>BLSH010031123.1:883968-913277 GCA_018402905.1 Glandirana rugosa | reverse complement strand
AAATATTTGCCCAGGGTCCAATCAATATTAAAGATGGACCTGCGGGGAGGAGGGGGATTTAAGTGCCCAGTAAGCAAGCGGTTAATCTGACAATGTTGTCATTTTTATGCTAATGTTGTACGTACCCCCTTTTTGCTGTGTTTAATTTCCCTCTGTTTTTGTGACCATATTTTATTTACTACTAGTATTGATATAAATAACGTTTTACAGAATTAACTGCAGCAGGTTCCATCTCCATTTTCCTTTTGGAGGTCAAGGACATCTTACCTCTGGGGCCCAACCCCTACCCTTGTTTTTGTATACCATTCATATTCCAGGTTCATGTACACCTTGTCATTCCATTGCCATCTGCAGCAGTGCCACCCAATGGTAGAAGAGAGAGGTGCACCAAACCCAGAGATAAGGAAAAGAATCAGGAGATTCCCTAACAGTTTGGCCAGGCCATTTACCGCCCAGCAAACTAAATTTAACAGCACCCCCACTGTAAACCAGTGTGCTACATAAGTAATTTTCTAGCAAAAAAAAAATTATTTTGACTTGTAAACAACAAGTGTCAGAAATAGGCTTGGTCCTTAAAGTGTTTGTTAATCCAAAAAAAAAATGCTGCTCCTGTCTCTTTATTGTGATATTAGCAGCATGGTGCTTTTGCTTTTTAAATTATCCCTCTGTATCCTCTAAAATACCTGTTTGATAATGCCAGGTCATTTCCCCCTGAGTGCTGACTCCCCCATCATATTAGCTGACCCTGAGAGCCCGTGGTCTGTGCAGTCTGTGCCACTAGCAGCTCTCCTATTCTCCTATGCCTGTCTTCAACTTCCCCCTCCTCCCCCTCCCTCTCCCTGTCAGTACGTAGGGTCTCTTCTCTGCTCTCATAATTAACTTTTAAAGCCCCTATCCCCTGTGTATTAGAAGAATAAGTTCCCTGTGTCCGTGTTATATCATAAATATTCTTATCTATATAGATAACACAAGGCTCTCTCTCTCCAGACGTCAGCAGCAGTGCTCGGCCCCACCCTCAGAAATTCTTGGCTGAGCAGAGGAGAGAGAAAAACATCAACTGATCCTAGGAAGCCTGTTTGTTATCTATGCAGATAAGTATATATGCTAATACAGAGAGAATGGGAGCATTTTATACAAGTGGCTTAACAACCACTTTAACGGAACCAGACAGAAGAAAGCTAGGATGGAGCAATTGGAATCTCTCCTGTGAGATATACACTGACTGGAAGCTGCCCACAAGGAGAACCTAGTTATTCACATACTTAACAAACTCACCACCCCCAGGAAGCACCTTAAGTTTCTGTAGCTCAGTCTGAAGCACTGACAAGAAAAGGATTCTGTGTTTGGCATCAGAGGAGACTTTTACACAAGCGCAGCTAGAAGAGGTTTAAAGCCAGGGTTGAGCCTACCCTCTGTCCAAAAGGAAGGGGCACAGGATGTAGACTGCAAAGATTGTGGGAGGTGTAGTTCTGACAGACTGAGCTGGCTTGATGGGCTGGAAGAAGTAAAGTGGAAATCCCACAAGGCACTGGGGCAAAAAGGAGAGCTGGTTCCCTGCTGTTTTCCTGGGTTGAGGGGAGGAAGTATAACCTAGTATAGTCTAGATCTGAAAGAACTGAATACACTTTTGAGACATTGGAGAGAGCCACGTTTGTTGGAGAAGCCCCCAGCCTGACCAAGGGGGATATGCTGTGGACACTGCCTGGCTGCACTGCATACAGTGAACAGAGAAAGGCCATCTACTGACTTAGGAGTTTGTGAAAGGCCGCTGTCCAAATCCACACTACACTTTAACAGAGGGACAGTGTTGCCTGCAATTATCAAAGAATCAGTGCATTTATTAGTGCTTAAATGAACAAGAGCTGTGTCATCCTCATTGCTTAAAAGGACATTGGTTATTGCTACATATTTGCTATAATATTCCCCACCCAGCCAGGTGTGTCAGTGTGCATGAGACTGAAAAGTCGGGAGCACACGAACAGGAGACTCGAGAAATAGCAGCATCTTCGGAGGTAAGCTCTACATCTGTATGAGTAATGGAAGAATCCCCCAGTGAGGGTTTTATGGTAGTGATAGTATATGAATACATTTAATAATTTGAAAAGATTATTAAAGCGAACACAGAAAGAGCGTTCCAAATTTTTTTATTATTTTCATTGGCTTAGCATAAGAATAAAATCATGAGCTCTGGTTGTATACACAAGGGACATGTACATAGGCATATACAAAGGTACTTTACCAAAAAGGGAGATGGCATACTCTACAGCCAACCGCTGCAATTAATCACCAACGCATTTCGACCATTTGAGTGGTGTATACTGGTCTTCCTCAGGGGGAAGCATCCCTTTCTACAAAATTGGTAAAGAAAGTACAGTTGAAACATCATTTCAAAAATACATATGTTGTTTAAAACATTTTTCAGATTTAGTGAAACTTACATTTGCTAGAGAAACAGAGCTACAACATACCAGTCCCAGTCGACCAGAGCTTAGTAAAATTTATGTGGTTTAAAAGAGGGTCTCTACATCTCTATGCCTTTATACAGAATCGTGTCATATGGAGGATGCGTAGCTCAGTGGTAGATGTTTTTTTAGTGATCCCACACCAGTCCAAACTGTAGTTTAGGGCTTGCCAGCCCACTTTTATTTAAATGGGAAAAAAAAATCAACGCATTGATTGCCCATGCAGAGGATTTAAGTTTCACACAGCAAAACAGATAAAAATACCAAGCCACCTAGTTTTCAGCAGCACTGCTGCTCTTGTCTCTGGTCTCTCAGACCACCTCATCCTGCTTTTCTCTGGGTTTTCCTGGCTCCATCACACTGTTGGCACAGCTCCTACCTGTACGAGCCCTCACCTGGCCTCTCAGTAGGGGTTCTCCTGATCCCCCAGACAAAAAGGGATTTTGAAGGAAGTATTGGTCCTCATAATGGGTCTTGTAACAAGATCCCCCAGTGTTTGGAGAGAATCTTTTCCATCTTTTTATATTTATTGTGAAATTAGTGTTGAGTCAATATTTCTATTGGAAGTCTGGGCTTTGGTAAATAGTGGTAAAGGCTTCCTCAGTGAGGAATTCCCCTTCTCATTGAATTTTTGTTTTAATACCTGCCCTTGGTTTATATAATCAGTGTCTAAAGTACAATTTCTCCAGAAACAATGGAATTGCCTTTTGGGAATATTGTTTTTCCACCTCGGGTAACGGCAACTTCTAGAATAGATGTAAGAATGGCAATCTGTGACTTTTAAATTATTTTTTCAGATAATTCTAGATCCAGAGGAACCCAACTCTATGTTCCAAAAGACATTGTAATAGCAACCAGTATGGATTAGCCAAGTATAACAAAGTCTAGGCAAGCCGAGGTCAGGACTATAGTGTCAACTACATCAGTAAAGCTAATCCATACTGGTTGCTATTACAATGTTGAACAAAATTGGCGGGGGTAGAGGGCAATCCATCCCAAATGATGAGAATGTCAACAATGTATCCTACAAAGAACACCAGTTGAGCACAAGGATTATGGCTATAGATGTAATTTGCCTCCCAGAGACCCAAGGTTACATACCTTGTGGCAGAGCCTGACTTGCAGAGGGAGACCTCTCGTACAGCCCTGGCTCAGGAACCACTGTAGCTGCAACAGTGGATGTGAGAGTGCAGTGGTGTAAGAGTGCCTGAAAGGTCTTCTGTTGGCAGCAGATATGTGTGGCCGATGAGTCACCAGACTGGACTGGATTTCTGAGCAGCATGTAGCAGCAGGAACAGCAGGTGCAAACACACAGCAGATGCAGGACAGCGTAACCAGGCACTGGACAGAGCAGGATAGACAGAAGACTGGAACAGGGTCGGACAAGCTGGATCGGTCACAGATAATAAGCTATGGCATAAGCAGCATGCAGAGAATGGTCAGTATGCAGGTAGAGGTTGGCAACAGGATATCAGGCAGATAAGCAAGTATAACAAAGTCTAGGCAAGCCGAGGTCAGGAATGGAGATAAGCAAATGTGGTCAGGAAAGTCGGGTCAATACAGGAATCAATACAGGAACAGAACTCAGGTAAAGCTGCAGATCAGACAGCACTGCACTAGTGCAGCTGCTGCCCTTATATAGACCATTTTGGCACCAGTGCAGAAAATGGCTAATGCACACGCATGCGCATAGGCGTTCGCATTTAACGGATATTTGTGCACATGCGTGCATTTGTCCGCCTGTTCCCAGCATGGTAGGCGTCTGCCTACTACTGGAATGTCCCTAACACATGATTATATTGGCATAACTGTAGGGCAAAGTTTGCCCCCATAGCTGTGTCCATGGTTTGGAGATAAAAGGTATCATCAAAAACAAAATAATTGTGTTCCAGGCAGAAACATATCCCCTCCCAGATGAAACAGGCCTGATTCAAGTATAATTGTGATAGTATAAAATATTAAAATGCTTGGAGGCCTATATATTATGGAGTATAGAAGTAGATAAGATACTTACATCCAGAGACAGCCAACAATAAGATGGTTCCCATGTGTTTTATAATTTTAATTTGTATTTGGTATTCTTTATTTTTTTCTGGCATTTCATTTTTATTTATTTTTTTCCTTTTGGTAATTTTTTTGAATATTAATTGTATTGCTATTGTTTTTGTACATTCTGGCTATTCCTTGCTACAACACAAGCTGTATATTTGAATATTTATGCTGTTGCCCGACCTAGTCCCCTCCTATATAGGTCCGAGGGATTCCCTCCACCCTAGGCTTGAGAAGGGGTGTGTATGCCCTGCAATGCATAAACACACCTATGTGCCACGCCCATATTGGCCTCCTGGAACTGCTGCCTTTCTTCCTGCATTGCTGTGTGCTCCACACTGGTTCTTTCCGTCGCTCCATACCCGCAGGCACTTCCTGGCGCATGGCCGTCTCCCTGCTAAACTCTGCATGCGTTTGTCTATCTTAAGCTGGTTAGTGATGACTCCTTCTGTGAGGGAAGATATGCCTGCTCATTTTAACCATGTGTGAGTGCACACATGCTTTTAACATTATGTTTTAATAAAATTGCTACACTTAGATGGTTGCGCCCTCTGCTTGTGTTTTGTTTCTCATACACCTCCCTCCTGGCTGGAGCCCTAAGCTATGGCCAGACCTCATTTATAACAAGTGTGCACACCTGCACCCTCACACAACTTGTAAATCTCCAATAAGACTGGACACAGGATTGGAAACATCTTCCCACCCAAATCTCTTCAAAGTTTCCAAGCTCTAGACCCTGATCCGGGACATAACCAAGGGAAAACCAAAATACCCAGTTTTCTCCACTTTCTCCGCTTTGTACAGACACTCAGGAGCTCTGTAATATTTTGCACATATTAGTGCAAATCCTGTGTGGCTTTTTCCAACACTCACACCTTGGCAGGGCCTAGTACTGTCATAGCAGCTAAAGCCATGATTACAAAATGTAAATGTTCATATTATGAGTACAGACATAATAAAGGCAAACTTTTTGGGCCCAATATGCACACTGTTATATCTCCAAGATCACTACTTGTCAAGGTAACAGGATGTTCAAATATTCTGACATAGCCCAGGCCTTCAGGGAGTACTACATACCTTTTTTTTTAACCCTGAGGCTCCTGCCACCAATTACCAACAGACCTCCTTAGAGGAAAAAATGAGTCAATACTTAAAGCTTTTGTTACCCCAACACTTCATATTCCTGATATGTGCCTGCTGTACCATGTACTTGTATGAGAAAGTATCCTGTTCTCTTTGTATTGCTTCCTTTACGTAAAATCCCTGGTATTCCTCCCAGTCCCCTTGCTTTCCTATTAAAAACTGACCACACGGTGCCCTGAGTACCTGTCTTGCTATCCCCTTTGAGGAGATGCCGCTGATTGGCTCTCCTCACCACGCACTCTGTCAATGTGAGGCGATGAGAGCCGGCACTTCCGGGTTTACATGTGACCGGCTGTGAATGGACACAGCCGATCACATGGTTAAAGAGCCGTGTGAGCGGGTCTTTACAGAGATCGGGGTCCTGCCATGTCCTATCAACAGGGCACAGCCGAGATCGCCACACTATGCGCCCCAGTGGGCGCGCCGGAGCGGCCATTCGGGTGTGCCGTCATATGATGTCCACCCAGAATGAGAGCTGCACCGTCCCCCTGTCATTTGACAGTGGAAGGGTGGCAAGTGGTTAAATAAATGATTTGAAATACTGCACCATGAGAGTGTTTCTTCCTCTCCCTCTCTATTTGGCAACACTGGAGCTATGAATATGCTATCTATATACATATACTGAATGGATGACAGCAGCAGTTTGGATTCATTCCTGTGACCTCATGTATGACATCTTGGATTTTCCCATGTGTGCAATTTGACTCCCTGCAATAGGGGTCATTTAATTCTGGTGAGTGCATTGTCTGTCTGCATGCTGGTGGAGAGGAACCTTTCCTATACTAACTGAGGACGTTTATTCACGTGTGGGATCTATGCATGGACTTCACAATTTTTATGAAGATTTATTTGTTTATTCCCTATGGTGATTTATAATATGTAATTTATGATATAAGAGTGTGGTTCCTTTGTTTCTTTTTCATTTATTTGAAGTTGTTTACCAATATACTCTTACCAAACTCATGATGCTTGTCCAGAAAACTATCTACTCATACCAAGTTGACTTTTTCTCCACCAGGGAAGCCTGCGATAATGTTATGAGAATCCTAGATTTTATTCATACTGCCTGGTAAAGAATACCCCAACATAGACACTGAAAAGGCTTGGACTAGGTAGACTGGACGTCCATGGATCTCATTCTTAATCTTAAGCTGGCCATAGAGGGATCGATAGCACAAACTGTCTGTCGGTTTTTTGTATGATCGACAGCAGTGATCATTGTCATCTGACGGTGGTGAATCTCCCCAGTTGTATGCCTGCTGGCAAGGATCTCTTTTAGGGCATTTTTTGCATTATATGGATGTTAGTGCAACCTTATATTTTTAATAAAGCTACTTAAAGGTTTTACACTATGTGCATTTTTTACATGTTCTTGAGGATGAATCTCTGGGGATGATACGGAGACGATTATTACCGCTCCAACATATGCCCACAAAGGGACCCTATAGGAATATTGCTGATAGACCCTGGCTGGGTTGGTTGGCCACATACTTTGTTGAATTTTCATTATAGAAGGTCCTGCGAAGCTGGTAAGCCTCAATTTTTTCACATTGAGGTGGTGGTGTCACAACCTAGATTCCACAATGGTGATAGATGTTTAATATGCACATGGAATCCCTTGATTACATATGAAGTGGACTATTTTTTTGCACTATAATCACACTTGGACTTTATTTGGAATGTTTATTTTTTGAGCACATTGTTTTTGATTGACAACATTATCATTTTTATATATTCTTCCATTGTTTTTGGAGCATGACTCTTTTCTATGCCAATTTGAGCTCCACTGTGCTAATATCTCACAGTAGAGTTGCTGCTCTTTATCACTTTAGGACACTATTTGAGTCAATTTCTGATTAATTCATTATTTTTAAGTGCAGTTTCTTCTTACTAATTTTGAAAGCATTAATTCCACATAAAATAGGTGTCCACTGTGAACTGATATAGAGAGAAGTACTTCTTGGGTTCCCCTAGAGAGTGATACTCTCGATCTACCTCCCTACAGGTATTAGCACCAGGACTTTAGGCACTGCTGAGAAGATTGATCTTCTGCCCAGTATAGTTTAGGCAATTACATCATTTAGAAGAACCGATGTGGGATAAGGAAAGTAACCAATGACACAAATGCTGGGACATTCATACTCCCAACAATACCAATGTAAGCGGCAGACTTCCTTTCACTGACACTAGTATAAGGGGAGATTCTTCCTTCCACTGACTACCACTGTAACGTGTAGTCTTACTCCAACTAACACCAATGATGCAGCATACTTTCTCCTACTGACCACCAATGTATGGGGCAGTCCATCCACTGACCATGAGTGTAAGGACAGTACATTATATGCTTCTGATTGCTGCACCCTGTACGCAGTGCTGTAAGCTTCATTCATCTGACCTCCGCACATTTTATGCCATGTTGCATATTAGATTAGTCCTGACCACTGCATCCTATGTGCTGTATTATGCATTACGTACTTTTCACTGCTGCACTCTATACACGTATTATGTCACAAAGTACTGACTGCTGCAATCTGTGTGTTTTGCTGTACATTATATTCTCCTGACCAAAGTATTAATTGTCTTAGCAGTTGCTGGTTGACAAATAGTCCTCAACTTTTTTCATAAAGTTTGTGTTTAAGGTCGGCTGATAGTGCTACCTATATGCAGGGCCGCTGTTAGAAATCATGGGGCCCTGTACAGCCTATCTGGTGGGGCCCCCTTTAACCATGCCCTTGCCCCCACCCCTGGCTCCGCCCTTGACTCTGGCTCGAAACAAATTGCAAGTTTGTTGCAGTTTACATATGTGTGTGGGGCCAACTTGTGCATTTGCAATTGCACATAAGCACGAAGGAGAGAGGACAGTTTAAATTTCTTTTACATTTTTTTTTTTTGCACTGTATCTTTAATATTTTTTCTTTCTTTTTTGCTTTCACAAGGGATGAACAACATCCCTTGTGATGGCATGGGCCATGACAGGTCTTCTTTATGGGAGATCTGGGGTCTTTTAGACCCCATATCTGTCCTGTGACCTCCAAAGCATCTGATCAAACCAAGATCAGTTTGATCAGATGCTTGTTCAAGCCGGTAATGGCTTGTTTACATGAGACCAAAACCAGAAGTAACAAAATCCTGATCATTTCTGGCTTCTGACATCACACAGTGAGAGGAACAACATCCATCCCTCTCACTGTGTTCCAAGAACTGCACGCTACTGTTCGCATCTTAAAAGCAGTAAAGGCTGTCGTGGGACCCCCTTTCAATGCCCGTAAAAGTAATTCAGGGGCTTCTTAGCCACTAGGATTACTTTTACTTTGTGCAAAATTGTTGGGGCTAAACAATGATATCTCGATCATTGCCACAGTGATGGCTGAGTATCACCCTTCCAATCCAGTGATATATTGGTACGTTGCTGGATGGGAAGCGGTTAAAGGGGATTGGTTTGGGGGGGGTGGTAAAAATGCAGTTCCACTGCATATGTTTACTGCTCCCCCAAATAAAGTGTACAGTAGCATCTCACCGTGTTGCATGATCATCAGCATTACAACAATCACACAGGCAACACAGTAAGCAGGTGCTCTATCATGGCTGTTAGGTACTGGCTTTGTTAACGTATAACTGTACTGTGTCACAGACTGTAACACAGTAAAGTCATAACAAAGTCAGCTCCCAAAAGAAATGTGACACAGAGCCATGATAGAGCACCTGCTTGCTGTGCTGCCTATGATAATTGTAATGCTAAAATGAGTAAAAGAATAGGACACAATGAAGGTTCAAAACTCTATTCTACACTCATTGTGTCCATTGCAGCCACGCGCTCCTCCTGGTGTTCCCTGTCAGCTGCTGAGCCGCCTGCCTCCTCACATCTCAACACTTGAGGACGGGAGCCAGGCGGAATTTAATTTCATAGTATCACTCCGCCGGCTGGGACTATTTGAATTGCTGGGCTGCATGATGTACATTCACCCCGAAAATGAAGAAATATTCCCTTCACTGCGCTCAACTCCTGGGCCCCTCTGTTGGCCTGATGGGGCCCAGGAAAATGATATATTCCCCTCCATAAACAAGTAGGAGCGGGGGAAAAGTTTGGCAAGCTTTTGTTTTTAAAGCAGTTATGAATTGTAATGTTGTCCGGGCCCCGCTGTGTAGCTGATGGGGGCGGCCTGATACAACAGGGCCAGTTGTATTGCCCTATCAGCGGCCCTGCCTATATGTCTATATTCTGTAAACAGAAAAGCATATGTAATGGAGAAGTAATTTTTTTTAATGATTATTTGTTCCGAGCTTTATATGTGTCTGTGCGACTCTCTCTTGTGGGTACAAGGACTATGATATACATGTGTAGTGCTTACAGGAAGGCAAGAGGCATTTTGATAATTAGTCACTGCATATTAAAAATTCTACATTATATAAAACTGTATCTAAAAACAATTTCCTACACCTGACATCTTTTTAGTACAGATTCTTTTATTACTTTTTCATTTTTATTTTGTCATTGTCTACCGGTCTTGTCTTTGCAGTAGTAGGTGCATTATTTATTTAAGGTACTTATATAGCACTGTCAATTTATGCAGCACTTTACCTATACTGTACATTGTACATTCACATCAGTCCCTACTCTCAAGGAGCTTACAATCTAAGGTCCCTAACTCGCATTCATACATACGCATACTAGGGTCAATATAGACAGGATCCAATTAACCTACCAGCATGTCTTTGGAGTGTGGGAGGAAACCAGAGTACTCGGAGGAAACCCATGCGGGCACAGGGAGAACATGCAAACTCCAGGCAGGTAGCGTCGTGGTTGGGATCCGAACCAGTGAACCTTTTGCTGCTAGGCGAAAGTACTATCCACTACCCCACTGTGGTGCATTAGCACTTTCATGTACATACCAGGTTCAATTGTGCTCAAGTAGCCTTAAGAATACTTGCAACATTACATGCTCTGCTTAAAGTAAGATTAGCACCTTGACTTTTTAATGTTTTTAATGCCAAACATATATTTTGTCACAAAACCTTTCATTTTTTTGTACAGTCTCTGGGTGACATGTCTATTTCATTACTGTATTTTTATTTTAATGCTGTTTTAGAATTCCTGCAAAAATGGGTTTGGTTTTGATATCTAATCATCACTGATTTTTTGTGATAAGCATTGTTCTCCTCAGCAGATGTCTTCTCAAGGGTTGTAGATGTTCCTGGCCTTATTTCCAACCCAAAATAGGTAATATAAATTTTCTTGGTTTTCTTTTGTTACAGGAGGGCATTTAGGGATGAGAGCTGCAAGCTGTTTGAAAGTTTCATGGTATCCAAGAATGTTCTGATTTGTTGTCAGAAAACTTCATTAGGACAGCAGAATTTGCCTTGTATTTAGAGTTCATTGTACTTTCAAAAATCTATCTTTTGGCACCTTGTACTTTTATAGTATTTTATGTGGTTGGCATCTGGAAGAAGGTAATTAAAAACATGATTGGTGAATCAAAGCTATATTTTCAATATCGGGAGCCAGCAAGTTTTCACCACTGTACATTACAATAAACCCCTTTCGTATCAAAAGTAATGCATGTTTTTGAAATTATTATTATTATGTAGGGACTATATTGTGCCAACAGTTTGCGCAGCGCTTTACAATGTAGAGGGGGACAGTACAATTACAATACAGTTCAATACAGTAGGAATAAGAGGGCCCTGCTCATGGAGCTTACAGTCTAAAGGGAGGGGGAGGTGGTACAAAAGGTATTATCTGATGGAGGTGAATTGGGTATAGTTCTTAGTTGAAATTGGGGAAGGTTTCTCTGAATAAGTGAGTTATTAGGGATCGCCTAAAGGCAGATAAGGTAGGGGCTGACTGGACGTACTGTGGCAGGGAGTTTCAGAGGATGGGAGAGACTCCGGAGAAGTCCTGGAGACGAGCATGGGTCGAGGTAACAAGGGAGGTAGAGAGCAGGGGGTCTTGGGAGGAGCTTGGAGGACGATTTGGGTGATATCTGCAGATGAGGTTGGTGATGTAGCTGGGGGTAGTGTTGTGGATGGCCTTGTATGTTTTGGTTAGTATTTTGAATTTTATATGGTGTTGTAGGGGAAGGCAGTGAAGGAATTGGCAGAGAGGAGCAGCAGTCATGGATCAGTTAGTAAGGTATATTAGTCTAGCAGCAGCTATAGCTATGTGTAACAAATATAGGCCATTTAACTAATTCAAAAGGATTTTAGTCAGGGTTGAACAGTTTTTTTGGTTTCTCTTTCACCCTGCACTTTTGACAGTGAAACTCAAAGTCTGACTGTACAATCTTTGTAACCCTGATGGGTTTAATGTAGTAATTTTCATATAACATACCTGCCCATGGCAAGGGGACAATGTGTGATTTCAAAATGTGGATACTATACACCTCTCTTTGATTAAATGTCTTTTACAAGGGCACCTTTCACTTTTCTTCAACTGGGGTAGGAGGGGAACCTTCAAAAATTATATTTCCATTTTTGACAAATGCCAGAAGATTAAATCACCTAGCACCTTATGTCTCTCAATCTCAGGGCTTCTTTTGGTTAGCTCTCTGTATGTCATATCCCAAGTCTGCACACCTGCTTTGGCCATCATGAGAGGCATCCTCTCTGCTTGTATGATGTGAGTCACTCGCACCTCGGAGAGAAAAAAAGAAAGAAAAAAGCTGATACAACAGGGGGGTGCAGTTATATGGATTACCCCCTTTTGAGGGGCAAAATGATTTTTTTATTAAAGAAATACAGCGCTCCTTCTCCCTTACTTAGACAATTAAACTTGCAGTTTAAATTGCCAGTACACACATACTCCGTGCTAAACGTGCTGTTTATAAAGTGCCATATGAGTGCTAAACAAAGTGCAATATCTTTACCTTTCACATGCAATTTTGCAAATGTAACAACAGATTTTTGCAAACGAATGTGCAATATTGGAATAAATTAATGTGCAATGTTCCACAACAGTAAATAAATAATTATTAATATCAACTTAATGAGAAAGAATTGATGTAAAATTTAAGTCCCAGTATAAAAAAGTGCTTCAGTGCTCAAAGTGCCTCCTCAAAAACTTGTGACCTTTGTGGTCCACATGTCGTCAGCCCGCACTCACCAGATAGGTTGGACTCCTAGGAAGAAACAAAATACTTACCTCTTTAGCCTCCTGCACCATCAAACATTGCTCAAGTGAACAGGAACCCTTGAAGTTTCTTCAATGACCAACAGTAGTGTCAATCTCCTAGGTCACCTGCTGCACTCGGTAGTTCCTCCCAAAGATCCCTACATTACTACTGTAAGAGGAATTATGCCAGTACTACTGTGAGAGTAAAAAAGAGGAACTACCACATCTTGGTTGTGCTATTTCAGTTGTATTTTCAAAAAAAGTTGATTAGCAGTTTTGTTTGAATGGCAAAGGTTGGAGAAAAATTGCACCACAGCAGGAACATGCAAGGGTTTGCTATCTCTTCTGTTTTCTAGGCTTTCTCTGTTTTGCTAAAGACTGCCTGCAAACTAAAAGAGGCAATGCGACTCTCATCTGGGTTATTAGGCCCTCTATTGCATTGAATCTCCACTCTCTTTCAGAGCTAGTACAACTTCTAGAACCTTCAGCATTCCATGTGTAGGGAGCCTGTGTCTTCCTGCTGCAGTGCTCTTGTCTGAAGTCCCCACCCTGGCTAGTATGTCACTGGCATGTTAGTGCAATTCTGAATAAATGTTACTATATATATATATATATATATATATATACCAAAATACATATGTATTAACAAATTGTCATCAGAACTTATACCCTAATACATAATCTATACAATACAATCCTGGGTGAAACTTCCGCTTCCAGCAACACAACAAAAGTCTCCCCAGATCTAAAATCCATGCGTAGTTAAGGAGATTAAGTGTCAATCAGAAGGGAGGGGTATAGCCACAGAAATGGGTAGATTAACTCTGAATCTCCCACCAAAGGCCTTAAAAACAATGGATGCCCAGCTAGATAAAAAGATTTGATTTGTATCCGTCAGTTAGTTTGCCAAACCTATATACAGATGCTACCTATATTATACAGATACTACTTACCTTCCTTGTAGCTACAGAAATAAAAATATAATTATTTATTTAAACAATAAAGAGTGGGATAAACTAATCATGATAAATTATAAAATTAGTGGTATACTACATGTACAGCAAATCTAACTACAGCCAGTAAAGTTGCGTATTTGATTTCTTTGGCAGTTTACATTTTTATCCTGCAGAGGGCAACATTGTACTACAAACTGTTTTATTACATGAAAAATTACCACTGTGGATGCCTTCTCATCTGCACATTATACTGATTACCATGTACTTTTTCTGATATTTATTATTTTTTGTTAGGATTTGCATGTTCATTTTTGCAAAACGGGCTAACCACAACTTTGTTTTCTTATATCAAAAGAATCAAATATATACGTTGCATATTCTGACAAAATTTTGTTATGTATACCTAGTTCTTATCTCTTAAATGGAAGTGACATTTATGTGAAATCTTAGATATAACTATAATAGAGAGGAAAAACAGCTATATTCCTTTAACCCATTTTATTTAATAATCTTTATTTCAGTTGTTTTTGAGTATAGTGCAAAAAAGTAGACATTTTCCGTTTAGATTTTTTCTATTTATTAACAACTTCTATAATTAAGACTATTTACTGCAGTATATGTAAAAAGTTGGGCTGTTGCTAGATTTTGCTAAGCCTAATGAAAATAAGATATACTGTGTATGAAATAGGTGCGCTTTTTACTTTATTTCAGTGCAAACACAGCAATAAGCAAGCACAGCAAGTGCATATAAGAGTAATTAAAAGTGAAAATGTTCATGAGTGAAAAACTTGATATCCTTAATATAAATACACTGTGCCAAAAATTCACTTCACAGAAATGCCAACTTCAGTGTGCCATACCACTGTACCCAAACTCCTTACCAAATGGATAAGATCTTCAAATGATAAGAGATTTGCAGCACATGAAGGGCGATCAACTCCACAAGCCACAAACAGCAAAGATCATCAACCATCATCAAGGGTAACCAACAGAGCTCACAAATGTCATGGAGAGAGCATAAGGACAAACCATACCGTATGATACCATTTAAACCATTAATCATTTATTAAAAGAATACAAGTTTTTGTTATTGTTAGGGGAAGAGAGCTATCATTTTGTTTCATTACACTGATTTTGTTAGTTATAATAATTTGTAATTAATTTAAAGGGAAAGCGCACCTATGTCATACTTGTTTTATCCTGTATTTGGATATCTAGAATGCTTTCTGTTTATGGTATTGAATAGGTGATCACAGAGGGCTAATGAATGAGATAGCATGTATATCAAAATATATATATACAACAAAATATCATATTAGCTATGGAGGACTGTAACGTAATTATCAGTGGGGGCTGGTGAAGTTTTAGGATGGGGGGTGCCAGACCCTGCCCTTCCCTTTTGACCCCTCCCACTTCTCATAAGCCCCACCCCTTATAGAATCCACCCACTCCACCCCCTGTATTCCACCCATAGCGTCAGGCGTATACAGCTCAGCATCACAGGACAGGGTATACAGCCCAGCATCACAGGACAGGGTATACAGCCAGCATTATAGATCATGGTATACAGCCAGCATCACAGATATGGCATACAGCCAGCATCATAGGATATAGTTTACAGCCAGCACTACAGATCATGGTATACAGCCAGCATCACAGATATGGTATACAGCCAGCATCACAGGATATGGTATACAGCCAGCATCACAGGTTAGGGTATACAGCCAGCATTACAGATAGAGTATACAGCCAGCATCACAGGATAGGGTATACAGCCTGCATTACAGATCATGGTATACAGCCAGCATCACAGATATGGTATACAGGCAGCATCACAGGATATGGTATACAGCCAGCATCACAGATATGGTATACAGCCAGCATCACAGATATGGTATGCAGCCAGCATCACAGATATGGTATATAGCCAGCATCACGGAATATGGTATACAGCCAGCACCACAGATATGGTATACAGCCAGCATCACGATATGGTATAAAGTCAGCATCACAGAGAGAGTATACAGCCAGCATTACAGATAGAGTATACAGCCAGCATCACAGCATAGGGTATACAGCCAGCATTACAGATCATGGTATACAGCCAGAATCACAGATATGGTATACAGCCAGCATCACAGGATATGGTATACAGCCAGCATCACAGGATATGGTATACAGCCAGCATCACAGATATGGTATACAGCCAGCATCACAGATAGAGTATACAGCCAGCATTTACAGATAGAGTATACAGCCAACATTACAGATAGCGTATACAGCCAGCATCACAGATAGGGTATACAGCCGGCATCACAGATATGGTATACAGCCAGCATCACAGATATGGTATACAGCCAACATTACAGGATATGGTATACAGCCAGCATCGTAGATATGGTATACAGCCAGCATCACAGATATGGTATACAGCCAGCATCACAGGATAGGGTATACAGCCAGCATTACAGATCATGGCAGTGGCGCCCCTCCAAAGGCAGCTGGGGCATCAAAGCCCCGCACTTACCTCATTTAGAAAGCGGGCAGGCAGCGGTGTCCAGGGAGTAGGTGCTTTCCTTCTCCTCCTCCATCCGTGGTGTGGATCACATCACCGTGCATCCCCCTCCTCCTTCTTCAAGGCATCCAATAGGACTGCCTGACTATTCAGCCAATCGGGAAATGGGTAACAAACCCGCACTCCCTGATTGGCAGAGAGGCCATCCAGTGTTAGAAAAGGGAATATTCATTTGCTTCTCTAACACACATGAGTGGGCTGCGAGCGCAATGCTCTGTGCTCGGAGTCCATTCTATTATGAATCCTATTAGAGCCTATGGCTCTAATCAGGTGCTTCAAAGAAACCCCCCGTCACTGTAATTCATGTGGCCGACATCCTGAAAGGGGCCGGATGCATAGGGGGTGGCCACAGCGGCCATGGATAGATTCATGCTATGCATGAATCTATTCATTATGCATATAGGGGTGGCGAGGATACAGAGGGCGGCGCCCGTGCGCCCTTAATGGACAGGCCGTCCCTGGTAACTATGATAACTCTTGGAAAGGCTCTTAGCTCTTGGATACATGATACATGATCCCAGGGATGGTAATTTTTAAAGTGAAAGAGGGTACACAAAAAGCAACCTAACCTCCCAACTTAAATTAAGTCTTGGGGTCTGGCATTACATGAACAGACAGAAGGATTTGAGGTAGCCTACATCCACAGAGGATCTGTGATTAGTTCTCCAAGATGCTTGGAACAATCTACATGCCGAATGCCTTCAAAAACTGTGCAAGTGTACCTAGAAGAATGGAAGAATTGATGCTGATTTGAAGATAAATGATGGTCACACCAAATATTGATTTGATTTGGATTTCTCTTCTATTCGTTTACTTTACATTTTGTTAATTGATAAAAATAAACTATTATCACTTCCATTTCTGAAAGCTTTCTTAATTTACAGCATTTTTTTTACACCTGCCTTTTGCACAGTACTGTATATATATATATATATCATACACCGATTAGTCGTAACTTTATGGCCACTGACAGGTTATGTGAATAACATTGTTTATCTTGTTGCAATGAAATCTGAAAGTCGGTGGGATATATTAGGCAGCAAGTAAACATGTTGTCCCTGAAGTTAATGTGTTGAAAGAATAAATAATTGGCAACGCAGTTTGTTGTGTTTGAGGTTGCATAGCCACAGACCGATCAGGGTGCCCATGTGGAGCCATACCCACAACAAAAAGTACCTACAATGGGCATGTGAGCATCAGACCTGGATCCTAGGTGGATGGGTCTGAGAAATCATGTTTTCCTTTACATCATGTGATTGCCTGGGTGCATGCACATCACTTACCTGGGGAAGAGATGGCACCAGGATGCAGTAAGGGAAGAAAACAAGCCAGCAGATGTAGTGGGATGCTATGGGCAATGCTCTACTGCAGTGGTTCTCAACCTCAGTCCTCAAGTACCCCCAACGGGCCATGTTTTCAGGTTTTTCTTTACTTTGCACAGCTGCTTTAAATCAATATCAATGACATGATATTGATAAGAGCTATTTTAAGGGTGATTCCCAAAACATGGCCCATTTGGGGGTACTTGAGGACTTAGGTTGAGAACTACTGCTCTACTGGGAAACCTTGGTTTCTGCCATTCATGTGTTCTTGGGGATGTTACTTGACACGTACCACCTAACTAACATTGTTGTTGACCATGTACACCAAGCATTTCCTTATGGCAATGGCCTCTTTCAGCAGGATAATGCGTCCTGCCACACTGCAAAAATGGTTCAAGAATGGTTCGAGGAACACAACAACAAGTTTGAGGTGTTGACTTGGCCTTCAAATTCCCCAGATCTCAATACAATCAAACATCTGTGGGGTATGTTGGAAAAACAAGTCCAATCAATGGAGGCCCCACTTCGCAACTTAAGGGACTGATGGCGTGGTGCCAGATACCACAGCATACCTTCAGAGGTCTAGTGATGTCCATGCTTTAATGGGTCAGGGCTGTTTTGGCAGCAAAAGGCGGACTTATTCAATGCTGGGTGAGTGGTTATAAAGCTATGGAAGATCAGGGTACTTATGTATACAGTATATATAATCAAACATAGCGGAAAATTGTTATCAAATACGTACCGTAATTTTCTTTTCCTGGCCCATCCTCACGTCAGCACACAATGGGATAACACCTTCTCCTACAGGACCACCTGTTCCTAGCTAAATTAAAGACAGCCCCTCCCTCAACTAAAGTGTTCGATAACCTAGCCTGCGACAGGCCACTAGGGACACATTTTAGATTGACAATAGGGAGGGAGTCCTGTGCTGATGTGAGGATGGGCCAGAAAAGGAAAATTACGGTAAGTATTTGATAACAATTTTCCGTTTTCTTGGCCCACCTCACGTCAGCACACAACAGGATATAGCATAGCTGAATAAATGGGTGGAAGAGAAAAAACGGAAAGGGACACTGACAATCAAAGAATAGCTGCTAAAGCCAAAAATAATTGATCTCTCTTGTCACAAACTTGCTGACCGCACATCTAGTTTGTAATGTTGAATGAAGGCCGCACAAGACCAAGTACACTGCTAGCAACTTGACCATGTGTAAGGAACTGAAGTCTTCCTGCTGTGCACTCAGTGATTCTCGTGTGAAAACACGGAGGGACTACTTCCCAGTTTTGCTAGAAACTGGATACCACATTAAAACTGAACTTTGGAGATAGACGTACTATGACTATTTCTGATAAAAAAAAGAAAAGACACCAAATGGCTCTTGCAGGAAAGTGTTGCAATCTGAAACATTCTTCTGTCTGAAGTAGTTGCTGTTTGAAGAAGTAGTTTTACCGTGAGGTACTTCAATGGACATGAAACCATTGGAGCAAAGGGTGCTCTCAGAGCCAAGCCTAAATTCCACAGAGGGAACAAGGATTTCCTTCAAGGTCATATATAGATTGTCATCTGCAAGAAGCATCTGATCACTGGCTTTTCCACCCATCTGCAGACTATGAAAGATGAGGTAGAGATCTGTACCTTAAATGGAATGGCATGCCCGACCAACCTCTAACGCTGACTGTAAAATGTCCAGAATATTGGTTAGAGCAGGGAACACAGGAGAGAAAGCTTTTGCTGCGCAAACCAAATAAACATCTTTCTTTCGTATCCTCTCATATGTAGTGTTCATGGATTATCTTCTGGTCACCAAGGTCTGAACAACCTTGTATGAGAATCCCTGCACCTCTAGTCTAGCCTATTCCATAGCCAGGCTATTAAAGGTAGTCTCATTGGATTGGGGTGTTATCTCTGACCTTGCCATAAAAGATTTAATTTGACCAGAAACGGATTTGGTGGTGCTGATGACATCTGGGGGAGCAGTGAAAGCCAAGGCCTTCTCAGTTGGTGGAAAGGGCCTGTATGGCATTGACTTGTTCTGTCCAAATTTTCAGAAGCACCTTTATATTCAAGGACACCGGAGAGAGACAAAGATCAAACAGAAAATTCCATGGCACTGTGAACCCATCTTGTATGATGGAGTCTTTGTATTGGCATCCTGTTACAAATATCAGAAGCTGCGTGTTCAGTGGAGTCTCCCATAGAACTACTGTTGGAAAGCCCCATAGGGTCAATATTGGTTTGAGGCACTTGTTGAAAAATATTCTGCCTAACTGAACCAATAGTTGATTTTGCTTTCCTGGCAAGAAGACCAACCTTAACTGACTGTAAGTGGTTCTCTGCCCCACGAAAAGTTTCTTTGCAAGATGTAACAGGAAAAGACTTTTGGTGTCGCCTTGTCAGGCAATGTAGGCTACTGCTGTCTTGCTGTCAATCAACTTTACTCCCCTCGAAGATCTACTTGAAAAGGCTTCCTTCCATTCAAGATAATTGGGGAGTCTGCACTCCACCGCGCGCCAATGGCCTTGCACTTGTTTCTTCAGATTGTGAACTCCCCAGCCCTAGAGACTGGCACTTGCCTTCAGAAGCATCCTTTCTCCTGGGCTGAGAGGCATGCCGTGAAAGAAGCACAGTAGGCTTAAGTGAAATATGGCGGCCTCCTCTTACTAGTCTGTGACCGCAGTCCAGCCTTTTCCTCCTGTCATTTGCTTAATTGTGTTGTTCAGCGTTTGGCCAAACAATAACCTCCCATTATAGGAAATGCTGAAGGCTTGTGTAGAAGTTCCACCTGCCCTCCAGTGGCGTAAGCACAAAGCTCATAGCAGTGACTGGGTGTGCCAGCGCTTGTACTAGGTCTATCGAAGCATCCACCAAAAGTCAGTTACCAGGTTCAAATCCTCCAGAAACTGTGCAAATCTTGCAGTTTCCAGTGTTGAATTTAATTACATTTTTAAACAGTTTATATATCAAACTTAATGCTATTGCTGGTTGACAGACAAAACCTGTCACTGTATAGATTCCCTACATGCCTGATGGCCAGATCACCACAATTTCAGTGTTCCACATGTGTTTCTGCATTAGTGTTTTTGAAGCATTCTAATGTATTCTCAATGCGTTTTGCTACTTTCCAGATGTGTTCCATACAGAAACAAATGTACCATATTCTACTTTTGTCGACTGCACTAGAATGCGCTGCACTGGTGTGAACTAGGTAATTGGAATCCAAGTTAAACACTGTCCATGCGTTCTTGATGCAAAATAAAAACGTACTGGACTGCATCTGAAGTCCACTTTCCCATGCATAGGATCTCTGAAGGCAACTGAGTTATAAAAAGGCAAAGACACTTGATACGCCAGACACTAGAGGGCAGCATCCACCCCTGTAAATGCAGTGCATAAATGTATCAGCGATTTTATTTGGATAAAGCTTAGAGAACCTCTACGGTAAATTGGCTTTCTGATGAGGTCTCTGCCATCCTTCATCAACAAGCTCTTTACGCTCTATCATTATGGGTGTTGCTTGTGGCATGGATATTTGCAGCATACTTTCTGCTATAGCCGCCTTAATAGGGCTTAGAATTTTGCACAACCGCATCCTTCTGAGGCAACCTGTGAGCCAGTGCCACATGGGGTGCTTGTGTAGTATGAAAGCTGCCCTATGGAGGACTCTGTGATATGCGGATTGTCCTGGTCAGGAGAAGATGATCATTGGCGGGTCTTATGTTTTTTGGAGCATGTTCGTTCAGGGTTTTGCAGCAGCAGGTGAGCCCAGGCAACACTTTCAGGGTCAGACAGCAGACACAGTCAGAGTCTGAGACAAAAAACAGTCAGACTGTCAAACCCACAGAAGTACACAGCATAGCAGGGGAGCCAGGGTAGCAGATCCAGATCAGAATCTGAGCAAGTTTTTACCTGGCAGGACTGCAGAGAGAGGGAGAGAAGCCCTTTCAACTGCAGACCTCCAAGATCATGTACGCTGTTGCATGGCGACTGGCAGTTACCATGCCATGCTGCCCATCTCCCCGCCCCCTGTAAAATCATTCGCAGCCACTATCAGACTGACAATAAAGCCAGGAGACCAATGTGGCAAGCTGCATATAAAAGACAGGAAAAAAACCCAAGGGAGAGGCAATGATGACATTGCAGAGCTCTTATTATACCACACCTATACAATGTCAATGCTGTTTAAGCATCATTTTGTCCATGGCCCAGCACACAGGGCATCCAGTTTTTATGAGGGTTTACCATCCAACATTCAGGGTCTTCCAACTCCATGAGAGGCTGAACATGGAGGGGTAGGTTGGACGGGGGGGATATACTTGCAGCAAACAAAGTACTTGACAACTGCAATCAACAGGTGGCCTGGAGCTGTGTTGCTAACGACTATTAATGACTTTAAAAAATAATATAGAGTTAGATTTTTAGACCATGTGCTTTCAGGCTCCCCCCCACTCAATTTATATGTAAATAGATGAGTTAGACAGCTAGAGATGAAGATCTCTGAAGGAAGTTTGTGTATACAGGAAGTTGGTGGGAGGGCCTTGGGGTCTTTTGAAAGGCACATGTGTTCGGAAAAAGAGTTGTGTTTGGAAGGATGAGAGGAGCAAGACATGGCTGCCATGTGCTGGAGAACTTTGGAGATGTTTTGATTTGGATTTGAGCAAAGAAGGACATTACATCTTGACCCCTAAGTTGAGTAACTCGCTTAGTTTACTTATTGCTTATAATTGTATGCATATTTTTGTAAGCTATGAATTGTGTTGTATTGTGTATCCTACAGTTGTAAGTGCAGGTTTTCTGTTTAGTAAAGCATTGATACACTACAGAAGTCTAAGCTTCCTTGGTTTTACAGCAAGAACCTTGCTAGATAGACGTAAGCAAAACAGAAGCATGACCAAAGCACGTTAGTTTGGGGAGGGGCTGTCTTTTATCTTGCTAGGAACAGGTGGTTCTGTGGGGCTCCAGAGGAGGTGTTAACTCGTTGTGTGCTGACGTGAGGTGGGCCAGGAAAGAGTGAGTTACTCCTGCTATGTTACAAATTTGTTGATGGTGATCATGTCAATGATGGCCTCCCATTGTTCCACCAAAACAAATATCCAAGAAAAAGGAGAACAAGATCTCCAACTCTTGCGATAAAATATTTTCCTTCAAATATACATCTTCATACAAAAATGATCGCAACTGCACAGTTTCAAGCATATCATTGCCCTTTATCAAGCTTCATGAATGTTTGAAACTGTGCAGTCACGCTAATTTTTGCATGAAGATTTGAAGGAAAAAGAGTTTATTGCAAGAGATGGTGATCTTGTTCTCATTTTTATTGTATATATATATATATATATATATATATATATATATATATATATATATATAAATATTAGTAGCATTTTACATCTACATGTAAAACTTTTAATACCATACCATTAATTTTATTTCATAGACAGAAGAGGCGTTGTGAAGCAGAAATGTGATTACGATGTTTAGTAAAAATAAGCTAAAGGAGAAGCTTGCTCTTTGTAATTTTATTTTTTAAAAAAAGTTATATTGAGAGTTAAGATAGATATACACCAGATAATGAATCACCAGATAATGATCAACCCAAAATAGATTTTTCAATTTTACGTGTCATTGGGCACAGTTTCATTCACAGCAGTCTCTCTAAAATTTTCTAGGACCTACACTGAAAGTTCTGCTTCTGGCCCTGGAATAGCCAAAATATTTTAGTTGTACTTTTATGTTTTGTGTTACTATCCTAGATAAGTATTCTCCCAATAATCCTGATGCAAATCCACTAGGATACAGGGGACCATTTCCCCATCTAGGTATATTCCCAAAGGTATATTGGTTATAATCACTTTGGCCAAGTGCAATAGAAGCTGTGCTGGCAATCCAAAATTGTCCTATCATTGTTATATCATTGGTGTGGGAGATCTCCACATTAGCCCCATAGAGATATTTATAGACCCAGTGGAGAATTAAATTTAGGACCACTCTGCCAAAACGGGTAGTATTTTCCTTTAGATTTTTGATATGCATTCCTGAAACATGCCAGTGCTACCAAAAGGAGGGGTGTTATTTTACTAGTAAATAAGACTCAGAGTCATGTGTTTTCCTTTTTCGGCTCCACATATCTTTTTTTAAAGCTTTTATTGGTCTCATAATATCTTTGAACTCACATGGATTACTATATTGATTGCTTCGGCTTTTACAAGTTGTCTTAACATGGTCAAACTGGCATCCACAATTTATTGCCATTCTGGAAAGAAAAACATTTTTATTTGAAAAAGAAATACTCAGACTGACAAAATAATATTTAATAAAGCAATTTCCATGGTCCCTTGTTATTATTTTAGGAGGTTTTAGCACAGTATTTTTGTACTGAAAAGGGTAGGAAAACAAAATCACACTCACTATGGGTCACTAATTGAACATGATTTGTGGTTGTAAAATTGCTGTACTTCGAACACATGTTTAACTGCCTGCTGTCTGCTCACACTTGGAATGTGTCCCTGTCTTTCTGGACCTAATTACTTGCTTCAGTTTTTCACAAATGCATGGTAAAATGTGCGACTGAGAGAACTGTATGAGGTGCTTTGTGCCAAAGTAATATATCCAAACTCTCATGTCCAATATACTGTGTGGCAGGTACAACTGATGAGGTGAGAGCAGCATAACTGTCAGCCTATATGATCAATACTGCACAGAGCAGTTACATACTTTCCTCCTTTACCTAAAGTCATAAAATTCTAGACAAATATTTCTCTAAATTTAAAATTGCTTCTTGTGGAGCAATAAAACCTGCTTTTTACTTTGATAATTAGTGTAGCACTGCCCTCTTGAGGGTTGCTTAACCATTTTGGCCCCGGAAGGATTTCATACTTTAGGACCAGAGCACTTTTTGCTTTTTGGCACCCTTTTTTCCCCCACAAATAGAGCTTTCTTTTGGTGGTATTTGATCACCTCTGCGTCATTTATGATCGCCGCTATAAACAAAAAAACAGCGACAATTTTGCAAAATAAACAATTTTTCTTACTTTTTGCTAAAATACAAATCCAAAAAAAATTATAAAATTTTTTTTATTTCATTGGTTTTGGCCGAATTATATTGTTCCTCATATTTTTGGTTAAAAAAAATCGCAATCGGCGTTTATTGATTGGTTTGCACAAAATTTGCCGCATTTACGGTTGACGAGAATTCATTTCTGGGGTTTTTATTTTATTTTTAACTAGTAATGGCGGCGATCTGCGATTTTTAGCGGTACTGCGATATTGCAGCGGACATGTCGGACCATTTTGACACTTTTTTGGGACCATTGTCATTTATACAGTGATCAGTGCTATAAAAATGCACTGATTACTGTGTAAATGCCATTGGCAGTGAAGGAGTTAACCTGGAGGGGGCGCTAAGGGTTAATTGCATTCCCTCTGTGTAACTGTATGGGGGCTGGGCTGGCAGGGGGAGGGGAGTGATCATGGCTTCCATATACAGGAAGCCTGTGATCACAGCCCTTACCCCTCTGTCAGAACGGAGATCCATGTTTACATACACGGACCTGGGTTCTTTCACTGCAGGGGGGTCATCGCGGGTAGCCGGTGGACATTGAGTCCGCCCTACCCGCTCCCTGGCCCCCCAGAACACAGTGAGCGCACGAGCCCGCCTTCGGCGGCGCACGCTCACAATACTAGTTATCGCGGCCGCCGTCAGGTTTGCGATAACAATCCATGTTGCTGCCGTCACGCTGCGGCGGGCGGTCGGAAAGTGGTTAATCAATTCCCCCTTGGATTTCCCCATTCTGAGAGTCCTCCACCACCCCTGACACTCTGGGTTCACTCATATTGCAAGATTCCATTGACAATTACTCTGTTTCAGGAAACCACAACACAGCTAGAGTTAGAAATGTTTACTTAACTCTTATTTCTGCAAGATATAACAATCTCAAAGTAACAGAAATATCACAATGTTTTACATCAACAAGTGAAACGTATGGTTCTAGTAAACAAAGGGAGAAGATGATTTGTTAACTTCCGTCACTTCCTGTATTCTCCAAAAACAACAAAACTTGAAAGAAATACAGTTCCTCCAATTGAGTTTAAACAATACCCAAGGGTTCACTGGAAAATAGGTAATTTGGCTACTAAAGATGAAAAGGGAAATAATACAGTAATACCCTATACCAAATAGAAGCCAAACGGTAAATTGGTACCACTCAGTGGATTAAAATTCAGATAACAAGGTTCAATAATGCCCAATTGAAATATGTTCACTTAGCAGTTATATGAGTACACTAGGTAACTATGAATTTGTATTTAGATTCTCCTGTTCTAGCTCAGAAAGTTCTTAGGAGATATATTATTTCCAAGTAAATAGCCCTGAGTATATTACCAGGGAGAGGACGAGTAGATGAAATTGTAATTATCCTGTCTTGCAGTGTCCAAGTAATCTACTGCCAGCTATAAGAGAGAGTTAGCTCCAATCACTGAGATGAGACACAAAAAGGATTAAATTCCTGCTCTAAAAAGCCTGGTAGTGATCACTGACTCTTTGAATAAACTGGTCACAAACGGCAATCCAGTGGATGTAAACAGCAATCCAAAAGGTAACAAAGAGATGTTGCATAGACAGTATAAGTACTCTTATGTGTGGGCCTGAGCCCGCTCACCAAATCCAAGATGAATCCCCCCAGATGAAGAGGATGGTATAGCTAGGACCGTTAGTTTACACTGGCTGCTTGCTCCTGGAAGGTGGATAGCATCCGTTGCACTCCTTGCAGCTCTCCTGGATCAATAGGTACAACTGCTGTGGTAGCTGCTGCTGCTTCAATCCAGACAGAGATGAGCATCTTTACATTGTAGCAAAGTGTCATTTCTTCAGTGTTGTCACATGAAAAGATAGAATAAAATATTTGCAAAAATCTGTGGGGTGTACTCACTTTTTGTGAGATACTGTGTATATTTATATTTTTGCATTTTTTTAGTTATGCTGTGTGAAAATGAAAAACAACAGTGACATACAATGATTTCCAACAGGCCTGTCCCCTGACGATGTCATCTGTGATGAAACATGTAGGGTCGGGTTTAAGAAAGTGACATCATCACATATGCTAGTTGGCAGCCAGCTGGGATGGAAATGCTTGCCCATTGGAAATCATTGTATGACACTGCTGTTTTCGATTTTATACATGTGAGTGTGCACTTTGATCTTTATTAAAATTTAATTTAAATGCTATTACACTATGGAGTTGCCCTGTATCTTCCTTTTTTTGTTTTTACTGAGGGGAGGTTTATGTGTTCTCTGGTGACTCACATTGCATGGTGAGACTATAGAGACTGAATGAGGATACAGTAACTCTTAAAGCGGAGTTCCACCCAGAATCTTTTTTTTGACATCCACTCTTTTAATACTAAATAGATGTAACCTTTTGTTTCCTTACTTTCAAACCGCCTAGTAATTACATGTATTTTTTACTCACAATTTGTTTCTCTCACTGCTGGACTTTTCCATTTTAGGTGAGGGCATCTGAAGCCCATCCATAGTCTCCTGGCATCTATTCCTGAAAGAAGTGCATGGTGGGTAACCATCGTTGACTCCTCGATCTCGGTCCGCCTTAAATTGCGTAATTTCCTGTCTGGAAGCAACATGATTTTACAGTACAGGGAAGCCCACTGACTCCTGGGAAATGATGAGTCACATCTCCCAGCAGGCCAGGGGAATCAGGAAGTGAGGAGAAGAGCCTAGGACCTAATAGGGGCAGATTACAGAGCCCACCTAGCAATAAGTGACTTAGGGTGAGTATAAAAAAAAAAAAAATTCCTTCAAAGGTAAGTCTATATAGGCAAAGGACTTGAATGATGTAAAAAAAAAATTCTGGGTGGTACTCCGATTTAAGGTGGTATTGACCATTTTATCATACCATGATGACAATTTTCTGGTAAAAGGCTGGAATGTATTTGCTTGTGCACTATCACATCATTTTTGTATGGAGGCTCACAGATTGAAGAGTGAATTAATACCTGTTTATATGGACATTTTGTGGACACTGCGTATTAATACAATTAATTGGTCATATGTTGCTCTGTTTATGGGCTACTTTCATTGAAGATTTTGAAAAATGCTCTCACAAATAATTTTTGTGTTATTTTCACTGGGGATTTGTTCAATATTTATTTTGTATGATATGTTGGTAGGTTTCATAAATAGCAGTTGTATGTTTTTTCTATTCACACCATGGCTTTGATTACTAGCATTGCACTCTTTTAATACATAGAGAGGCCTCTATGATTAAGTTCTTAACAGAGTGAAACATGTTGGAGGGATGTTCTCCCATGGGTGGAGACCAGGGTGGAGCCATTTGATATACAGATCAAGTTAGTAGCTAAATTACACGGATCCATGATAATATAATGAATGTTAACAGGGTATTCACACATATGAGCTTATTTTTGAAAGGTAATTGGAAGAACAATGATGGCGTGGAAAGTACAGCAACCCCTACCTAAAAGGAAAATGAAAGCAATCTTTTACTAAAAGCCACAATCTGAAATTTATATTTTCTTAATGCACTGCCATATAATCTGACACAGTGTGGCCAGTAATACAGCCTGATGTACCCAAGTAGTATAGATATACGAAGATGATCTAAATAAACCTTTGCTCATCTTTACACTGAATGAACAGAAGTTGGAAGTGTATCCTCCTAATTCTTGACCAGTCGGTTTTGAGCAGATCACAGGCCTTTAATCAGCATTTGTCTCCCTGGCTGCTCACTGCTACTTGGGAAATGATATAACAACCCTCTCCTGGATGGGTTTATTTTAATCAAGACGTCTAAATTGACATAATTAGGTGGCTTTACGAAGGGAATGGAAAGTGGAAATGAGTAAGAAGAGCATGCTCTCCTTGCAAAGTGAATTTTTTTGCGAAGTAAATTTTCACACAGCTTAGTGAATGAGGTGAATCTGTGTTCACTGTAACCCCTTGACGCTGACATAACACAAATATGCAGCCCTACTGCACTTGTTTTTTTGCCGTGGGGCCACATATTTGTGTATATCCATTTGTTGTAAAATGTTCATAAATACTGATGGAATCCAATATATATATGTTAATGTATATATTAAAATGCTATAGTCCCAACGTGGGAGACAAAGAGGTGAGTCTCAATCTTCTTGTATCCTAATGCCTCAGGGTAATCTTACCAACATCAGGGTGATCAAAGAAACCAGGGGTATTCTGATAAATCCAATATATAAAAGGATGTATGCTTACCAGAATCCCTTAGGTCATGCGCAGATATCAAGATGAGTCGGTGGGTGAGTACTCAGACGTCATCCGGGGTCCTGGTGAAGAACCAACAAGCCACAGGTATCCAAGAAGTGATGGTCCGGAACCTCACAGATGTCATCAATGGTCGAGACCAGGAAAGGGCAAGGGTCAAAATCCCATCGCGGATAGTAGTCTCCAACTCCTCACCACAATCACTCCCAAAGGTTATTGGTGGATGGTGTATTGTAATAGAGTGGAGACAAGAGCCGCAATAGTGTAATACTGTACAAAAATCTATTTTATTGCAAGAAACTGAATTATACTCACAAGGTATAAAAATATGGAGAGCTCTCAAAGTAAAAGACGTGACAGGGGGGGTATGGAGACCCGACACGTTTCGGCTCCAATAGCCGTCATCTGGGGTGATGACGGCTAT
>BLSH010031123.1:868934-880779 GCA_018402905.1 Glandirana rugosa | reverse complement strand
AATTAAAAACCCCAAAAATGAATTCTCATCATCCGTAAACGCGACCACTTTTGCGCAAACCAATCAATAAACGCCGATTGTGATTTTTTTTATCGCAAATATGAGGAAGAATATAAATCGGCCAAAAACGGTGAAAAAAAATGTTTTTTTATATTTTTTTTTTGGATTTGTATTTTAGGAAACAGTAAGAAATTTGGGTTTTTTTGCAAAATTGTCGCTCTTCTTTTGTTTATAGCGGCGATCAGAAATGACGCAGCGGTGATCAAATACCACCAAAAGAAAGCTCTGTTTGTGGGAAAAAAAGGACGCAAATTTTGTTTGGGTACAACGTCGCACGACCGCGCAATTGTCAGTTAAAGCGACGCAGCGCCGAATCGCAAAAAGGGCTCTGGTCCTAAAGCTGGAAATCCTTCCGGGGCTGAAGTGGTTAAAGATCCAAAACAGTACTATAATGTTGTTTGTACAATTATTCTGCTGAATATATCACTCTGCACTTATCCCGATATTTATAAAGCCGTCCACAAAATGTTGTTATTTTAATATTTTGCATAAGATTGATTTTACCATAGCATACCATCAGTCTTGTAATAGGAATTTTTATTTAATAAAACTCCAAAGTCAGTCATTTTACTTACTCAATTTTAGACTTGGAATAAGGTAATTAATTACTTCTGATGGGTTAACTGATAATCAATTAAGCTGTTATTAATTTTGACTACATTAGGTACCATAGCATAAATTTAGACTGTGAGGTTCCATTTATTCATTTTAAAATACAGCTATGTAGATACAGGACTGTGACAATAATTCCCAAAGGTTACAGACTACTTTTATGTCTTTTGTTGCTTTATTCATGAATTGTAAAGAAGTGGGAACTGGCGCAATGACTGCTATTGTGGCTAAAGCCTCGTACACACGATGCAAATTTCGGACAACAGAACGTCCGTTTTTTGTTGGATGCTTGTCTCATGTCGAAAGTGAAGAGCATACTGATACGAAAATTTTTGTTACGACCAAATTCAACGTCAAAAATGACGTAATGTGTTGAATAGTTTTGTATGATTTTTTCATTTCTGAGCATGCGTAGTCGTGATCTTCTGTTTTTTTTCCTACGAAAACCTGACTAATGATACGAAAATTGGACATTGAGTTGACGTACGAAAACATTTTTCTAGTCTGCACATCCAGCTTTTGTCTTACGAAAAATGAAAATCGGCTGTCAAAAGGAGCATACTAACGGTAAAAATTTTGAACGATCGGCCGCCAAATGAAAATTCTCGTCCGAAATTCGCATTGTGTGTACGGGGGCTTAATTGTAGCTTTTATGTGGCAAAGCATGTGTCTACTAGTAAGGACAGATGTGTAATACCTTAAGCTCATCATTAAGGATGGGCTCGGGCGTGTTCGCAAGTGCACGTGCCCAAGCCCGCCAGGAAGTGAACTCTGCACTGCGCTAATAAGAGGCAGTGGGACATTCTCCCGATCGATGCAGCCGCGCGTCGGGGAAATGTCTCACTGCCTGTGATTGGAGCATTGTAGGGTTCACTTCCCGGCGGGCTCGGGCACGTGCACTTGTGCACATGCCCAAGCCCATTCTTACTCATCATACACCTTACGATCTGATTGCACAATCTCCTTTAGTTCTACCAATAACTATATATTACAAGGGCCTGCATGACTGGACACAGATTGTTTAATTCAATGGGTACGGGAGACTATGCCCGCATCCCTAAGCGCAAATTAGAAAACCAAGACCCTCTGGTGGGACTTTAAAGGGGACACAGATTGTTTGGATAGTTAAGATAGGACCTCGAGGGGCGTGGCCGGGACAGGCATGTGAGAGGACCCATCTTTCACAGCTCCTGCTAGTGATCCGTAATTGATCCTTCCCCAGCCGCAATTCCTCTGCTCGGCCACCCTGCGGGCTAGTGCACCGGAGCACACCGTGGACCAGATACCGGCGGTTCAAACACACAGCATGATTCGTTCTAAGGCAGCGGAGCCCGCGGCCGCGGACTCCCAAGATGGCGCCGGACTCGATCACCATGCGGGGCCGCCACGAGGCTCAGAGAAAATTAAGGAAACGGGGCCCAAGCCTCCCAGAACGCCTCGAAATGCCGGTAAGGACCCCCCCAGAGACATCCTATATTACGCCCAGAAGCTAGGGGCAGTGGGGACCACGGAAGGGAGAAGTAGCACTGCCACTGACATATGGGCTGATCAAGAAGACCAGATCTTTACAGCGCCAATGACTGTACAGGCAACCGTTCATGCACAGCCCAGGCCAGACGTTGAAATGCTGGAGGCTGAGCAACCAACACTGGCAGACATCCTCAAAGCAGTACAAACGTGCACAGCCTCGGTGAACAACATGAAGGAGCAACTGGGGGCGCTGAGGGAAGAGGTGGCTTTTATGAGACAGGACATGCAGAAGATCCGAGAGCGCACCACAGCAGTTGAGAGCAGGGTCAGTGAAATGGAAGACCAGATGCCCCCATTGCTCCGTGACACACAATCGGCCCTGCAACTAGCGAGGGAGGCGAACGATCGTGTGGAAGATATGGAGAATCGCCTCCGAAGAAACAACGTGCGCATTGTGGGACTACCAGAGAAGGTGGAAGGCAAAGACCCAACTACTTTTGTAAAGAACTGGCTTTCAGAGATGTTTGGAAGGGAAGCCTTTTCTCCTCAGTTTGCCGTAGAAAGAGCACACAGGGTACCAGCCCTACCACCCGCACCAGGGAATCCCCCCAGGTCCATGCCGGCGAAACTGCTTCATTACAGGGACCGTGAAGTGGTCCTCCGACAAGCACGGGAGAGAGCAAATGTTACATATAATGGAGTCAGAGTCTCCTTCTACCCGGACTTTTCGGCAGAGGTACAGAGGCACCGCGCCAAATTTACGGATGTCAAAAGGCGCTTGCGCCTCCTGCAACTGCCCTATGCTATGCTCTACCCAGCGAAACTCAGGGTGACGGTGCAGGGGAGATCCCAGTTCTTTGAATCCCCCAAGGAGGCGGTAACCTGGCTGGATCACAACGAGCAGGCCATTAGACGCAGAGACGAAGAACCAAGAGATGATTGACCAGCTGGTCTTGGACAGTTATACCGGGTGAACATACCACTCGGATTTACAAGTTCACTTATCACATACTGACTAGGAAAATTGTTCTCAGGCTGGGGAACTATGATATGACAGTGAAAAAGGCGAGCTTGAATGTATTACACGGAATACATGCTATATACTTTACAGTTTTGGGATCTAAGGATGTTAAACAAGTTTCTAAATGCTGGGGATGCCCGGTTGGCTCCTGTTATTCAGCTACCAGATGACTACGTACAGCTTAATACCACAGACCACCAACCCGTGACTGGAGACATCTACAAGACCTCTGCCTATGGAACAGCACAGTTGGAAATAACTACTACACTGTTGTGTTCTCTGCCCAAACATAATGTTCAGACTGGCCGGGCTGCCTCGGACCCGGAACACAATTCCCTGAACCACACGTGGGAACGATCCATCTTTGAGGGTGCTGGCTGCTCCCCGATGCCCACTGCTCCAAAATTGCTCGGTTCCTCCCTGCCGCTGTTGATGTACCTCTCTCCTCAATGGCCAGTATACCGATAGTTTCATGGAACATTAGAGGGTTGCATTCCCCTCTTAAACGAACTATGATTAATATGTGCCTCAAGAAATTTCATCCTGCCATCATATGCTTTCAGGAGACTCATTTGACTGATGATTCTGTAAGATGCATAGGGTATAGGTGGGTGGGGCGGGTTTACCATTCGATGCATACAAACTTCTCAAGGGGGGTAAGTGTTATGGTGCATGCTGCCCTGGATTTCCAGGAATTTGACAAACTGATTGACTCTGATGGGAGGTATGTCTTTTTACACTGTAGACTGGGTACTTTGATCTGTGTACTGGCCTGTGTGTATATCCCACCGCCCTTCGCAGCGGAGGTGCTATGACTTCTCATAACCTTTTTGGATGGGAGGCCGGGAGTGCCGCTGCTTATAGTGGAGGGTTTTAACTGCTGCCTAGACAGGGCCTTGGACAGGCACCCAGCCCAGCAGTCCTCAACCCTCCCCAGGGGGACGCCCTTGACGAGGTTACTACAAGCAGTGGGGTGGGAAGATGTCTGGAGGATAAAGAACCCAACAGCTAGGCAGTTCTCCTGCTTCTCTAAAACGTACATTATCTAGGATTGATCTTGCGGTGGGCAGCTCAACCATACTCCCATACATCTCAGGGGTAGAGTACGGACTCCACAGTGTGTCTGATCATGCTCCCCTGGTGGTGCAGATACAGGCCGTGCCGCTGATTCGTCTGGCACACGCGCCCTGAAAATTCAATGCGTTCTGGTTGAAATTATTCCATACACACGAAGAGATTGAGCGGAGGATGCGAGGGTACTTTGCTTCCCGAGATCCATCCGAGTCCAGCGTGTTGCAGGTACTAGAGCAGCAGTACATTGACAACCCTAGCGATTCGACTAGGGAGGCATGGCAATCAGCACAAAATGCGCATGAATGTTTGCTTTCCTCCCTAGCCGAGAAAAAGCGATTCTTTAACAGGCAAGCATTTTTTGAGGAAGGGGAAAAGACAGGTAGGATGCTGGCCCGTATTGCCTCTATCCAGCAGAGATCCCCGGTGATAGGGGCGATTAGGGCTCAGACGGGGGAGTTGGTGAGCTCTCCGGAACAGATAGTCCGGGAGCTGGCCGACTTCTATGAGTCTCTGTACTTCCCGGGTACTTCTTACGACCTGGGGGATCTGGAGAATTATCTTAATGTCTTGGACTTCCCTAGGTTGTCAGCAGCACAAATTAAACAGTTGGAGGCTCCCTTGACGGTGGAAGAGCTCCAAGAGGCGGTGGGTGCGTTCCCCAACTGTAAGGCTCCGGGGGAGGACGGCCTGCCCATGGAAATTTACAAACAATACTCTGAACTACTGCTCCCTCTCCTTCTGCGAGTCTTTAATGAGTCGCTGAGGGTGGGGGAGCTACCTCCCTCTATGTCACAGGCCAATATTATTCTGCTCTTGAAGGCAGGCAAGGACCCAGTGGACCCTGGGTCTTATCGACCTATCTCGCTTCTACAAAGCAATGTGAAAATCCTGGCTAAGGTCCTGGCCATTCGCTTAAATGGGGTCATAGCATCTGTGGTTCACTCGGATCAAGCGGGATCTATGCCCAATAAATCGACGGCAATCAACTTACGGAGACTCTTTCTGAATATGCAGTCCCCGGCGGATAATGTGGGAGGTAGAGCTCTACTGTCGCTAGACGCCGCTAAGGCATTCGATAGCATAGATTGGGAGTACTTATGGGCTGTACTTGAACGCTTTGGCATAGGCCCCAGATTTATAGCCTGGGTTAAATTACTATACGCCCGACCGCAGGCTGCCATTAGAGCCTTCGGCAAGATATCACATAAATTTGCTCTTCAGAGGGGAACCAGGCAAGGGTGCCCACTTTCACCCCTCCTGTTCGCCTTGGCCATTGAGCCCCTGGCAATCAGGATCAGGTCTCATGAGGGGATTGTGGGTTTTAAATATGGGGAGAGGCAAGAGAAGGTGCTACTCTACGCCGATGATACCCTACTCCTCTTGGGTGACACGGATACCTCATTACAGGCAGCTATGGCCACTATTTCAGAATTTGGTACCTTCTCGGGTCTCCACATTAACTGGTCGAAATCAGCCCTATTATTGCTAGATGGGGATGAGACACAGAGGTTAAAGCCCTCTTGCCCTATACCACTCACGCAATCCTTTAAGTATCTTTTGATACAGATAGCAAAATGCCCCAGAGACTTTTGCAAGCTAAACATATTCCCCCTCCTCCAGCGATTTAGAGACCGTATCAGGACATGGCGTTCCTTGTGCATATCGATAACCGGACGGGTTAACCTTATAAAAATGATTCTTATGCCGCAGTTACTCTACTTCTTACATAACAAGCCTATGGTAATACCCCTGAAGGTCTTTAGGATAGTGAATTCCATTTTCCGAGCCCTTATCTGGAGAGAGGGTGTCCCGCGAATCAAGCTGGAACACCTACAGAGACTCAAGGATGAGGGAGGGTTAGCACTCCCAAATCCATGGCTCTACTATATAGCGGCACAACTACAACATCTTATAGGGGCCACGGGGGAGAGAGGTGTGGGGGGGTCATCAGCCATGGTAATGTTATACACGGTCCGAAGGGATTCCATTCCCTGTGCACTTGAGGCACAGGCCTTTGGCCTGCCAAACAAAAGGTACCCAACGTATAACCTAATTCAGAAGATATGGAATAAGGCAAAATACATACAGGGAGCGACAGGGTTTACCACTTTTAGCCCCATATGGAACAATGACTCATACCTGGAATTAGCTAAACTGCAGATAGGCCCTAGATGGATCAAACATGGAGTGACACACCTTAAACATATATTTAAAGATGGGGACTTAATACCCTTTACCGAACTGCAGACTGAATTCAGATTACCGGCTAATATGTATTTTGGCTATTTACAGCTGCAACACGCGGTGAGGGTGCAGAGGGGGTCCTCGGAGTGGCATTTGTCCCCCGTCCCGCTGTTCGACCTCATTGAGGGGGCTACCTCTTCTAAGGGTTTTATATCACAGGGGTACGCCACACTACTCCGGTCCTTTTTGGGCAGGCACCCCCTGCTGGTGATGGAGCGGTGGGAGGGGGATGTAGGTCCCCTAGATGGAGATCAGTGGGAGGAGGTTCTTCGGGCGGTGGTTACCTGCTCGCTGAATGTGCCCAGAGGCTATCACAAATATACATCCTCCTGAGAGTACATTATACACCCCATAAACTACACCGGATGGGTCTGAGGGTGGACACCAACTGTACTAGATGCAAGAGAGAGCACGGGGACCTGATCCACTTATTGTGGCGATGTCCAAAATTGCACCATTATTGGACGGGAATTGTACGGCAGATAAATGTGATTTTCCAGGTAACTCTTCCACTAGACCCTAAAGCTTGCATTCTGGGTATACTGGAAGATAGTACCTCATCTTAGATAGTTTTGGTAAATCTAAAGTTGATTGTACAGAGATTGAGGGGTCAAATTGTAATGCTTCAATATTATTGATCCAAAATGTTGGCAACAACAGTGCATGGACATCATTTATTTAGTATCTCCTGTTATTCCTCAATTAAAATATCATCCTTTTGTAAATAACTAGAAAACACAAATGAAAAAAGTAAAATAATAATTGTGACGCCGTTATGGAGACTGCTTTTTTTCTTACAATTTTTATAACCAGGTTCGTTCGGGATTAAAAAATCCTGTGAATCAGCCATTCCCAGCTATTTGATTCTTCTGAATATCTGTGTGAAGGTCTGTTTAATTGTTTAATTAAGTGTGGAATTGTGTAATTAGGGAATCCAGACAACTGCAATCAGTAATTTGCACAATTGTCCACGGATCGGACAAATCTGTATGCACATATCCAGGCAAGGGAAAACATCTGCAATTTTCAAATTGTCAACTGATTTGTTAACTGGTTCACTCCAAATACATGCTGTATAATGTGAGAATTCCACCTACATCTCCTAGAAAGATATTCTGTAAATACAGAACGCAAATGTGACATTTTACTGAGTATATAGATTGTTCCAAGAAGACATGAGCAAAATTGGGAGTTTCCATTACCTTAAAATTTCAGTGAAAATCTTGTTTTAGCATAATTGCTACATACAGGCGGTCCCCGGGTTACAAACAAGATAGGGACTGTAGGTTTGTTCATAAGTCGAATTTGTTTGTAAGTCGGAACAAGTACATTTTTTAAGTGTAGCTTCAGCCAAAACAAATATTTTTAAGCTTTTTGGATAGCATAGGGAAGGGGTAACACCCCTGTAAGGTTTGTTTTGCTGTCTATTTTTCTGTTCAGAAGATGTCACCTCACTTCCTGTCCCAATGATAATTGGATTTTGAAAATTTTGGGTTGTTGTGGAAACAAACCTTTGGTGATAAAGCATCAGCGGGGATCCCCTTTTCCCATAATAACTCTTACAGGAGTGAATTTCCCTTCCTAGGGGAAGATTTCCTCTCACTTCCTGTTGTCTCTCTCCGTTTGTAAGTAGGAGTCGATCATAAGTCAGATGTTCATAACTAGGGGACTGCCTGTATTGGTCAAATGCATTGTAAACAATGGTGAATGCAAAATGAGTAGAGTTGAGCGGACACCTGGATGTTGGAGTTCGTCGGGTTCGGCAGAACCTCGTGAAACCGTTTGGGTTCGGTACCGAACTCAATCCGAACTTGACCCCGGACACCGAACCCCATTGGAGTCAATGGTGACCCGAACTTTTGGGCACAAAAATGGCTGTAAAAAAGTAATGGAAAGGGCTAGAAGGCTTTAAAAAGGAAACAAAATGGGGGTAAGAGCAGGACAAGTGGCCTGCAAACAAATGTGGATAGGGAAATAACTTAAAATCAACAAAAAAAAATAAAAATGGGAGGAGGAGGTGGATGTGGAGTAGGAGCCTAGAGGTTGACTAGGCCATGACCGTGGCAGTGTAGGCGGAAGTGGCGATGGTGGAGGAGGAGGAGGAGGAGGAAGAGGAGGAGGAGGTAGCCAACACTATTTTTTGTTTGTTTGGTATTTTTTTAGAATTGGGGTAGCCCCCAAAATATTGAGACATATTCAAATAAAAAAAAAAGGATACCAATGGCAGTGTGAGGCTGATCTAAATGTCTATTCTGCACAAGGTACAAACAAGTCTTGTGGGATCCATGCCTGGTTCATTTTAATAAAGGTTAGCTTGTCCACGTTGGCTGTGGACAGGTGGCTGCGCTTGTCTGTGATAACGCTCCCTGCCGTACTAAACACACATTCAGACAATACACTGGCTGCAGGGCAGGCCAGAACCTCCAAGACATAAAGGGCAAGCTCAGGCCATGTGGCCAATTTGGAGACCCAGAAGTTGAATGGGGCAGACCCATCAGTCAGTACATGTAGGCGTGTGCACACATACTGTTCCACCATGTTGCTGAAATGCTGCCTCCTGCTAAAACGTTGCCTATCAGCTGGTGGTGCTGTTTGTGGTGGCGTGCTGCTGACAAAGCTTTTCCACATTTTGCCCATGCTAACCCTGCCTTCTGAGGTGCTGGCGGTGCCACAGCTGCGTTGGTGACCTCTTCCTCCTCCTCTGCCTTCGCCTTGTGCTTCCACTGAGCCCCCGGTGTCATTTGGGAATGCCCTCAGCAGCGCGTCTACCAGAGTGCGCTTGTAGTCGCGCATCTTCCGATCACGCTCCAGTGAGAGAATTAAGGATGGCACGTTGTCCTTGTACCGGGGATCCAGCAGGGTGGCCACCCTGTAATCAGCACACGTTAGAATGTGGGCAACTCGGCTGTCGTTGAGCAGGCACTGCAGCATGTAGTTGCTCATGTGTGCCAGGCTGCCCAGAGGCAAAGACAAGCTGTCCTCTGTGGGAGGTGTATCATCTGTGTCCTCTGTATCCCCCCAGCCACGCTCCAGTGATGCCCACGAGCTGCATTGGGTGCCACCCTGCTGTGAACACGGTTCCTCCTCCTCATCATCCTCGTCCTCCTCATCCTCCAGAACTGTCCCCTGGCTTGAAAATGTTTGACCTGACCTATGCTGGTGCAGGAACCCACCCTTCGAGCCACTTGTGAATGACTGGCCTGATAACCGTGTAAATGACCCCTCTTCCTCCTCCTCCTGTGCCACATCCTCTTCCATGATCGCCCAAAGTGTTTTTTTAAGGAGACAAAGAAGTGGGATAGAAACGCTGAGAACACTTCTGGCCATGTTGGTGGAATACTCGAAACACTGCAATATGGTACACAGGTCTCGCATGGAGGCCCACTCGTTGGTGGTGAAGTGGTGCTGTTCCGCAGAGCGACTGACCCGTGCGTGCTGCAGCTGAAACTCCACTATTTCCTGCTGCTGCTCGCACAGTCTCTCCAGCATGTGCAAGGTGGAGTTCCACCTTGTGGGCACGTCCCATAGGAGGCGGTGAGTGGGAAGGCTGAAGTTCCGCTGCAGCGCAGACAGGCGAGCAGCAGCAGGGTGAGAACGCCGAAAGTGCGCACAGACAGCCCGCACTTTCTGCAGCAACTCTGACATATGCGGGTAGTTTTTTAGAAATTTCTGCACCACCAAATTCAGCACATGCGCCAAGCAAGGGATGTGCGTCAAACTGGCTAGGCCCAGAGCTGCTATGAGATTTTGCCCATTATCGCACTCCACCAGGCCGGGCTTGAGGCTCAGTGGCAACAACCACTCATCGGTCTGTTGTTCAATACCCATCCACAGCTCCTGCTCAGTGTGGGGTTTATCCTGCAAACATATCAGTTTTAAAACAGCCTGCTGTCGTTTCCCCCTGGATGTGCTGAAGTTGGTGGTGAAGGTGTTACGCTGAGCGAATGAGGAGGTGGTAGAGGAGGAGGAGGAGGAAGCGCAGTAGGAGGAGGAGGCAACAGCAGGCAAAGAGAAATGCCTTGCAATCCTGGGTGGCGGAAGGACATGCGCCAAATGGCTAGCCGCCTCAGGCCCACCCGCCACTACATTTGCCCAGTGTGCAGTTAGCGAGCTATAGCGTCCCTGCCCGTGCTTACTGGTCCACGTATCAGTGGTTATGTGGACCTTGCCACAGATGGCGTTGCGCAGTGCACACTTGATCTCGTCCCCAACTTGTTTGTGCAGGGAAGGGATGGCTCGCCTGGAAAAGTAGTGGCGGCTGGGAACCACATACTGTGGGACAGCCACCGCCATCAGGTTTTTAAAACTGTCCGTGTGCACCAGACGGAATGACAGCATTTCAAAGGCCAGGAATTTTGAAATGCTGTCATTCAGGGCCATGGATCGCGGGTGGGTAGGGGGTACTTCCTCTTTCTCTCCAGTGTTTGGGTGATGGAGAGCTGTAAGCTTCCATGGGACCGTGTGGAAATGCTTGGGAACGGTGGCGGACATGGTGGCATTGCTGTCACATCGTCTGTTTGCTGGGTGGCAGCAGGTGACACTGGCACTGTAGAGGTGGAGGAAGAGGCCGAGGCAGCAGCAGAAGAGGAAGCAGGAGGAGGCCGAGACCTTTCTTGGATTTTGAGGTACTTATTCCACTGCAGCAAGTGCTTTGCATTTAGATGCCTGGTCATTGAGGTTGTGCTCAGGTTTAGAACATTTGTGCGCTTCAGCTTCTCATTGCACAGTGTGCAAACCACTTACCGTATATACTCGAGTATAAGCCGACTTTTTCAGCAAAGTACCCCCTCGGCTTATACTCGAGTGAGAAAAAAAATGACCCCAGAAAATGCCGCCGCTCCGTCTGCCTAAACTGATCTACCTAGTCACTGCAGCCCGCCCGCCTAAACTGGTTGCTAGATCGCCTCCCGACTGGCGTCTAGCAACCAGTGACGTAAGAGAGAGGAGAGCGGAGACTGACGTGCCAATGAGGCTCTGCTCAGCACTAGAAGCCGCCGCTGCCCGCCCCGCCTCCACTGGTTGCTAGATCGCCTGCTGATTGGCGTCTAGCAACCAGTGACGTAAGAGAGAGGAGAGCGGAGACTGACATGCCAGTGAGGCTCCGCTCAGCACTAGAAGCCGCCGCTGCCCGCCCCGCCTCCACTGGTTGCTAGATCGCCTGCTGATTGGCGTCTAGCAACCAGTGACGTCAGAGAGAGGTACCGAGTGGACCGACCGACCCGAAGCAAAAATTATCCCCGAGTCCACGAGTCTTCCGCGCCTCCTCCTGCAGGCGGAGCCAGAGGAGAGAGACTGCAGTGACCAACGATCTGCGGTTAGTCGTCCGCTAGATCGTTGGTCACCTCCGCCCCGCCCGTCGCCGCC
>BLSH010031123.1:813674-823862 GCA_018402905.1 Glandirana rugosa | reverse complement strand
TCCTAGAGCCCCCCCCCCTCCCAACACACGCACACAGACACACATACTTTTTGGTGATCTTTTTACACCTCTTCTCATCTCTAATTTTGTTTTTTTCGAATGTCAGGGAAAGGTGCCTTTTTCCATTTTCCACAGTTTATTGTAATTTTCTCTGGCCTGATTTAGACAATGTTTTGTTTTTCTCCCCTGATTTGCAAGAGGTGTTTAAACTGTCTATCGGTCTTGGCTAGTTCTAGTCCGTTAAATAGTTTAATAAGGTTTGAAAAGTTTAAGGAAGAAAATCGTACAAGCTTTGAACTAATGTTGGCCTTCTTCAAAGTGGAGCCAGCTTCGAACACTTCGGATCCTATTTGCAATTGCTTGCTGCAGTCACTGAGTTTTGTATGATCCTAATCTTCATTATCTAATATGCATCTGTATTGATGTGACCTTTTATTTGTTCCACTGTTGGCCTATTGCGTCACAAGCTGTTTTTTTCTTTGCGTTCTACTGGGCTGTCTTCTTGAATTAAAATTAAGAATTAAAAAGTACACAGAATTTTTTATTTTTGTAAAACTATCATGAAGATGTGAAGAATGTTTTGCCCAAATTTGGAAGGTGGTTTTTCGGCCTATTTCATAGCTGACTTTCATAAATATTTAATAAAACTGGGAAAAGAACTGACATAGTTCCACAGTTGATGTTTTTTATAACACATCAGTTCAGCCACTGCCGCTTCAGGTAATCCTCTGTTCCTCACATGCTGTATTTTATTTGAATTAGTAGAAAAGTATCTTAATGCATTCATGCCAAGACATGTATTCCAATCAGTTTAAAAGCAAGCAGCTGCTTTTGTTGATTAGTTGGTTGCCTTGCCAATGCAAGAACGTATTGTTTTCATCAGGACACTTGAAATGGCATATACTTATGTAATGTGTGCAAGAAAACACAAACGAATCCACATAACAAATCATTTCTGCATATTACCTCAATATTTAGAAACTTCAGGCTAACCCTGGGATATTTCACAATGTGGAGCCCTAAATAGTATATGACCTATTGGACTCCCATTCTTATTATGATTATGAGTTGAGCCTCGTACACACGATCCGATTTTCGGACGACAGAACGTCCATTTTTTGTTGGATGCTTGTCTCATATTGAAAGTGAAGAGCGTACTAACATTACGAAAATTTTCGTACGGCTGAACTCGACATCAGAAGTGACGTAATGTTATGAATATTTTTGCATCTTTTTTATGCTTCTGAGCATGCGTAGTCTCGGCCATACAATTTTTTTCGTACGAAAACTGTACTAACGGAACGAAAATCGGATGTTGCGTTGTCGTACGACAAAAATTTACTAGTCTGCACATCCAGCTTTTGTGTGACGTAAAATCAAAAGCGGTTGTCGAGAGGAGCATACTAATGGTAAGAATGTCGGACAACAGGCCGTCGAATAAAAATTGCCATCCAAAATTTGCATCGTGTGTATGGGCCTTAAGTGTTAACACAAGTCAGAAGTATACATTTGTTAATCATTCTAGAATTAGAAATGAATAAACAACCAACACTGGCAAGCACACTGTTAATGAACTTAAAGCAGATCTCCACCCAAAAGGGGAAGCTCCGCTTGTTCGCACCCCCCCTCCACTGCCACATTTGGCCCTTTTTGTAGGGGAGGGCAGAGGGGGGAGTGGGTACCTGGTTTTGACAGGTACCTGCTCCCACTTCCTGGTAAGATTGTTACGATCTACATGATTTCTGGCTCCTCCTCCTTCCCCCTGTACTGCAGCAAGGTGGCACGTCTGCGCGAAACGACGTACATGTACATCATTCCGTGCAATAGCCACTGGGTGGCATGCGTGCGCCCACTGGCCACAGGGGGAGCCAGTCAGTGGGTCCAGCAGACACAATGTCCACTGTAACCCACCGACCGTTCCCCAAAGAGATAGAACGGCGGTCTGCCGATGTAAACCAGGCAGACCGCCATTCTAATCAAGCATGGACATTGTGATCTTGTGTTCCTGCTAATCAGGAACATGAATCACTGTGTCCATACAGTGAGCCTAGCCCCCCCCCCCACAGTAAGAAAGCACAAACAGGGAACACATTTAACCCTTTGATCATGGCTGATGTTAACCCCTTCCCCCCGCCAGTGTCATTTATACAGTGTCAGTGCATATTTTTAGCACTGTTCACTGTAATAATGTCACTGGTTTCCAAAAAAGTGTCAAGTGTCAGTTAGGTGTCCGATCTGTCCGCCGCAATGTTGCAGTCCCGCTAAAAATCGCTGATCGCCGCCATTACCAGTAAAAAATAAATAAATAAAAATGCCATAAATCTATCCTCTATTTTGTAGACACTATAACTTTTGCTCAAACCAATCAGTAAACGCTTATTGGGATTTTTTTTTACCAAAAATATGTAGCAGAATACATATTGGCCTAAACTAATGAAGACATTTTAGATTTTTTTTTTTTTTGGATATGTTTTATAGCAAAAAGTAAAAAGTAATGGGGTTTTTTTTTCAAATTTTTTTTGTTTCTAGTGCAAAAAATAAAAACCGCAGAGGTGATCAAATACCACCAAAAGAAAGCTCTATTTGTGAGGAAAAAAAGACATCAATTTTATTTGGGTACAGCATCGCATGACCGCGTAATTGTCAGTTAAAGTAACGCAGTGCCGTATCGCAAAAAAATTAATTAAGGGGGTAAAACCTTCTGGTGTTCAATTAATTAAGCAATGGAGGGGTCGAAGAGGGTACCATTGTTGGGCTGTGCCTAGGGCACCATTTGCCTTTAATTCTGGCATGCATTGTAATCCTAGCTCATATCTGCAAACCAGGATTGATTTAAATCGGTAGTAAACCGCAGGTGGTTAAAGAAAAAAAAATTCCCTGCAAGGCAATGTCATACTGTGCTAGTATGCATCACATACTAGCAAATTATGCAAGTCTTACCTTAGAACGAAGCCCTCCAGTGCCACAATGTCACCACTGAGAGGACTGGCATCTTCCTCCAGTCTTCCTTCTGGGTTTGCAGCTTCTGGCTACATGAGTGTCCAGGGGCGCGATGACGTCACCCCTGCACATGTGTGCGGGAGCCGCTGTATGCGCCACAGACTCTAAAGGTCTGGCACTGTAAACCGGACCTTCAGAGCATATGTGTCGGGGATGTCATTGACTGTATGCACTCTGAATATCTCCTAAACTGTATAAGTTTAGGAGATATTCACAGTACCTACAGGTAAGCTTTATTAACCACTTACCGACCGCGTGCCGTGTTTTCACAGCGGCTCTCGGGATGCTGAGCGCGAATCGACGTAAAAACACGGCGATCTGAGAACAGCCACTAGGGGGCGTGCGCCTGCTGCACTCCTGGGGAGTGTGCCCGCGGCTCGGGCGGACCCCATGTCCGCCGGCGAGCCGCGTTGAGCGGCCACAGGCAAACACGGCGGTTCCCCGCTCTGTTAGTAGGGGCATGGGTGATCTACTGATCCCTGTCACTGGGATCAGTTAGATCTCTCATGCTCATGTTAGGCCAACCCCCCCACAGTAAGAACACACCCAGGGAACACAGTTAACCCCTAGATCTCCCCCCCTCAGGTTAACCCCTTCACTGCCAATGACGTTTATACAGTAATCAGTGGACATTTAAATTTCTGATCGCTGAATAAATGTCATTGGTCCCAAAAAAGTGTCAAAAATGTCCGACATGGCCGCAATATCGCAGTTCCTCTAAAAATCGCAGATCGCCGCCATTACTAGTAAAAATTAAAAAAATATAAAAACCCCAGAAATTAATTCTCACCATCCGTAAACGCTGCCATTTTTGCGCAAACCAATCAATAAACGCTGATTGCGATTTTTTTTATCACAGATATGAGGAATTATATAAATCGGCCAAAAACGGTGAAAAAAATGTTTTTTTATTTTTTTTTTTGGATTTGAATTTTAGCAAAAAGTAAGAAATTTGGGTTTTTTTTTGCAAAATGGTCACTCTTCTTTTGTTTATAGCGGCGATCAGAAATGACGCAGAGGCGATCAAATACCACCAAAAGAAAGCTCTATTTGTGGGAAAAAAGGACACAAATTTTGTTTGGGTGCAACGTCGCACGACCGCGCAATTGTCAGTTAAAGCGCCGAATCGCAAAAAGTTCTCTGGTCCTAAAGTGTGAAAACCTTCCGGTTGGTAAGTGGTTATAGGCTTACCTGTAGGTACAAGTGGTGTAACAGAGTTTACTACCACTTTAAGTAGTCTGTGGGATTTGGACCAAATACAAGAGGATGTGCAAGCCCTGCAGTAGTTGGACTGCATTACAAACACCCTACTTTAGCCTGCCCATACATTGATCGAAATTCGTCTGGTCCCTGCTGAACTGAGCAAATTTAATTTAATTAACTTTAGGCTCTAAATGCTAATAGAACTGCAATATCATATTTATGCAGAATCAGTTTGTAGCCAGTTGCATTTTACAGAGCGATGATCTACGGTACCCTTGAAAACAAATGTGATTTTTGTTTTTATAACGTACAGTATATATGTAGAAAGCAAGGCAATACCTATTCTTTAGTCTTTATTCTTTAGTTGCTCACTGTTACTGTTTTTTTCTATATTAAATGAAGGCCAAATTCTCTCCATGCATTTTTATTCCTGCACATTCTTCTATGCCATTCTTTTGCTCTCAGGTTATCCTAGTTAGAAGTGTTACACTCCTAATTCAGATCACAGGGTTTTTCTATACAAACCAAATTTGTGGAATGGGTTAAATGAGGCATAAACAGTCAATAAAGTTTTAATTACAAAAGCATTTTAATTCTTCTCCCTTTTAACTTGCATGCACTATTGATTATACATTCGTTAGAACATAATCGGGCATTTGGACTTTAGTGTGCCCGGGGTGTTTTATCCAAGACATCAAAGCCCTTCTGTAAGTCCTAAGAACAAAGGCTTAATAGTTTGAAGCCTGTCCAACATCAGTCTGTACCAGCTAGCCATGTGTCTTACCTTTCAAGGCATGGATTAACCTTCCTGCAAGCTTAGAGCTCTTTCTAGTCAAATAAGCAAAATAACTATCACTGCAAAATGACATAAGAAGACGCTAAGATTCGTTTATGTCATGTTCTTAGGAAATATATTGATTAAATGTGAGTGTGCATAAAACAGGATTGAGATTTGTTAACTTATTATGCAGATTGCAGAATATTTGTGTAGTTTTCTTTGTTAGCCTGATTATAAAGTGATCCAAGGAACAATACAATAACAGGTGGTTTTCCCCAAAAAGTACCTCTGACATAGATCTAAACCTTAACTTGGTGACATTTAGTTTGCTAAAGCACTGTGTATCTTTTTCTATCTATTTCTTTCTTTTGTTTGTAAAATATTGTTTTCACATCTTCTTTGACATCCGCATAAAGTTAACAAATTATTATCTTCTTTGTGAGTTAGTAGCAGGGCCGGTACAAGAGGTGGGCACAGGTGGGCGCAGCAGTTTACTGTAGGGATGGGGGTGTCATATAGTAAGCTCACTGTGTTACAAGGCTGACAGGAGTAGTGACAGTGGCATCACTACTCCTGGCAACCCAGAGCTGGAAGCCGCAGGGAAAAGGGGAGAGAGCCCGGAGGAGGTGCAGGGGGTGCTCTCTCTCTCCCCCTGCTCCTTTCTTGAGATCAACAGGAGCGCTGATCTGGCAGGAAGGAAAGAGCTGGATAGAGAGAGAGCACAACCTACACAGTAGTATTCCTATACACACAGCTGCCAGCTTCTGAATACAGGAATGCTGTCAGATGGGACTTTGTAGGGTTTGTTTACCCGCACCCCGCACCTTTCTTCTGTTATCTTACATCCCAGGCCACCTCCTCCCCACACTCGCAGGGGGCGAGTAAGCAAACTCTGCAAAGTCCTGATCTATCAGTGCACCTGTACTGATAAGCCAGCAACACTGTCCCCAGTACTGACCTAATCTGACTGCAGCCTTTGGAGATCACTGCTACGAATGGCTTTGATTATCTTCAGACCCATTCATTATGTATGAATGGGTTCAAAGGTAAACAAAGCCATTCATATGAATGTAGAAAGCTGAAGTGAGGACAATGATGACTCACCACTGTACTCACTTCAGAGATCAGAACTATGAATTCATAATGAATAAATCCATTGATACATGTAGAAATAAAAGGAATTATAAAAACATAAACATAATAATAACTTTATGACCTTTAAGATGCATTGTGGTGTATGGTGGGATAACAACAGTGCTAATGCACCAATTGCGGTGCATCACACAGTTCACTCACGTTTCCTCCCATACTCCAAAGATATGCTGGCAGGTTAATTGACTGTCAGAACTGGCCCTAGTATGTGTATGTATGAATGTGAGTTAGGGACCTTAGATTGTAAGCTCCTTGAGGACAGGGACTGATGTGAATGTACAATATACTGTATATGTAAAGTGCTGCATAAAAATTGTCAGCACTATATAAATACCTGTAATAAATAAATAAATAATAATAAAATATATTGGATACTGATCATTTGTTTTGAACTGAATGCAGTAGTGCACACTGGTAAACAAAAAAAAATGACAATCTGCACTGGTTCTTTCTGATTAGCAAATTACATCAGTTGTTTAAAGGGCTAGTTCACCTTTACAGAAAATCTGTAAAGGTGACCTAAAGCGGAACGCCATCCCCACCCCACCCCCTGTACTTACCTTCTACGATTCTGAGATATCAAGGTTCCCGCAAACCGCTCCACGGGTCCAGTGATTTGAAATATTTGCTGCTTTCTCTCCTCTCTGTGCAGTGCTGTTAGGATGGACCAGACGGATTCCAATTGGTCAGAGCCATCCATGTGACAGTGCTGATCAATTAGAATCTGTCTGGTCCATCTTTGCAGCGCTGGACGGAAAGAAGAAAAGACGGTGAGGATTTCAAATCTCTGGACCTATGGAGCAGCTTGGAGGAAGCCCTGATAGTTCAGGATCGCAGGAGATAAGTACAGCAAGGACTGGGGGGGGGGGGGGCAGTGAGGTGGCGAGGGGTCTGGTGCTATGTCACCTTTATAGATTTTTTGTAAAGGTGACCTAATTTTTTAAGGCTTGCCTGCATGTGACATTTAACAGGTAAAAGTGAGAGTTAGAATTTCTTATCTCTGTCTCTCAGAAAAACCAAAGGCAAGCGTCAACATGACATCCAGGCAACTAACCATTTTAGAAGAAAAGGTCAGCAAGGACAACTGAATTATGAAAGATGTACTTTAATACAACCATAATATTAATAGTCACATAATAGACCATATCGGACACTAGATTATAAAAAAACAACTCTTCTCCTTCCCAGATTTTGGGGTTTTAACCACTTTTTAATTTGAGAAGAAAGACAGGACAGTGCCATTACTGTTATCCATATGGATGTCTGTCCATTACTGGTATTGTTTTGGTTTTCCCTGAAATACGCCATCTTTGTGGATTAAGAATGCATTTTATAGCAAAGCAAGTTAATCTGGGAAATGAACAGCTCCGCAGGAAAAGTTACACTGCTGTAGCAGATTAAAGGAAGCCAATTCTGAGAGGAATATGGAGGCTGTCATTAGCTACCTCTCCTGCTGCAAATACAGCTCTGCAGCATTTAGGATCTGCTTAACATTGAGGAAGAAGTGGACCAGTGGCATCATCAGACCAGACTAAAAGATTTCTGGAAAAAAGGTAAGTATTGAAATAGTTTTTTAAAGGTGGCGGGGGTGATTCAAGGTAGGTGGGAAGCTGGCATTGACCCCAAAGTTGGGCTTCAAGTATGATAAAGGTTACTTATGATAACTCAATATATTGCATATTAAATAAAAGAGACACCTCCTCCTTTTACAAGGTGTCCTGAAAGTTTGGATCCATAGGCATCCAATTATTACAAAAGATTACCATGCCTGCAGCTGCTACTCCTCTGCCCTACCCTCCAGGGTTACATCTCACTCTCACTTCTTACTAAGGTCTTAAATAAAAGTCCAATGGAAGTGAAGAAATGTGGCGGCACGTCCAGGAATTAAAAGCAATATCTTTTTGAGGATTCCATAAAAAAAGATGAAACATGAAGTACAGACAATCCTCAGGTGCTCAGTCGACTAATTACCCCTTGTGTGCATGCTCTCTTAAAGCCAGGGGTCTGCAGGTTAATTACGGTAATGTTTGCCAGTCCTTATTATGGATATATTTATTATCTAAGATTACATTTATATACATTGAGATTTTTTTTCATTCCCTTTTAAAATATTTTTTTGTTTTTATGTATATTCATATATTATATATTTTTTTCTTACACTTGTACATATTCATTCACATTTAGATATGTGTATGCACATGCCTCCTGGTTGTGAGTGCATATATGTGTAACACATATACACCGGTTATGGTGGTACCCCACATCTTGATAGATTTATTTCTATATTATTGAGACACGGGGGGCTTTTTCCACCATACAGGTTATGTTATTAGAGGGAATTGGTTCTGTTTCTCAACAGAGAGTCTATGCCATCTGTTATTCCATTTGTTTTCTGTTTTTGTATGGTGCCGCTTTTTGAGCCCCTTTTTTCTTTTTCATATGCATTCAGTTTTGATGTGATTACTTTCTTTATGCTATATGTTCTCATTTATTATTTATTCTTTGGTTATCCATGCATACGACAATATTTTCTTTTTTATGTACACATTTATTTTGTTTTCAGTCTCATGAATTGAAATTAATCGGTTTATGTATGTGTGTATGTTATGTTCTTTGCTCATTTATATTTCACCTGGGTTGTGCTGTGTGTGGGTTCTTTCATGACAGGTGGGTGTTTCACTTCCCTGGTCTTTGATTGACCCCACCTGCAGACCCCTGGCTTTAAGAAAGCATGCACACCAGGGGCAATTAGTAATGATTATGCATGTTTGTGTGAGACACGTCTACTGAGCACCTTTGGATCGTCTGTACTTCATGTTTCATCTTTTTATGAAATCCTAATAAAGATATTGCTTTTCATTTCTGGATGTGCCACAACTTTTCTTCACTTCCATTGGGCTTTTATGGCTGCGAACCAGGCAGGCACCCAGTTTATTCACAGCAGCTCAAGGGATCTTGCAGGTTGCTTAAGAGTGGAGTGTACCCATCTTTCTTAAATAAAAGTAACTGTGGGATTTCATAAGTTATAAGTGATCTTATTGCCATAATCCACTTCTGCTTGAGAAATGTTACTGTAATTATATAGTGAAGGCATTATCAATGGTGTAGCGTGGGGGGAGCCAGGGGGGCCGTGGCCCCAGGTGCAACATTTAGAGCGGCAGGCGATAGGTTACCGGCAGCTCTTCTCCTGCGCAGTGCAGTCTAGGAGATTGTGAGCTCTTCGCTATGAAGAATAAGAAGTTGCAGTCCGGTCCCGGCTTAGGCTCCACCTGTGACATTGACACCACAGTGAGTGACTAAACAGTGAAGACCATCCATGATGATCCCAGGGATTGTGACTGTGCGGCGCACGGAGAGTGTGGGGAAGGAGGAGGCCAGACAAGGCATCCTCTCCATTACACTCCCAACACACCAGGTCTAGGATCCCCACTCGCTCTATTTTTCCTCTTAGCCCATCCCATAGCCTGGACTTCCGCCGTTGCTTCTCCTGAGTCCTGCCTGTCACTGAGTGTGTTGCTACACAGCCCTGGCACTCTGACCTTGCACTGACAAACCCCAGGAATGGAGGAAGAGGATGCCGAATCCACAGAGACAGAAGCCCCTCCTCACCGGCAGCCTGCATGGACACTGTGGGTACTTGCTCTGTACTAGATGGTGGCAGTTGAAGAGGAGGGGGGCTGAGCTGAGCTCTGAACTGGAATCTTTGAGGAAGAGAGATTTTTATTTGGGGGGGGGCTGTACACAGATGTAACCCCTCAACCATGAACTCTGTACTCACACAGCAGTACCCCATCAACCCTGCACGCCACATACAGTGCACCCCTTCAACCCTGCATGCCACACACAGCGCACCCCCCTCAACCCTGCATGCCACACACAGCGCACCCCCTCAACCCTGCACGCCACACACAGCGCACCCCCCTCAACCCTACATGCCACACATAGTGCACCAACTCAACCATGCACGCCACAAACAGTGCACCCCCGGGTGACAAACACCGCACGTACCAACTCAACCACGTGATACACACCGTACATCCCAACTCCCCCCACGC
>BLSH010031123.1:774870-787292 GCA_018402905.1 Glandirana rugosa | reverse complement strand
TGAAATCTGAAATTACTCCCACAATCTGATCGTTGTGTGTACGATCCCACAATCTGATCGTTGTGTACGAACGTACGATCGTTTCGTTAGACAGAGTTTAATCTGCAATCTCCAACTCTAAGCAGCAGTATTTGAAATCTCAAATTCCCCCAACAATCTGATCGTTCAGCACGATCGTAGCGATCGTTGTTTTAAGCAGAGTTTGATCTGCAACTCAAAGCAGCGGTATTTGAAATCTCTCATTTCTGCTATCTGTCCTCAGAGCAACAGCACAGACAGCAGTAGTAAAGTAATCTATCTCAGGATGCAGGATCAGGTCTTAAAATGTCTCAAATCTGTCTCTCACACAGTCAGCTACCTTTCCCTACACTAACCCAAGGAGCATGTGACTGCAGCACTGTGACTCCAGCTTATAAAGAGGCTGGGTCACATGATGCACTGGCCAATCACAGCCATGCCATTAGTAGGCATGGCTGTGATGGCTTCTAAGGGCAAACCAGTGAAACACTTGTTGATTGGCTGCCCTGCAGCTTCTCAACACGTGGAGTAAAATAGCAGAACCCCGGACCGAACCCGAACGATTTTTGAAATGTCCGGGTCCGGGTCCGTGCCACGGACACCCGAAAGTTCGGTACGGACCCGAACGTTACAGTCCGGGTTCGCTCAACACTACCTATAACCTATAAGTTTTTTTTTTTGTTCAACCCAGCAGGCTGAATGAAAAAAACAAAACAGAAATTGTCATACTAACACAAGCAATGTTAGTGGGCGATCTCCCCCCACTGTGCTATTGTATACTGACAAGGGAACTGGTTTTCCAGCATGCCTGTTCCACAGAAGCCAGTCATACATGTGGGCCGAAAGTCAACCGGTTCCTGCTGAACTGACTGTTTTTGGCTGATTTTAGGCCCATTTGCATCCAGCTTAAGGGTCACAAACACAGTAGTCCATAAAAAGGTAGTCTTTCTGTATTTGAGGACTGAGATCACTGAAGTGGCCAAACACAATTATAGAGGAAATCTACAACATCTGACACTTTGCTGACTGAGCACAGCTTCCACCCATGATCATGGGTACCCAAGATTCATTAGAGGTATACCAGTGGGCTAATACTTAAGAGCCCAGAAAAAGTGTTTAGGTAGTGATGATTATGAGGGGGAAGTGCTGAAATTGAGGAAGAGAGGGGATATGATACAAAATGTTTAGCAAAGACCATCACAGGGCCAAGGAAAGTCCATGTTATTTGATAGGATGAAAATAATGAAGAACAATAATATTTGAGGTGAAGTTTTCAATTTACAGTACTGTACAAAAGTTTTAGGCAGCTGTGAAAAAATGCTGTAAATTAAAACAGCTTTCAGAAATGGAAGTGTTAATAATTTATTTTTATCAATCAACAAAATTATTTAAAAAAATGTAAATGAAAAGAAGAGCAATTCAAATCAAATCAATATTTTGTGTGAGCACCCTTTGCCTTCAAACAGCATAAATTCTTCTAAGTACACATGCACACACTTTTTGAAGAAACTTGATAAGTAGGTTGATTCAAAAACCTTGAAGAACTAACCACAGATCTTCTGTGTATGTAGGCTGCAGGAAGGATGTAATCCTTCTGTCTCTTGATGTAATCCCAGGCAGAGTTGATAATGTTGAGATTAGGGGCTGTGGGGGTTAACTATCATTTCCAGGACTCCTTGTTCTTCTTTACGCTGATGATAGTTCCTAATGACATTGGCTGTATGTTTGGGGGCATTGTCCTGCTGCAAAATACATTAGGACCAATCACACGCTTCCCTGATGGTATGGCATGATGGATAAGTATATGCCTGTATTTCTCAGCATTGAGGACACCATTGATCCTGACCCAGTCTCCAATTCTGTTTGCAGAAATGTAGCCCCAGACTTGCAAGGAACCTCCAACATGCTTCACTGTTGCCTGCAAACATTTATTACTGTATTGCTCTCCAGCCCACAAACAAACTGCATCCTGTTACAGACAAATATTTTAAATTTTGACTCATTTACTCAGAGCACCTGCTGCCATTTTTCTGCACCCCAGTTCCTATGTTTTTGTGCATAGTTGAGTTGCTTAGCCTTGTTTGCACATCAAAGGTATTTCTTTTTTAAATACAATTTTTCCAGGAAGACCACTTCTGGTCAGACTTCTCCAGACAGTAGATGGGTGTACCTGGGTCCCACTGGTTTCCTCCAGTTCTCTGCTGATGGAACTGCTGTCCTAATTATAGAATGGGGGTTTGTCTACCCACGCACCTGATGGCACTGCTGGACATCTTCCGATGTGAAGGGAAGTAAGTGTGATGTGTCTTTCATCTGCTGCATTACATTTCTTTGGCCGACCGCTGCGTCTACGGTTCTCAACATTGCTTGTTTCTCTGTGCTTTTTCAAATGAGCTTGAACAGCACATCTTCAAACCCCAGTCTGCTTTTAAGTCTTTGCCTGGGAGAGACCTTGCTGATGCAGTAGAACTACCTTGTGTGCTCAATTTTGCCATTGTGTATGGCCTGTGCCATGGAACTCTCTTCCACAACCTCACCTTAGTAGCACATTTTGGCTGTTCCTTACTCAGTTTTAAGCCTCTACAGAGCTGTTTCTGTTAATGACTGTCTTTGATTCTAAATATGAAATTGATTATCATTAATACCTGCTTGGTATAATTGGTTAATCATACACCTGACTCTAATCCTACAAAATCCTTGACTTGAGCCACCACTCTAAAAGATCTCTTGGTAAGAAGCCAGTTCTTAAAGGGAGATCATAGCAATATGAATGGTCCCAAAGTCCCTGGAGTCCCTGAACCTGCCTGGTTGAGAATCCTGGATCATAACCTCTTTCTAAACCTTGGCAGAGCAACGTGCTGCCACAATATTTGGGTCATTGATGGGATTTCTATTAATGAGTGGAAGGGAGATTTATTTATTATTTATTTATTTCAGGTACTTATATAGCGCTGTCAATTTACGCAGCGATTTACATATATATTGTACATTTACATCAGTCCCTACCCTCAAGGGGCTTACAATCTAATTTACCTACCAGCATGCCTTTGGATATGAGTGACGATTGTTACTAAAAGAGAGCATGTGGATTTAGGTGCTAAAAGTTGCAACTCCTCCTAGGTTAAACATTACTTTCTTTGTAAGTTGGTTGGATAGTTTGGCCTGTTTTCTTTCCTCAACTGAAACAGTGTTTTGTTATTTTCATAAATTTTTTGTAAATATTTACAGATTATTGATTGAAAAAGTCTGATTTCATGATTGCTTGATAATTATACTCTATGCTGCAAGGATAATGTAATATGGAATATGCAGGATACAATATTTTCTTCTGGAGGAATGTGGTAGGTGGCGCTGTTTACCTTCTGGATTGTAGGCTTATGCATGCCCTGGTGTGGAGAAACACACCTCTATATCGAAGTAGCTGCTGGGAGTGGCAAAACTGTTCAAGTATATGCTATCATATGAACTCTGAATATTCTGCTAATGTGACTTGCATTGAAGTGTCTTGGGCACAGTCAATCGAAACTGGATCCATTTTGACTAAACGTTGTTTGTCGAGCCAGAGAGAAATGTTTGCATTTATTATTGATTACAACTGATGGCTGGCTTCTTGTTGGTACCACAAACTTCTGTTTGAAATTACATTATGCTATGGATGAAACTTTTATCAGTTTACAATTCAGCATATACTGCACTTGCAGTGAGAAGGTGGTTTACTTTTAATACTATGCGTAGCACATGGCACGGGGAGTGCTTTTGTTTGTGAGTGTCCCATTTTAGATTTTATTAAATTGTTTTAAAGCGTATGGAGAGCACTATTGCTTTTATTCCTTTTGCATGAGTACATGTCACAAGGAGAGGAGGAGGTCAAAAAGAAGCTCCAGTCCATGTGTCGTTGCCTGTGATTGCTATTGGGAGCCAGGAGCCAGTTGGATTATTACCCAAAAGGGGCAAACGTATGTTTGACCTTGGCTATCGATTAAGGTCCAGCCCAGGAGGTGAGCACATATGGTTCACTGGGTGTTATGCATGTGACACGTGGGCGATCTGTTGAAGAGAAGTCTGGGATATCTGGAATTCATTGGTGGTTGGCTGCACATACACATTTAAGGACTTTTTTGTTTCATCATTTGGGACTCATTTATTTAAGAGACACTGTTTTAGTTGTGCTGCATCATCATTTGTATCATATCTTAGATGGGTAGAGTGAAAACGGCGCTGGGCAGCAACTAAGAATTCACAGATTTGTGAGCACGTTGATTTGATTGTGATTTATGTACATTCAGTTTATACTGACCTGATTGTCTTTCATTTTCTGTAATATGATATTCCCAGCTTGGGTTTTTGGATGGCATATGTATTGCTCTCAAGTCAGTTTTGAAAATCAATTCTCTTCACTTTTAAGTTTAATAGGCATAGGATTATTAAACAAAGGGTATGGGGAGCTGGGCAGTCAGCGGGGAGCAGGTCTTTTATTAAAGCGCTTGTAAACCGTAAAGCAAAAAAAAAAAAAAAAAAAACCCTGTAAAGACAGAGGCATAATGAGCTAGTATGCATCGCATACTAGCTCATTATGAAATACTTACCTTTGAACAAAGCTGTTGCAGCGGTCCCCGCACACCGATGTGACCGGCGGCATGACTCCCAAAGTTATACCCGGGTTTGCGGACTTCGGCGCTATGTGATTGGCCGGAGCTGCAATGACGTCAATCCTGCACATGCCCACGGGAGCTGCCGGCCATGGCACCGGACCTGAAGAAATGGCACAAGCGGGCCGTGCGCATGCGCCGATGATGTTTGTGCAAGGGTATATGGTAAATATCTCCTAAACTGTGCAGGTTTAGGAGATATTTACAGTACCTACAGGTAAGCATTATTATATGTTTACCTTTAGGTACAAGTGGTGTAACTAGGTTTACAACCACTTTAAGGCTTAAAGTGAAACATTAAAAATGCACAATCCCTTATGCTTGGGGGTTGCCTTAAAACTGCCTGTGAAGTGGAAGAAGTACTAAAGCAAAAGTGACAATTAGAAAGAATAAAAATACAAAATTGTCACTAAATGACACTCCCTGGCTGGTTTCCTTCTGTTTAGAAACAAAGACATTTTCAAGGCTAATAGGCAAGGCATTGCCAAACAAATAGTTAGGAGAGCTGGGTACTTCACTGGGGGACATCATTTATTCTTCTAAAAATACCATTTAACTTTGACTAGCTAAGGCTTAAATGGCAACAGTGAAAATACAGAATTCCTTTAAATGACATGCTTGGAGAGGCCTTAAATCTGCATGCATAGTGGTGCACTTGTTTGATGTACTAAAATAAAAGTGAAAATTAAATTTACAAAGAAGAAAATACAGTTTAAATTGGCATTAAATTAAATTTTCCAGCCATTTCATTCTGTTTGTAAACAAAGTCTTTGGGAATCCCCTCAGCATCCATGCAAGAGCCATATCCTAGATGAGGTTCTAGTATTGACTGTAAGGGGACCCCACAAAAAAAGCTGGCTTCCCCCTAAAAATTCATACCAGACCCTTATCTTTAACAAGGAGTACCCCATGCAAAAGCAAACAAATACAAATAGTGTGGAGCCTCCACCAAAATTTATGCTGAATCCTCATCCAAGCAAGCAATCTGGCTTACCAGACAAGGAGGGACAGCAAGCTTGCCAGGGGGCCTCCCATTGCAAAGCACCTTGTCCCCAGGTTGCTGGAGACAAGTACCTCTTCCCTAAATCCTTGCCCCAGTGGAGGTGAGGTGGACTTATTGGAATAAAGGTGGGGCAGATTTATTGGAATAAAAAAGCCCCCTTTATAATAAGGGGCCCCCAGGTGTCCGGCACCTCCTTACATGAACGCCTGGTTACACATTCATAAAAAAGGATACAAAGTCCTTTATGCAAAAAGGGGTAAACCCAGTAGCATTAGCCAGAGGTTTATGTGGGCAAACAGGCCAAATCTGCCCATCTAGTTCACCCATTCGTTAAATGATCAAGTAAAGTTCACTGAAAACCCTGCATCTCAGCAAATTCAAACCTCATCCCTACTCTTAAAGTGGTTGTAAAGCATTCTACGCATGAAGGTAAAAACCTTCTGTGTGCAGCAGCACCCCCAGTCCCCTAATACTTACCTGAGCCCCATCTCGATCCAGTGATGTGCATGAGAGCCTTGGCTCTCTGGGGACTCTCCTTCCTCATTACCTGAGACAGCAGCAGGAGCCATTGCCAATGAGGAGAGAGAGGGGGTGGGGCTGAACCGCGGCTCTGTGAGTGAATAGACACGCAGAGCCGCAGCTTGGGCACTAGTGTGCTTGGGTGCCCCCATTGCAAGCTGCTTGCTCTGAGGGCACGTGGCAGGAGGGAGGGGTCAAGAGTGCCGACGAGGGACCCAAGAAGAGTAGGATGTGGTCTGCTCTGTGCAAAACCACTGCACAGAGCAGGTGAGTATGACATGTTTGTTATTTATTTATTTTTTAGAAAGCCTTTAACCGCTTGCTTGTCCGCCCTCCGTCAAATGATGGCAGAGCAGTAGGGCTCTTATTCCGGGCGGACGTCATATGACGTTGGCCCTTTAAGCCGGGATTGTGCACGATTGGGCGTGCGCATCCCAGCTCTGTCGGTGGCGGCGTGTTCCCGGGACACACTGTGTCACCGACGGGGGTGAACAGCCATTGGAACAGCTGTTTACCACGTGACCACCACCAGACACCCATCACACATCAGTGACCACATCCTGTCACCCATCAGTGACCACCACCTGTCACCCATCAGTGACCACCACCAGTCACCCGTCACCCATCAGTGACCACCACCAGTCACCCATCACCCATCAGTGACCACCGCCTGTCACCCATCAGTGACCACCACCTGTCACCCATCAGTGACCACCACCTATCACCCATCAGTGACCACCGCCAGACACCCGTCACCCATCAGTGACCACCACCAAGCACCCATCACACATCAGTGACCACCGCCTGTCACCCATCAGTGACCACCACCTGTCATCCATCAGTGACCACCAGCAGTCACCCGTCACCCATCAATGACCACCACCAGTCACCAATCACCCATCAGTGACCACCGCCAGACACCCGTCACCCATCATTCACCACCACCAAGCACCCGTCACCCATCAGTGACCACTACCTGTCACCCATCAGTGACCACTACCTGTCACCCGTCACCCATCAATGACCACCACCTGTCACCCGTCACCCATCAGTGACCACCACCTGTCACCCACCAGTGACCACCACCTGTCACCCATCAGTGATCACCACCTGACACCCGTCACCCATCAGTGACCACCACCTGTCACCCATCAGTGACCATCGCCAATCCCCCGTCAGTGACCATCATAATCCATCAGTGAACGTCGCCTGCCATCCATAGCACAGCCCATCAGTGACCGTCACCTGCCACCCGTCGCACAGTCCATCAGCGACCGTCATTTGCCATCCGTCACACAGTCATGTCCAAAAGAGTTTATACCAGTGAGGAGGCATTCCAGATCCTCTCCATGACTGATGAGAGCAACTGGGAGCTCTCATCAGAATCTGATACCTATTCTGATTCTAAAACAGATTCTGCATTTGAACTAATTGGCAGCAGCGGATCTGAAGATGAATCGGAGGAAGAATGGGTCCCTCCTAAAAGGGCATGGCGCTCTGGAAACCAGGCAGCCGCCAGCAATCAGGATCACATTGCCAGGCCCAGTACCTGCGCTGCCGCTAGCAACCAGGATCGCATTTCCAGGCCCAGTACCAGCGCTGCCGCCAGCGATAGGCCCCGGGAACAAATGCCCAGTACCAGCGCTGCCACATCATGCCCAAATACTAGTACTGGAGTATCACGTCCCCCAAGAGCCAGGGCTGCTACATAGTTACATAGTTAGTTAGGTTGAAAAAAGACACAAGTCCATCCAGTTCAACCAAAAAAAAAAAATATATATATATATATATATACATATACATATATATACACATATACACATACAACCAAATAATCCCATATACAATATTTCACCCACAGTTGATCCAGAGGAAGGCAAAAAAACCCCAGCAAAGCATGGATCCAATTTGCTATAGCGGGGGAAAAAATTCCTTCCTGATTCCCCGAGAGGCAATCGGATTCACCCTGGATCAACTTTACCTAAAGATGTTAGTACCCAGTTATATTATTTGCATTAAGGAAAGAATCCAGGCCTTTTTTAAAGCAATCAACCGTGCTGGCCAAAACCACCTCTGGGGGGAGTCTATTCCACATTTTCACAGCTCTTACTGTGAAGAAACCTTGCTACATACCTCCCAGATGGTCTTGCCAACCCAACATGGCTGCCTTCCAGCTCGGGAGCAGCAAGAATTCCCCCTTTCACCGCACAGCCAAGTGTGCAGGTCAACATCCAAAATTTCAAAGAAATTAATTTTTTTTCTCTATTTTTGCCCGACACTTTTCTGCAGCTTATGGTGGATCAGACCAATTTATATGGCCAGCAATTTATTTCAAACAACCCCCAATCATCATATGCCCGTCCATTTGAATGGAGAGATTTGGCATTGGAAGAGTTTAACCTGTTCCTTACCGAGTGAAATGACGTCAGCAGGAACCGCTCGTTGATTCGGGCAAACGTCATATAACGTCGGCCGCTTCTCGCCGCTACTGCGGGCTCCTGGGGGCCCGCAGAGCAGCGATCTCGGATCGATCATGTGCCGAGGGGTCGTGCCCCAACCCAATCGGGGTAAAGAGCCAATAGAATTGGCTCTTTACCAGGTGACCGGCTGTGTCCAATCACAGCCGGTCACTACCGATCTCCACATGCACGCCGCTCAACAAAGTATACCATATATACCCTGACAATTTTTATACCAATTTGCCCCTTTTCAAGCCTCTTTACATTGTTAAAACCTTGGCCTGCAAGGAAGAAAGAATAGGAAGGGCTTCCCACAATCTATAGTAAACAAGAAATTGTGAAAGGGGGAAAGAGCAACTTTGCGATGCAATGAAGTGGTTGAGGTGGAAGGATAACCGTAATGTGCACATGATGTCCACCATCCATGATGACACCACAGTCAAGGTTCAAAGAAGAAGAGGTCCCATTGAAAAGCCAACCTTTTCCAAAAACTTCTGGAAAAAAATGACATGTTCAAAAGACTCATTATGCCTCATAGATTATACGTTGGGTGTTTGCTTTCCAAAATGGGGTCATTTTGTGGGCAATTCCGTTGTCCTGGTGCTCCGGGGCCTTCAAAAGTGTAATAGGTGGTTGAGAAATGAGATGTGCAATTTATGCTCGTAGAAGGTCTGAAGGTGCTACTTCAATGTTGGGCCTCTGTATGTGGCCAGGCTGTGTAAAAGTCTCTCACGTGGTATCGCCATACTCAGGATTAGCAGAATTTATTTTGGGGTGTCATTTTTGCTATGTACATGCTATGTGTTGGAAATATCTTATATATGGACGACTTTGTGTAAAAAAAAAAAAAATGCGTTTTCATTTTTTTCCACATTTTCCAAAAACTTCTGGAAAAAAATTACATTTTCAAAACACTCATTATGCCTCATCTATAATATATGTTGGGGTGTTTGCTTTCCAAAATGGGGTCATTTTGTGGGCAATTCTGTTGTCCTGGTGCTCCAGGACCTTCAAAAGTGTAATAGGGGGTTGAGAAATGAGATGTGCAATTTATGCTCGTAGAACATCTGAAGGTGCTAGTTCAATGTTGGGCCTCTGTATGTGGCCAGGCTGTGTAAAAGTCTCGCACATGTGGTATCACCATACTCAGGAGGAGTAGCAGAATGTATTTTGGGGTGTCATTTTTGCTATGTACATGCTATGTGTTGGAAATATCTTATAAATGGACAACTTTCTGTAAAAAAAATGCGTTTTCATTTTTTTCCCACATTTTCCAAAAACTTCTGTAAAAAAATGAACCATTCAAAAGACTCATTATGCCTCATATATTATACGTTGGGGTGTTTGCTTTCAAAAATGGGGTCATTTTGTGGGCAATTCCATTGTCCTGGTGCTACAGGGCCTTCAAAAGTGTGATAGGTCGTCATGACATTAGATGTGTAATTTATGTCCCTAGAATACCTGATGGTTCTCCCTGCATGTTGAGCCTCTTTATGTAGCTAAGCTGTGAAAAAGTCGTGTGGTTTGGGGTGTAGTTGCAAGTATACATATGCCATGTGAGAGGAATAACATATTAATATGACAATTTTGTAAAAAAAAAAAAAATAATAATAATCTTCATTTTGCAAAGAATTGTGGGAAAAAATACAACTTCAAAGAACTCACCATGCAACTTACTAAATACCTTGGAATGTCTACTTTCCAAAAAGGGGTCATTTAGGGGTATTTGTACTTTCTTGACTTGTAAGAGCCGGTTCACACTTGAGCGGCGCGACTTGCAGGGCGAAGCAATCGCCCCGCTCTAGGCGACCTCAGCACGACTTGCAAGGAGACTTCTATCTATAGAAGTCAATGCAAGTCACGCTGAGGTCACCCCGAAAAAAGTGCAGGAACCTTTCTAAGTCGGAGCGACTTATTAGAACGGTCTATTGCACTGCATGGAGACGACTTGTCAGGCGACTCAAGTCGCCTGACAAGTCGCCTCAGTGTGAACCGGCTCTTAGTGTCTCAAGAAATTAGATAGGACTTCAGTGCATCAGGTGTGATCATTTTTCAATGATTGGCACCATAGTTTGTAGACTATAACTTTCACAAGGACCACATAATGTACACCGATTTGGGTTATTTTTACCAAAGATATGTAGCAGTATAAATGTTGGCCAACATTTATGAAGAAAAATTACTAATTTGCTAAATTTTATGACAGAAACGAACAAACAAAATTTTCAGTTGTTTTTTATTTATAGCACAAAAAAACACTAGTGGTTAAATATCACCAAAAGAAAGCTCTGTTTGTGTGAAAAAAAGGACGCAAATTTCATATGGGTACAGTGTTGCATGACTGAGTAATTGTCATTCAAAATGTGATAGCGCTGAAAGCTGAAAATGTCCTGTGATTTGTATTGTGGTATTGCAGCTTTTTATCTCTGGAGGATATACATATTTGTTAAATTGGGAATGTATATTGTATTTTCCTATTTTTCTATAATAGTAGCATAAGGTTTTTCATATCAAACATATTTTATAGCTGGAGTTTCCAAAAGCGACTGAATTTCTCTGTGTAGTTTTACCTTCAATAATGTTGTTTGATGTGTCGGAACAAATAATTTACATATCAAAGTAATTATTATTCTGAGATTGTTACCATTTTGGCTTATAAAAACCAAATGAAGACCACAGGACTTATTCAGTACAGCAGTACAAAGGGTAGTAGTACACAGCAGACAATCAGTTTTCAGATTACTGTACAAACAAACCAATGTTGCTGCCGCTAGGGAGACTGGTTCATGTACACTCTAGTGTAGGCTCGACTCTCAAAATATAATAATCCATAAATAGCAGTAGCACAAGGAACATCCTTGCAAATCAATAATCACAGCATACACTTTTATTTTATAACACCAGCATTGTAATAATAATTCAAACTTGAAAAATATAATTTTGTTTTGTGAGTGCTGCCTATCTGCTGTCCATCGTTCCACAACTTCCTGGATTCCCTGCATACTTTTACTTCTCCTCTGTTGTTTACTTTTGAATTTCCAAGGACTACATACAGAGGCGGCTCTAGGCTTTGTGAGGCCTTAGGCAAAACTTAGATATGAGGCCCCACTCACGCCCATAATGGGAAAAATAAAGTGATAAAAATGAACTGTATTAGGAGGGTACAGTATAGGGGTAGAATAAGTGGACAGTACAGGGGGCAGGAGAGCACAGAACAGGGGGGGGGGAGCAGGAGGGCACAGAATGAGGAGAGGGTAAGTGGGCCCAGTACAAGGGGCAGGAGGATACAGTACAGGGAGCAAAAAGGCACAGTACAGGGGGTAGGTAAGTGGACACCGTACAGGGGGTAGGAGGGTACAGTAAGGTGGCAAGTGTTGAATAATATAGATATGGTTTCCTCAAGCAGAGCTGTGCAGGGAAGCTGCCCTCATAGATCCCACCTATTCTGGCATTGCTGTCCTATGCTAAATCTATACTGGAATGACAGCTCCCCCTCTACCTTCCCCTCCAGAGTTTTTTGATCTCTTCAGGAACTTTGCAGGGGTTATGGAAGGACCCTGAGGTGGAGCTTCTTTACTCCCGTCGAAGGGACGTGTCGAGACGAACTCCTTTGGTATAGATATAATAAGTTGTGAACGGTGGAATGACATGGGAGGATGGGGGACATGCCACAGGTGAATGGATGGGGGACATGACACGGAAAAACGAGGGACATGACATAGGAGGACGGGGAACATGACCCGGGTGAATGGGAGAGGAGTAAGACACGGGAGG
>BLSH010031123.1:742689-769199 GCA_018402905.1 Glandirana rugosa | reverse complement strand
TGATGGGGGAGAGAGAGGGGGGAGAGAGGGGGGGAGAGAGAGAGGAGAGAGGCACCCCCACATCAGAGTACTCACTGAAAGGCAGGAGGGATTGGATGGATGGATTGATGAGACTCCCATCTTTCTTCCCATGTGCTGGGCTGGGCTGTACTCTTCAATCTTCCCGCCCACATCTCCTTCTCTTACAGAACTCTGCCTGTCGGGGAGTGTGGGCGGGGCAGACACAGCAGGAGAGGAGAAAGCAGCTGCAGCTGTCCACTGACTGGCTGTGCGGGCTGCAGGGGGAGGGGTCAGCACTCACTGCTCGCTCTGATGAGCTCAGCTGCTGAGCGTCTCTCTCTCTCTGTGATCCGGAGCGCTCAGTGAGTTCCGCTCCGATCACACTGTTCCCTTCCCACTCGCAGCGCTTCCCTGATATCAGTAAACACACAGTCTGTGCTCAGCTGACGTGATTATTATCAGATGCGGCTCTTTAATAAGACAAATTAGGCGGCCGCGAGGCCCCTGTGGGTGCGAGGCCTAAGGCGACCGCCTAATTTGCCTAATTAAAGAGCCGCCTCTGACTACATATCCAATGGTACTTTGCTGCCTGCAAGCCTGTGATTCCTGTACTGACTCCGCCTCTTGAAATTACTCCTCTTGGCGCCTCGGTAGTTCAGAAGGCAGGCTCTGTGAAATGTGTCTACTCATAGGGTGTGGTGAATATGTGTCACAGAATTCAAGGAAGTAAATGTGTGGTGATATACACAAACTAAGTTTGCAGACTTCAAGATTGTTCAGATTAATTGATGTAGACTAAAAATAATTGACAAACAATGTAGTAATGAATATTTGATTTCTACATTTTGACCATAGGTACGCTTTAAGACAAAATCATGAACAGGGGTACAGGTGACAAGATTTGCTAAATACAACTTAAGCCTACTTTCACATTGATATGCGATTTGGCATGCGATTTGACATGTCAAATCAGATGCCAAATCTGCGGCAATTTCTGGCAATGGCATTGTCAGAAACGGTGCGATGACGCATTTGCGGCGCCGCACAGATTCCCAAACATAGTTTCTGTACTACTTTTGGCGACTTCAGGATGCAATTTGTATAGACATCTGTGCAGCAATCTGCACAGATGTCTCTGAAATCGCCCCCGAAGTCGGACTTCCGCTGACCTGGCATGATTTCAATCCCACTCTCAGTGTAAACCTGGGCCTAGGCCCCTTTCACACTTGTGCAACCTGAAAGTCGCACGATTTTGCCGCAATTTTGATGTGACTTTAAGCAATGCCTGTGTAATCTTGAAGTCTATGGACCTCAAATCGCATCAAAGTCGGATCAAAGTAGTGCAGGGACTACTTTGAAGTCGCTGCGACTTGAAGTTGCACAGATATGAATGGTACTTATTGGAAAGCATGGGGTACAACTTTGCAGTCCCAAGTTGCAGGACAAGTCGCACAAGTGTGAAAGGGGCCTTAAGACCAATTTTTGTTTTCAAACAAATAATAAAAATTCGGGGTGGATCAAAACTCTAATTTTCATTTATTTTTCTCTCGTCTTTTTCGAAACCTTCCCCATTTCCAGCAAAAGAGCCAATTCCTGGTACCATTCCAGTGGCTGCAGATAAAGATCCCCTGCCTTGTCATAGCTACAGCTCTGCAATCAACAGCGCTCACTCTCCCTGCTGATTGCAGAGACTGATTACATGACTTTATTTGTATACATTTTTTTTAAAAACGACAATTGGGCTTTCATTTTTAAGGCTACAGTTTACCGAAGTCCGATCCGATAATATAATAATTCTTATTTGTTACTACTACAATTTGGACTTGACTTCTTGTAGTAACTAACTATAACCAGGGCCGGTACTAGGCAGGACGGAAGGGGCGGATGCCTCGGGCGCTACAATTTCTGGAGGGGGGGTGCCATCAGGGAGGACAGCCCATACGGCCGTCCCCAGGTTTCTTTTGCTGCTGTTCAGGGAATGAAGGTGGGTGGCCGCGGAGGCAGAGAGAAGACAGAGCACCAGTGATCTGAAAGCTGTAGCCATAACACAAGAAGAAAGCTTTCCCCAGCACAGCGGGACTTTTTCTTCATTTTCGGCTGCGCTGTAATCACCTGCCATTTGTGACAAGTACATGTAGTTCCATTCTCTTCTATATCAATTCGCCGGGCAGATTAGAACTACCTGTCGCAAATGACAGGTGATTACAGCGCAGCCAAAAATGAAGAAAAAGTCCCGCCGTGCTGGGGAAAGCTGTCTTATTGTGTTATGGCTACAGCTTTCAGATCACTAGCGCTCTGTCTTCTCTCTGCCTCCGCGCCCACCCCCCTTCCTTCCCTGCTGAAACCTGGGGACAGCCGTATGGGCTGTGCCCCCTGATGGCGCACCCCTCCTCCAGAAATTGTAGTGCAGGGATTCCTCTGACTGGGATCGCTCCGTGACCCCAGCCCCAGTTGCCAGCCGCAGGACCAGTTGCCAGCCCCAGGACCAGTAGCCAGCCCCCAGCCCCAGTAGCCAGCCCCAGGACCAGAAGCCAGCCCCAGGACCAGTAGCCAGCCCCAGGACCAGTAGCCAGCCCCAGTAGCCAGGACCAGCAGCCAGCCCCAGGACCAGTAGCCAGCCCCAGGACCAGTTGCCAGCCCCAGGACCAGTAGGCTGCCCAGGACCAGTAGCCAGCCCCCAGCCCCAGTAGCCAGCCCCAGGATCAGTAGCCAGGCCTAGGATCAGTAGCCAGCCCCCAGGACCAGTTGCCAGCCCCAGGACAAGTAGCCAGCCCCAGGACAAGTAGCCAGCCCCAGGACCAGTTGCCAGTCCCAGTAGCCAGCCCCAGGACCAGTAGCCAGCCCCAGGACCAGTAGCCAGCCCCCAGGACCAGTAGCCAGCCCCTAGGAGCAGTAGCCAGACCCCAGGACCAGCAGCCAGATTCCAGGACTAGTTACTGAATGGACCTCCATGAATTATAATTCAATACCCCTGCCCTATACACCAAAAAATGTAACCAATAAAATGTTTTTGACAAAACCTTTAACCCTTTCATTGCCAAACCTGTGTATGCTTTTTTTTTGTTTTTAGACATGTTTAAAAAAACATTTTAGGTCAGAAGATTACTTAAAACACTCAAAACATGATACATTTTCTAAAAGCAGAGACCCTGGAGAATAAAATAGTGCTAGTGCCATATTTTTTGGGACATAATATTAATGCAAGGGTTTGTCAAGTGCAACATTTTTGTAAAAAATACACTAAATATACTAAAGATCAGAATGTGAGCTGACATGTTCCTGCAAGCTCTCACCGCTAGCTATAGTGACAGCACTTATCCTGGGGCTTCAGGATGCCTGTATCCTACACCAGCTGGTTCCTGAAGTAGCAGTAAGTCTTGGGAGTCTATCTGCCACCTCCTATCTCACAAGCAACATGACAAAAAGGAAAAAGGAGGACCAGGGTGGGCCGGACAGAACTTTTCAAGATGGCGCCCGTGCCATGCCACAACTGAAGTCTCCCCAGGGATCGATCCCGAGACATTGCCGATAAGCTAGAAAAGTTTGCCCTTGCACCAGCTAAGGGCAAGGGGACACTGGCTGACATAGCTAATACTGCTGGGAACACAAAATTCAGAGGCAGCAGCTGCCGATCTTCAGGCTGTAGCAGCCCTACAGAGGACACAAGATAGAGCAAACTAGCACGGATAACGTACCAACTTATTCTGCAACACACAGCCAGGCCAATGACTCCATGGCTCCTGTTGAACATGTAACATGTCTTTACAGTCTCTTTCTGACCAAATCAAAGAGGACGTAGCATTAGTTACACAAGATGTCCAAAAGATCTGTGAGCACACCACCATCCTGGAGGGCTGGGTTAGCTCCATAGAGGATGATCTTCCAACAAAAGTGAACTTCTGAATAACCAAGCTAAATGTATTAATCACGATCAATATTAAAATATAACTGTTGCACTAATAAACAATTTGACAAATCCTCAACCAACAATACAATTAAAAATAAAAAATAAAAGGTCTTTTACACAATAGTGTAAAAAAACATACATTTATAAATAACCAGTAAAGTCCACATGAAAGGACAATTAGTCCACTTTAAATAGTAAAGTCTATGAATAGAACAGTCCTCTTTTAATCCTCCAAAGCCACAAACTCTTCCAGAAAATCCAAGTGATGACAACCACTACCAGGTATAGATGTACGCTTACCAGCTAGTTTTGACCCTCTATTAAAAGAGAAGACAAAAAGCGCTTGCATACAATTTAACCCAATTGAATCTCCTTCCACCTCCAGCCTCAGGGGTCATCCCACCAGATGATTGAGGGATCCAGAAAAATGCTACTCCAATCCACATTAACACTGCCGTAGGCTCTCAGAGGAAACAAATATGCTCCACAGAGTGTAAATCTTTCTTAAAATCAACATTAATAATAAAGGCAATTACATAGAGATGTGTATAATTAAAAAACAGTGCAGCGCTATCAATAACAGATAACCTTCTAAAATTAGAGCAAAAAAAACATTCATATGAGAAAAAAGTCCTCCAAACAGATAATTAGAGTAAAACAACTGGAAGAGTGTAAAAAGTCCACCCACAGAGTCTTTTTAAGATGATCAGTAGCTGATGGTGCTCAAAGAGTAATGAACAGAGGAGGAAGGCCCTTTACCTCGAAACTGGTCACACTGCCTCTTACCGTAGCAATTTGACCATCCTAAAGGAATGATCAACCAGCGCAATCTGAACTCTTAGATAGCGATGGGAACCTCAGGTATGGACTATCCACCAACTTCTTCCACATGTAGCACTCTCTTAGGTTTAGAGGTCAATCTAGTCAGATGGTTAAAATTACTCCCAAGAAGTATTAATCAGAAGATAAAAGAGAAGCATCTCATAGTATAGTTTAATTGAATACCAACATTTATTCAAGGAAAAGCACTCACATTAAAACAGATAAAACCAGCATGGCATAGATACCCATGTGTTGATTCCAACCAACAAGATAGCCGCTACAACCCGGTGTGCGTTGACATCACATGCAGTGACTCCACCCACTCCACTGGGAGTTCATTACGCTTTGAGCACCATCGCCTACTCACCATCTTACATAGATTCTTTGAATGGACTTTTTACACTCTTTCAGTTATTTTGCACTAATTATCTGTTTGGAGGAATTTTTTCTCATATGAATACTTTTTTGCTCTAATTTTAGAAGGTTATCTGTTATTGATAGTGCTGCACTGTTTTTGATATTTTTATGTTTTATTGTTTTCTGCAATATTATGCTAGCTGCTTTTTATGAGATTTGTGAATATTTGTGAGTTTGAGCACGATTATTATTTGTATTTATATAAGGTTAAAACCCCGTTATTTCCTCTTGCGCGATATAGAAAATAGACAAGGATGGAACAAAGTTCATATTTTAGGTAACTTTGTGGATGTTAATCGATGATTACGCTCTTTGCAAGTTCCCTATGCCATGCTGTACCCAGCCAAATTCCACATTGTTTATGGAGAAGCCACTCAGTTCTTTGATTCTCCCTCAGCAGTGAGTTCCTGGCTGGACAGAAATGAGCAGCGTACACGCAATAGCCACCCCTAAAGTTAATTTAAGTGCTCCTACTTACTACTCCCCTGACACCCACCTGACATTCTACAACGACAGCTATTAAATCCTCTGCCCTTGTTGTTTTAACTTTGGATAGTAAAACATTTTTTTCTGGCAGTAAATATCTTATACAGCCCACTTCCTGTTTCTTGTCTGGTAAAATGCCTTGCCATTTGACATCATGCACAGCCCTCTGCCAGGAAGGGAGGGGGGATGAGTCATAAGAGAGCCAATGAAAGCTGCAGAGCTGAATGTGTGCCTCTGTGTAAATCCAGGAAGTGAACAGGCAGCAGCTTCAGCTGCCCACAGTTAAAATGGATGCAGCCAGACTTAGTGGAGGGAGATTTCTGCAGCATATTTGGCAAGTACAGAGTCACAGTATATATGAAATAATATGCAAAGTGGTTGGAGGGAAGCTTCAGAATGGCAAAGATGCTTTTATTACAAATTATGTGAGCAGACTGCAGTTCCTCTTTAAGAGCTTTTAATGATAGACATAGTTTCTGTTGGTACCATTTTGTTGTTCACCGGCTTCACTGCAAAGGAGCCCCTGGTGTGTGTCCTGGGTGGACTGTTATGTGTTTTGTTGTGGCTTGTGTAACTGTTGGAGTGGATGTACGGAGTTCTGCTGGAAAGTGTTTCTCACAAGATACTTCGCCTCTAAACGCCATCATATATGCTCATGACTGCATGGCTTTGCTTAATTTTTTTGGTGTGTACTCTTGATCACATGTACTTTATCTGGCTGATATATGTTCCTCCACCTTATACTGATGACGTGTTGAAAAAACTTTCATGGTTTTAGGTTCTGTATAAATCCACCCCATTGCTAGTAATGAGCGATAATAACGTGATTAATCCTGCTTTGGAAAGGTTTGCACCTACAGGCCAGTCAGGAATGCTAACCGAAGCCAGATTTTTGCGAAACAATTGACAGAGCTGGATTTGGTGGTTATCTGAAGACTTAGATATCCCGATGTGCGGGAATATTCATGCAACTCAAGCACTTATTCTACACCGTCGCTTACTGATTTATCTCTGGGATCTACTTCTGTCTTCCCATGAATGGAGTCCACTACATATGGTGCCAGGGGCCTATCAGACCATTCCCCTCTTTTAGTGAACTTATACATACACACAAACCAGAGGGGATTCCCTCATGGAAAGTCAACCCCTTTTGCTTAATCCTCATCTCACCCACCGATGTTATAATGAAAAGCGGGTCCCTGATAAACTGCATCTCTAAGGTTAAAGGTTCCTCTAAACAAGTGGGAAAGTTATTTTATTGGATAAGTGAGAGAGGCAGAGGATATATACATTGCGGACCCCTCTTAGACTAATTGGAGCAGATGGCAGGAAGCTCAAAAATTGTACAGGCATCTCAGAACACAAAGGGTACTTTCTTGCACAGAAATATTTTGAAGAAGGTGAGTAGACAGGCCACTTTGGCTATGATTTCTCACACTCAACAAACATCTACCGTAATTAGTGCCATTAACAAGGCAGGGGGCTCTATTGCTTATAATACGAGAGACATCTTGTAGAGCTTCTATGACTTTTATCCAAAACTATATAAGACCAAAATGTCATGCTCTTCTACTACAATCCCACATTTTTTGGCAACTTTTCAAGTCCCCAAGCTCAAAAGAGTTGCACAGCTTGAATTGGAGGCTCCTATGATCCTAGAAGAAATAGAAATTGCTGTCTCCCAAGCACAAAATAAGAAAGTCCCGGTTGCAGACGGCCTTCCGATCAAAGTACATAAAATAAATTTCCAGGTGCTTTTGCCAGAGCTCTTACTAGTGTTTGAAGAAGCCTTTAAAAGTGGTAGCCTTTCAGACTCTATGAAAGAGGCTACTATTAAATTACTTCTGAAAACCTGGTAAGGATACGCTTTATCCTGTATTCTGAATGCTATGGACCTATTTTGCTCCTTTTGGATGTTAAAATTCTTGCTAGGGTTTTGGCAAATAGACTGGCAGTATACATTTCTGATCTGATTTACTCAGATGAATTCAGATTGATGCCATTCCGAGCTACAGCCATGAATATGAGACTATTTGTAAATATTCAAATCCCAACAGATAATATGGGTCGGAGAGCGATCCTTTCACCCAACGCTCAAAAAGCATTTGATAGCAAAGAATGGAAATACCTTTGGGAAGTGTTGAATGTTAAAAGTTGATTAATGTAAAAAAAAGTTAAAAGTTGATTTATGAAAACTTGCTTGACTAGCCTGCATATATTAAAGGAGCTAGAATGTGTTCAAATTACACCTATTATTTAACCATCCCACCTGATGTTTGCCCTTTTTGTAACTAAATGGCTGGACAGTGCCCTCACTAGGGTACACAAAGCCTCTTCTCCCACTTTCATTTAGCGTTGGCTAAAATCATAGAGCCAATTGGAGCGATTTTATGCCATGTAATCACTGTGATGGTCAAATAGCTATCACCAATCTCAACAATGTAGATTGTTTACAGTGGTGAGACCTCCCTTTCCTTTTTACAGCCGAGGAAGGGGAGAAGGAGGGTATAATAACTGAATCCATGAATTCAATAAATCTTCTTGACAGTAGCAGGGGTAGAAGCAATTGTAGTTGAGGTGGAGGTTGGGGGATAAAATGCAACTGACCACAAAGGATCAATGATGTGGAATTGTTTTTTAGGGGGTTTAAAGGGCCAGCGAACATCAATGATGAAGGGCTGGGGAGGTTTAAAATGGCACTGGCCTCCAAAGAATATGGTTCTGTTTTGGGGGTGGGGATAAAGTTCCATTGGCCACCAAGAATTGTAGGATTGTTTTGGGTGTGATTTAAAGTGTTGCAGTTATCCTTGACATCTATCCATTGCACGCAATGCATTTTCAGTGCATGCATTTCATCCTCTGGGGAGTTTTCTTCTATTAATAACAGTCCACTTGCATTTGGTTTCAATGAAAGACTTTTATAGGCTAAATGCATGTTAATTCATTTTTTTAACCATCTCAATTTTACAATTTTTTTCCATTTCCAAAATATTGTGGCAAAAAGTGAGATTGCCTTGGGGTGCCCACTTTCAAAAAATTGATTATTTTGGGGGTGTTCGTACTGTCCTGGCATTTTTTTTAAATATGTTTTATACTAGAAAGTATTGGAAAGTTTTTTTTTTTCAAAAATTTCAGTCTTTCGTATTTTACATATTAAGAAATAAAAAGAAGAAACACCATCAACGGAAAGCATCATTTGTCTTGGGAAAATTATATAAAATCCATTTGGGTACAGTGTTGCACAATGAAGTAATTGTTAAACTATCACAACAGTGAAAACTGATAAAAGGCCTGGACAGCAAAGGGGTGCCACATGCCAGTCCTGAAGTGATTAAAGTTTGTAAACCAATTTGTTTCATGATTTGTATACCATTCTTACTATATTGCATACTTCTGTATGTGCATTTATATTCTCATATTTTAGTTGTTCAGATTGGTTTTCCATGCCTTGGCAATCAAGATGGAGTGGCAGCATTTGAAGTTAACATTATTGTTATGAATTCAGAAGGCAATGTGATTCTTCAGACCCCACAAAATGCCATCTTTTTCAAGACTTGCCAGCAAGGTAATGACATTTTACAGCTTAAACTTTCCAGGACCTCTATATGCAGTTGTAATATAAACATGCTTAGAAGTAGCTAACATAATAAATACATTGTGTATTTACTTTACAAGTATCTCTTTTATTACATTTTCATAATTCCATTCCATGTGTACTAGGTGAAACTTATAAGTGTCAAGTACAAGTGTCAATTTGAATGAGTGCCTTTTGTATTTGTACACATTCCCACTATGCTCCAAAGAAACTTTCTGTTGAAAGTTGAAGACCTACCTTAGTGAATTGAATCACCCTCTGGTTTTGTTACCCCTCAAGGGCTCCACACAAAATTCTTAGTATTGACAAACATGAGGTCACTCAAGCCTAGTACACACTATCGGGATCGCAATCCGACATTAGTATAGTGATCTCCCTTGCTGAGCTATTGTGTTCTGACAGGGGGACGACCTCCCCCCCCCCCGCCATAACACTCCAGTCAGTGCTCTCAGCCATTGGCAGAGAGCATTGATCGGCAGCTGGTTTTCCAGCATACTGGTCCAACAGAAGCCAGGTGAATGGCCGGCTTCTGTCGGACCGGCTGCCAGACATATGGGCCGAATGTCGGCCTTATTTTTTTAACCGGCCTATGTCGTCCGATATTCGGCCCATGTGTACTAGGCTTTATTATTCCCACTGTAGCATCACAGAAGTAAAGTTGTCCTTACTTGATTTCAAATGAAATACAATATAAAATACAAATACATGAAATTACCTTGAAATGCCTGTAACAAGTGGGTTGATATGGGAGCTCCTGCCCATTTAAAAGTAACATGTCTTGAAAGAAATATACAGACAACTACTGACATTATTTCTAAGGACCGGGTTCACACCAGATGCAGTCCAGTGTGTTTGTTTGTTTTTTCAGCATCAAAAACGCATGGACAGTAGATTATATGGGTTTCGATGGCCTAGTTCACACCAGTGGGGTCAGTTTCAGTGCTTTCCAGGGCAGAAAAAAATGAGAACATGCTGCATTTTTTCTGCACAGAATTGTACTGTATTGCAGCAAAAAGCACCCCAAAAAATGCACCTAAACGCATCAAAAATGCATTACAGCAAAAAAAAACCCCAGGAGAGAAAAAAAGAGGCAACAACGCATTGAAAATGCATAAAAAACACACCAGTACGCATCAAAAATGTGCATGCAGCAACGCATCTGGACTGCACTTGTGTGGTGTGAACCAGCTCTAAAAAAGCCAGTTCTGTGGCCATCATCCTGATGCTTTGGTTTCAGTGCTCTAAGCTGATTCACTGACCAAGATAAAATGAAGGTATGATAAATTTAGACTTTGTAGTAATTTTAATTCGCTGCATGCTTCTTCCAGATTTTTGATTCAGAAGAAATTAAGTCAATAAACTGCAATTTTTGGAGGAGGCCAGTAGTGGCATCTCCATAAATCTTTCATGACAATTGTTCTTTAAATAGTTATGAACTTGGAATGAACAAGGACAACATTCTCTATACAGATGTACTGAAATAATACTAGCTTCAGCTCTAACTGCAAGAATATATGGAAAGCTATCTTTGCCTTTAGTTACTGCTTGTAACTAGTGTACTCTCAGTACGATATGGCAATAAATGAATTATTGGCACAGTGAGGGTTATTTCCTAAACTGGAGAGTGCAAAACCTCATGCCGCTCTGCATTGAAACCAACCAGCTTTCACGTTTTCTTGCTAAAACTTACAAGCTGAAGTTAGAAGCTCATTGGCTACCATGCACAGCTGTACCACATTATGAGTGCTCCAGTTTTAGTAAATATTAGTGTTTGTGACTGCAGTTTGTCTCAGCAGCGAGGTCTATAAATGTGGTAGGAAGAAGTGGACTTGCTCCCCACCAACTGTTGTTTTTTTTTCACTTTTAATCTATACTGGAAAAAGTCTGAAATGTGGCTGATTGTTGGGTAATATCTATACTTTTGTGTTCTCAATTTGAATGGAAGATCATTAATTTTAGAACCTAGAATGCTGGAAACTATCCTGTGCATACTGTCACCATATGCAGACGATTCCTTTTAGATTTAACACTTGATTGTGGGGTTCTACGTGTAATTCTCCTTATAGCCAAAACAATTTTTCTCCACCCTATGGGCCATTAACTCATTCTAATTTACTCATTTCGCATCTGATTTGACATTTTTTCTACTGTTTTTCTCTCTCATTTTTTTTAAACATGATCTGCTCCCAACTGCACATAACTTCCCTTTCTTTTTTCACCCCTCCATACTGTTAGGTAGATAACAGCGTGGCGTGGAAGAACCCCAATGGCCAGAGAGCATTATGAGAGAGGGATGCCATTACTTTGGGGATTCTCCTGTACACCTACTAAGTTCTTTGGTATTCATGACAAAAGACCTACATATTTGTCCTTTATCTGTGGGGAATGGGATGCCGTCTTGTATACCTTGTGTGACAGTCTGGTATTGTTTGGTTAAATGAAATGCCCATTGCGGAGATTTTCCTTCTCTTCCTGTCCTATAGCCAAACAGTAAGTGAAAGGAAATCCCTGCAAATTAAGGGAATTTCTTGGGTACTCCTAGGTCACCATTGGAAGATTTTTCCTCTATTACTTTTAAGGGGACAACCCAAAATTGGGGATTTTCTTTTACTTTCACTTTCAATGCTAATGGTAAACAGGACAAATAGAGAGGGTGAATCTCCCTAACAGGGGCACAGAAACTGACAATAGTGCTAATCGCTCTTCACCACTTTAAGCATATAACAAATCATGAGTGCTTGGACTTACAATCAGCCGTCAACTTGACATTGCAACACTGTTTTTTTTTTCAGCTAAGTGCCCAGGAGGATGTAGAAATGGAGGTTACTGTAATGAGAGACATGTCTGTGAATGTCCAGATGGGTTTTATGGTCCACACTGTGAGAAAGGTAAATCCATTTTTTCTTAGGTCAAATCTTGAAAGTGAAAACCATATTTTTTTGGTCACACCATAAAAATGAACTATAAAATCAAGCTATAAAAGTTCAAAACAACATAATAGTATGACCACTACCGCGGAAGCTGTGCCCAAAGAAAGTCATGTGGAGGGCCAAGTACTAGTCCACAGTATGACCATCAGGATATCTGCAGCTATTCTTTTGCCCAGACTAATGTCATGCCTCATTCGCACTGTGTCTCTGAATGAATGTGTCAATCTTGATAGAGAAACAGGACTTTGCTTCCTCATGTTAGACCAGCCATCCTCATGACTGGTGTTCTGATCACTTGTGTAGTAATGATCAATAAGCAGCAGGAAAAGTGGAGAAAGCCTGAATCTACCGATTGAATGAAGCAAGGAGATGCTAATATGTAGGTTCCCAGACACAGCTTCCTCTCCAGCAAGTTCTCAGAGGAACAATGAGCAGCAAATTGTCAGTCTAAATTGCATCAGAACATTTTCAGTATAGGTTGACTTGAATTGTTCTAAGCTGAAGTGATGAAAGGGGAGCTCCTGTGGATTCAGTAGGACTGGGTGTAGGCATGGTTTTGGCTTTACAGAGCTTTATTTATTTATTTCATTATGGCGACAAGAATTTTACACTTTGTAGAATTAGGGTATTATTTTATTATAAATGATTTTGATTAGAGCAGCAATAACTTTTAACGAAACGTTGACAACTATTTTCGTTTAACCTACTTCAGTTTTGTGCAATATTTGTATCAATGTTTGCTATATGTCTTAGTTTTTTTTACCATCTACTAGTTCCTGGTTTTAAGTTTGACATTTCTAGCTGAATTTATTTCGTTCTATGTGGTTTGGACATGTTTTGGGAAATAAGTGCAGTCTGAAAGTTTCACTCCTGTTTTGTATTTAGCATTTGCTAACAATAAGGCAAGCTAAGTATGTGCTAGCCCTGAAGCATTCTTTTTATAGTACTGCCAGTGTGTTTAGGGAATGAGCTTGTTCTTCCATGTGGTCTGACCAATGAGATTTATCAGTGGCCATACAATAATATGAAGCTGCTTAGCAAGGGAGAAAAGAAGTTATGAGTATCCTTCCAGAAATTATTTCTTACCTTCCCTGTTACTGTAGGACATAGCATTCCTTTGCTGATGTGTATACTGTTAATTCTTTGTAATGTCTAGTGAAGAGACAGACTGGAATAAATTAAAAGATGGCCCAGATGGCAAACATTAAACACCGACATTAGTATGAATGGACCATAGCATACTGATACCTGAAGTTTCTTGCAGGCCTACTACAAATAAGGGAGAGAGCATATAACCAGTTGTAAAGTTTGGGGAACCAGCTAGATCGCAGGACACAGGCTTTGCAATCAAAATAATGTTTATTAAACTTAAACTGCTTCACGGCAGCAAAAATAACACAACAGAAGGAAAAAAGTCTCATCAACTTGCATAGTTCAGAACAGCCATTGCCGTTCAAGAGTCCCCAACTTTTGCAGAGGGTAACTTCCCCTGCCAGCAGGTTTCCAGGCAAGATACTGCCATGCACCTTCACAGCTGCACACCAATCCACCATCCACAGTCTCCTCTATGCTCCTCCACACCACACCTAAAACTTCTTGTTTTTTTGTTTTGTAAACCCACTTCCTCTGACCAGTGAGTTAACCCTGTTGTTCCCTTAAAGGGACCATAGTCCAAACAGAGGGGAAATATAGGGTCCTTCCAGGACTCTGCCCTGGCGTCCTGTACATACCCCCCCCCCTCCCGCTCCAACGCCAAGGAAATGGAGGCAACACTGGAGCTAAAATAATGGACTCGGAAGAGGGCATCTGCATTTTGATGCAGTCTCCCAGGCCTATGCTCCGCTAGAAACTTAAATTCCTGGAGTGCCAGGAACCAACGAGTAATCCTAACATTAGTCCCTTTACCTTGTCTCATCCATGTTAAAGGGGCATGGTCTGAAATCAGCCTAAACTTCCTCCCCAAGAGATAATATCTAAGGGATTCTAGGGCCCACTTTAAGCAGAGTTCCACCCATAAGTGGAACTTCCACGGATCGGATTTCTCCCCCCTCCGGTTCCTCATTCGGCACCTTACAGAGGGGAGCGGATACCTGTCAAATCCAAGTATCTGCTCCCACTTCCAGGGAAAGTCCGCTGCACCTGTGTGGCGAACTACCTAATGACCGGCCCCTCCTCCTTCCCCCCAGCTGTCTTCTGGGAGACACACAGATCCCAGAACACAGCAGGGACCATTCAGAACGCGCATCACGACTCACGCACGCGCAGTAGGAAACAGACTGTGAAGCTGCAAGGCTTCACTTCCTGTCTTAGTAAGGATGCCGGCTACTGCACCCAGAGCAGAGGGATGGGTCGGCTTCGGGTGCCGACATCGCGGACTCCCTAAACAGGTAAGTGTCCTTATTTCAAAAGTTAGCAGCTACAGTATTTGTAGCTGCTGACTCTTATTTTTTTTTCCCAGGGAAACTCCGCTTTAATGGCCAGACACTATCGTTCAACTACAGCATAGTTTTTTCCACTGGTGTCAACTTCCTACTGAGAAAGACTACCGAGTGCTCCTGGCCATGAACAACCTGTGACAGAACCGCTCTCAACCCTACATTGGAGGCATCAGTCTGGACAATGAACTCTTTTGAAAATTTGGTGCTATCAGGACAGGGTGTTGGCACAGTGCCGACTTGAGCTCTAACAAAGCCTTTTCAGCTTCTGCATTCCACTCAACTATGACCGACTTCCGACCCTTAGTCAGATCGGTCAATGGAGCCGCCAATGTGGCAAAGTTGGGTACAAACCTCCTGTGGTATCCCACCAAGCCCAGGAATGCTTCTTTGTGAGGGGGTGGGGCCAGTTCGGTATAGTCCCTACCTTGCTGACCTGAGGTTTCAGCAACCTTTTTCCCACGATATACCCCAGGTATTTCACCTCATCCATCCCCAAAACACATTTTTCAGGGTTCACTGTAAACCCCTCCTTCCAAAGGGAGTGCAGCATTGTCTGGACTTTGGACAAGTGTGATTCCCAGTCTTTGCTAAAAATGATTCTCGTCCAAATATACTCCCAGTGAGGTCGTAAAATCCTATCCATTGCTCGCTGGAACGTGGCTGGAGCAGTTTATAGTCCAAAAGACATTCTTTTGTACTGAAAACTGCCCTCTGGGGTAGAAAAAGCAGTTTTCTCTCTAGCAGCCTTAGACAATGGTATTTGTCAATACCCCTTAGTAAGGTCTAATGAAGTGATATACCTGGCTGGACCTAAGCTCTCAATAAGCTCATCTACCCAGGGCATGGGGTAGGCATCAAACCTTGAAACTTCATTACGTTTCCAGAAATCATTTCAGAATCGCAGAGTCCTGTTGGGCTTTTGTACTAACACAATGGGCTCGACCATTCACTCTGCTATTCTCCAATAATCTCCAGGTCTAACTTCTTCTTTACTTCCTCTAAAACGGCCTTCCTCTGAGCCTCTGGGATACGGTAATGCCGGACACAAACTTTGACTCCTGGTTCCGTGATAATATAATGCTCTATGTCATTAGTTAGACCTGTCAAGTCTAAAACTTTTTCTTTATTTCTTTGCAAGAACTCCTTTGCTTGCTGACTTTGGATTTTAGACAGGGTATATGCTACTTGGACACTCTCCACCCCAACCTGAGGGTCAAGTCTTACACAAGCGAGGGAGGTCACTGGTTCCCTGTCTGTCCAGGGCTTTAACAAGTTCACATGATATATCTGAATTTACGTTCCACAGTGGGAATTAACACTGCCATTCAATCCCCCACTTGGAAGTGCCTTATTTCAGCGGACTTATTATAGACTCGTTGTTGAGCCTCCTTGGCTTTTTGCAAATGTTTCTTGACCAGTGGCATCATGGTTGGGATCCTTTCCTGCATTTGGGAGACATATTCAAGAACACTCTTATGCTGAATAGGTTCACTTTCCCATTCCTCTTTAACAAAGTAAAGTAATCCACGAGGTCTCTGCCCATACACCAACTCAAAGGGCAAAAACTCTGTGGAGGCCTGGGGCACTTCTTGAATATCAAACAGGAGAGCCAGTAACAGGCAGTCCCAGTCTTTTCCATCCCTTTGTAGGACACTCTTGAGCATGGACTCAAGAGCGTTTTACCAAGCCGTCCGTTTGGGGATGGTAGATGTGCGTAGCTGTTTAATCCGGAACAGCTTGCACACATCGGTCATAACCCTCGACATGAATGGAGTTCCCTGGTCCGTGAGTATTTCCTTAGGAAAACCAGTTCATGTAAACAACTGGAATAACTCCCAGGCAATAGTTTTAGAGGATGTATTCCACAGGGGTAGAACTTCAGGATATCTAGCGGCATAGTCGAGAATCACCAGTATGTAGGAGTGACCTCAAGCAGATGTTACTAAGGCACAAAAGGGCTATGGAAGTGAGTCACCAGAGCGGTTAACTGACAGATGGGACAAGAGGCACAGTATTTCCTTACCTCTGCTTTCAGACCTGGCCAGTAAAACCGGTCTGTGATCCGTGCCTCTGTATTCTCAATTCCCAAGTGTCCCCCTAACACATTGTTATGGGCCAGGTCAAAGACATGTTATCTATACTGTTGGGGTACCAACAATTGTTCTACCACACTCTCTCTTACTTTGTTAACCGGATAAAGCAATTCATCACATACTGCAAAGTGTGGCCATCGCTCATTCGCACCTGGCTGTTGGGGAACCCCATTTACCACTACAATCTGTTCCCGTGCCCGGACCAAAGTGGGGTCCTGCATCTGGGCAGTACCAAATGCTCCCTAGGGGATACCCAAATCTGGCAGGGCAGGGGTAGAGGTCACTTCCTCATCCTCTTCTCCCAGCATTACCTGAAGTGGAGAAGCCCCCCCCCCCAGTGTTCTGGTCGATCTGTAGACCACATATTTTGGCATCCTCAACAGTATTACTTTTATCACTATCAACCAGATCATTAGCATATTCATTATCCAAATCACCATCAACAAGATTTGGCAGTTCAGGGTTATTCCCCTCAACATCAGGAGCAAAGGGACTAGTGTCTCCCCAGTCTCTGGGCCATTCATGTAGTTCTCCTTGTTCCCAGAGTTTCGCAAATAATGGACAATCTCCTCCTATTATAACATCTTAACATCACACACCAAGTTCTTCACCACCCTACCTCTTGAGTACCACTGCCACATGTTGTGGAGATGGACACCACAATGAGAGGATACTCTCTAGTGTCCCCGTGAATGCACACCATCCGTAAAGCTTTGCTTACCGGGTCAATCTTTCCAACTACTCTGGGATGAACCAGGGTTACCATGCTTACGGAATCCAACAAAGCCCAGGCAGGGAGGTGGTTCACTTGAACATCACACTCAGATCTCCCCTCACCAAGCTCAAGATGTGTTGTGCATGCTTTATGGGCATAAAAAGACCCCCTCCAGAGAACCCTGCATTCCATGGGCTCCTCTTGCAGTGGATAGTGTGCCAGGGTATGGCCCCAAGAATGACACTGCTAACATTGTACATCCCCCACTTTCCGAGCAAGAACAGACCACTAAGAAGGTATGGAGAGTGACTCTTGGCCTTCCAGGATTTTTGTTCCAGGGCTCTGTGGGATATCCTTCCGAAGGGCAGCAGTTGATCGAATAGGTCGTGGCAGACTGGGCCCTTGGTGCTTGGTAGGGCCAAGTAGATCCTCCACTACCGTATATCTTTCCACCATCTCGACAAGGAGGTTCACAGTTTTGGGGTCTCCATGGCTGACTCAGTTGAAGGTCATTTGGCAGGGACCTGAGGTATCGGTCCAGCATGACCTGCTCCACAATTTGGGGGCCGGACACCTCGGGCTGCAGTCATTTTTTTTACCAGCTGCACCAGGTCATGCATTTGGGACCTGGGTGGCCTGGGTGGCCGATCTGGATGGTACTTCCATTGGTGCACTCGTTGGGCCCAAACAGCCGTAGGCACCCCCAGACGAGCCAGAATATCTGCCTTTAGCTTTTGATAGTCTTCAGCGGCATCCGGTGGCAGGTCAAAGTAGACCTTTTGAGGATCTCCGGTGAGGAAAGGAGCAATGGGGCCGGCCCACTGGTCCTGGGACCACCCTTCTCTCTCTGCCATCCTCTCAGATGTAGCATGAAATGCCTCTACATCATCACTCAGTGACAACTTCTGCAGAAAATGGCTCGCCCTCACGGTCACCTGGTTGCCAGGGGAAACAGCTGCTTGCTCACGCTACTAAGAAAGCTGCTGCACTGCCTCTTGCAAGCAGGGCTGGTGTAAGGAGTTTTGACACCCTAGGCGAAACCTAATTTTGCCACCCCATTGGCTCTGCCCCTGACCCCAACCCCTTTGCCCAACCCATGTATACGGTGGAGATTTTTTGCAGCATCTCTCCACTTATTTCTTCAGCCGTGGTCTGCAGCATGCACCTGCACCTCTGAACCTGGCCTGAACCAGTGTTGCCAACCGCCAGTATTTTTACTGGCAGCCAGTAAAAAACAGGCAGTTTTCTCCTGCCAGTAAATGCCAGTAAAAGGAAAAGTAAAAAATATGACTGTGATGCTAGGCTCAGTCTGGAGCTGGCCAAGACCACCCGACTGCCTGCTACAATGTGTTCGGGTGGCTCTGGCGGAGGTGGTGCCTGAGCATGTTGTGTGATGTCATGGTGCAAGGGAGCCAAGCAGAGCGGGCAGAGCCTCGTGTGCATTGGAGCAAGGCAGGCTGAGAGCGGTATTGTCAGTGCTGTATAGACTGGAGGGACCACCTGGCTTGGAGAGAGACTGCCACTTTGACTCAGGAGGGGACGTGTCATGTCAATGAGGTCTCATCATCATCTGTGCTGCTGTCAGTGTCACTGTGAGAATCAGTTTTGTGTGTGTGCCACCCATTCTAATTTCTTGCCCTCCTAAGTCCTGTCCCTAAGCTACTTACTTACTATATTGAAAATAATATAAGAAATATGTTTTTTGCCTTATTATCCACCTTAAATAATTTTGTGAATTGCATATTGTATTTGTTTGTAGCAAAAATACTGAAATGTGCACTTAAAACTGTAATTTTGTAACTTTTGGAAATGCCAGTAAAAATCTGGCTGTGCCACTAAATTTTTGGCATTGTGTCAGTAGATTTCAATCTGGTAGGTTGGCAACACTGGCCTGAAGACAGACAGTGGTGGAACTGGCTTCCTCACTCCAGCCGTGGTATATGGAAAGGCTAGGGCAGTATATACACAGGCTGACGTCGACTCTGACAGTGGACAGACGGGGAGTAGGATCACCAGAGGCCAGGCGCCCTAGGCGGCAGTGCGCCCTAGGCGGCCGCCTACTCCGCCTAGTGGTAGGGCCGGCCCTGCTTGCAAGGGAGTAATGGAGTCATCGGAGTTTGCATAGCCTCTTGCTGGGCTCTTTGTGGTGAGCTTGTTGTACCTCTGGCTGAGTTGCTAAGCGATGATTAGCTTCCTCGTGGAGAGTCTACGTTTGCATATTAGACAAGGATAGCTGTTTAATTAGCTCCTCCATTGTTTCAGCTTTCAGGGTTTGTGCAGCTTTAAACCAGGACATAAATCCAATGAACTGTCCCTTTATATGTCAGTTTTAAGTCCAAAAATGTTTTTTTCTTCTTAAACTTGTTTCTCTGTCCTGACCCGCATTCTGCACCAGTTGTAAAGTTCAGGGAACCAGCTAGATCACAGGACACAGAGTTTGCAATCAAAATAATGTTCACTATACAGCTTCATGGCAGCAAAAATAACACAACAGAAGGAAAAAGTCTCACTGACTTGCATAGTTCAGAACTGCCATCGCAGTTCAACAGTCCCCAAATTTTACAGAGGGTAACTTCCCCTTGCAGCAGGTTTCCAGGCAGGATACTGCCATGCACCTTCACAGCTGCACACCAATCCACCATCCACAGTCTCCTCTATGCTCCTCCACACCACACCTACAACTTCCTTTTTTTTTAAACCCACTTCCTCTGACCAGTGAGTTAACCATATTGTTTCCTCAAAGGGAACAAAGTCCAAACAGAGGGGAAATATGGCGTCCTTCCAGGACCAAAACCAAACATGTTCTGTCACTATTGGTATTATAAAAATTCCACTTATTACAGCTCATCCAAGAATGGATCTAGAAAAGGGGTGCAATAAAATACTTTTACTTCTGAATGAAATTACTTAATACACCTAGTCAGGTACAAATAAGGAAAGGCTGCGACATATTGATACTCACACGCCCTAAATATGACATGCAGGTCTATAAGTAAGCTGTATTATTGTTAACCTGACCATGCTTATAATGACAGTGTATTGATTTTTTTTGTCTCTGTGTAATCTTGTTATAGCTCTCTGCATGCCACGGTGCTTAAACGGTGGGCTTTGTGTAACTCCAGGACTATGTATCTGTCCACCGGGGTATTATGGCATCAGCTGTGATAAAGGTATGTTAATTGAATATAAATGTTTCATATGAAGCCTTTTGGGGTTTGCCTGGGTTTTCGCTTTTATGATGTTATCCACAGGGTAACAAGCCCTTGAACAGAGTACAGTACATGATATATTAAGTGACAATAGCCTCAGAGGTTTTATGAGAACCCAATGTACTCTTTAATTAAAGTTAAACTCTACTAAACTAGAAGTAAATTTAAACATAAAACTGCAGCTCACCATATCCGTTCCTAGTGAGAATGTATACATGTGAAAACCTCAGTCAGTGTCACTCCTCAGGCCACACCCCCTCACATGTTTCGTCTCGCTCACCGGGGCTTAATCATAGGGACCCCTATGCATGAAAACATAGGAACTGGGGTATAGAGTGGTGATCAGATGCTTTTACAAGCCGTTTAACAGCTTGTTTATATGAGACTGAAACTGAAAGTGACAAAATCTTTGTAGTTTCTGATGTTACACAGTGGGAGGAACAACATCAGTTCCTCTCACTGTGTCCCAGGAAGCAGATCCTGCTGGTCTCATCCTTATCAGACTTGTCAGACAGGAGAGCCCTGTAAAGGTGACTGCAGGAGGGGGTGGGCTCTTTCCACCTCCCGTAAAAGTGATCCAGCGGCTTAATCACAGCTCAAATCACTTCAACTGTGTAGGGAATTGCCAGCTAAAAACAACGATACCTGAATTATGTTTGAAACCCCCACCCCCCCCCCCCCCTCAGTCTCAAGCCTCATCTCTTTAAGCCACTTATGCAGCTGAGAGCAGAGTTTATGTGATCACTTAAATTTTTTTGCTAAAAATTACTGTATTTCTCTTGAAAGCAGAAACCCCGGAGAATACAATGGTGGTAGTTGTATTTTTTTATGTTGCACAATATGTGCACAGTTTATTAAACACATATTTTCAGTAAAAATACACTTAAATATATTTTTAGTGTGAACAAACACAATATTATACCCAGTTTTTGGTAAAATATAAAAGATGGGGATGCGCCAAGTAAGTAGATACCAAACATGTCAAGTCTTAAAATTGCACATGCCCATTGAATCACAAAAAAACTATAGTACCCTCCATAATGCTTTAAAAACAAGTTATCAGTTTAGAGTTCCTAGCAGACTAGTTCTTTTAACAATATAGTGCCAATAGAAGGGATGTTTATCATACTATTATAGTAGTCAAATCATAGCAACACATTTAGCATATATTAGTGTTCCCTGTATGTCGTTTTGAGAAATTGTTTGTAGCGCGGTGAGGCCTGCAGCTGCAGGCTTCACCCCAGTACCATTTTGTAGAGCTGGCGGTCGGCTTTCTGGTGATAACAACCAATGCGGCTCAACACAAGGATACGGAGGGGGCGTGTCCCCCCTCCTGCCGCTCCGCCTGAGTCTCCCTGAGTGACTGGCTGGCACGTCCACCGGCTGGCTGGAGTCCCGAACAAAGCCGGAATTGGCTTAGATCAGGTCTCCGATGTAGTAACCTGGAAGCAACATCACAACGTCACTTCCGGTTTACTCGGCTGCCAATGACATTTTGGCATTTTGAATTCTTTTAAGTGCAAAGGAGGGATTTGGGGTCTTTTAGACCCCAGATCCCTCCATAAAGAGTACCTGTCACTGCCTATTACTGTTACAAGGGATGTTTACATTCCTTGTGACAGTACTAAAAGTGATCAGATTTCTTTTTTTAAAAGAGACAGTGTAAAAAATAAATAAACCAATATGAAGGAAAAAAAAATGAAATCGCCCCGCACCAAAGAAAATGCATACGTAAGTCATGCCCGTAATTGTAAACAGTGTTCAAATCACACATGGGAGGTATTGCTGCAATCATCAGAGCAAGAGCAATAATTCTAGCAAAAGACCTCCTCTGTAATTCTAAACTAATTGTAAACTGTAACATGTTAGATATCTATTTACTCGGCGTAACATCAACTTTTACAATATACAAAAAAATTGGGCTACCTTTACTGTTTCGTTTTTTTAAATTCAGTGAAGTGTATATTTTCAAAAGAAAGATCACTGCGCAAATACTGTGTGACATAAAATATTGCAACGACTGCCATTTTATTCTCCAGAGTCTTTGCTAATATATATAATGTTTGGGGGTTCTAAGTAATTTTCTAGCAAAAAATACTGAATTTAACTTGTAAGCAACAAGTGTCAGAAATAGGCTTGGTCCAGCGGTTAAAGGAGAAGTATGAGTTTATGAAAAAAACAAACATACATACTCAGCTCTATAGCGCTGCATCAGTGTGATGCTGCATCTACCCCCCATCAGCTCTGATCCTGAGAACTGGGAGATCACATGACCACTGATCATTCAGCTCTCTGTCTTCTCAGAGCAGAGAGCAGTGACTGTCAGTCACTGCACCCTGCTCTGCCCCTCCAGGGCTGGTGAGGGGGCTGATGCAGCTGGCTTTGCAGCCAGCAATAAATCAGGCAACTGGGTGGATCCCAGCAATATTGTAGGGATCCACCCAGGAGTGGCTTTCTGACATCAGCTGATAACAAGCAATAGCTCACTATAAGCTGCAAAATTAAGTGTACTCCTGTGAGCCAAAAGAGAAGTATGGTAAAAAAAAAGCTTTGGCCATACGTTCATTTACTCTAAGACCCCTTTCACACTGAGGTGCTTTATAGGTGTTACAAAAAGAACCTCAAACAGCATCTTTGGAGCGGTGCGGTGAGCGGTAATATACAATGGGGTAGTGCTTCGGAAGCGGCTGCACACCGCCTCGGGAACGCAGAGAGCGAGAACTTTTAACCCCTTGTGGGGGGTTAAAAGCGCACCACTCCTGCTGCCATAGCACCGCTGTAACAGTGGTAAATCCCCGCTGTGACTAGCGGGGATTTACCGATAACGTTGGAAAGTGCCCTAACTAGCATACATTGACAGAAGCTGTTGCATGTGTTTTTTTATTATAATATGAAGAAAATAATATTAATAAAACTATACGTGAGCTAATGGTAATTTAACTGTTCTAGTAAAATAACTAAAGTGGGGATACTTTTTAAAAAATTTCAAATTATTTTCTTTATGCAGCAAATTGTTCGGCCATCTGTCTGAATGGAGGAACCTGCTTTTACCCTGATAAATGTATCTGCCCGTCAGGTTATGAGGGAGATCAGTGTGAAATAAGTAAGTGACATATCACAGCCAATTACACTGTAAAGCAGAGATCATGTGACCCTTGTCTGTGTTAGGTTAAAATGTTGTAAAAAAGGCAACTTAAAAGCTGCCTTTTATTTATGTCAAGATCAAAGAATTTTTTGAGGCTTGGCATCAAAGGTTTTCACACATGCCACTGTAACAGGGTGATATTTGAAGCTGAAAGAGATGTGTTCACGTTTTCCTATCAGCTGGGATTCAAATAATCCATTTCATATTTAGGCTAACCTGTAGGGACATGTGTATGTGCAATATATGCGTTCAGAGCTGTTTGTATATCCTTTCTTGCAGGAATTTGGGTCAAAAATATGCAAGAACAAATTCTCAAACAAAAATGTAAAAAAAAGTACTAGTGATGGAGTTCTACCTTAACTGTCAGTAACATGCTATCAATCTTTCTATCTCTCCAATGGGACTTTTTAGGCAACAATCTAACATGACTTAGCTTTAACAGGTATAAACTATGTCCTTTATTTCTACATCACAAAGCACATAACTTAAAGGGACATAGATATTGTGACCTTGAACATAGGGGTTGATTTACTAAAGCTTGAAAGTGCAAAATTTGGTGCAGCTCCACACAGAAACCAATCAGCTTCAAGGTTTTATTGTCAAAGCTTGATTGAACAAGCTGAGGTTAGAAGCTGATTGGCTAGCATGCACAGCTGCACCAGTTTTTGCACTCTCCAGCTTTAGTAAATCAACCCCATAGTGTCTCTCTTTAGTGTGTAACATCCATAATATTAAAAGCACAGATTGTGAACCTATTGTACTTTACAGTCTCTTTGGTTCATCACAGGAATTACTTGAACTATTCCTTTTAGTTTTCATGCAGCCTGCATCCCTGGTATGGGCACACATAGCTAGCAGGCAGTTTTAGAATAAAATATTTTACCAAGGCAGCCAAGAACTGATTAAAGTGACCCCTGATGATATCAGTTTAACCTGACGAAATGCTGTTGGGCAACGTGACGAATGAATGTCACTTCCGCTCGTTTGGAACACAGGGGGAGCTCTTGATGTGCCCCCTTTCTTTGGATTTTAAAATTTAAATCAATCAATAAATGACTTAATTTACTTCACTATGCAAGCCTCCTTGCTTCTTTGCATGAGCTGAGTGGACCTCGTTCTGCAGAGCAGCTGAACACCTACTTACCCACAAGCGCTTTTGATCTCTGTGATGGGGATCACAGAGGTCTGGTAAGTAGGCATTTTTGCTATTTTCACTGGTGGAGAATTGCTCCGTCACTCGATTTCACCTGAGACCTGGATATTGGAGTTCTGGGAATCTATTGCGAAGTCATCCAAAATTCTTTTGCATTTTTCTTGCATTTTTTTTTTTTGTATTTTTTTGCATTTTTTGTATTTTTTTGCATTTTTCTGCATTTTTTAACTATTTGATATTCACCTTTTTTCAAGGGATTTACCTTGCCAATTTGCACACAGGACTTGAATCACAGTTTGTTTATTTTGCATATTCATGTTATCTGATATTGATCGAAAGTTTGCCAATTTGCACACTGAACTAGAATCACATTTGTTTTTCCTGTCATTCTGACCCCTAGGGGCCAGTGTCATTGATGCACCTTATTAGTATATAAGCACATAAGCACTTATATTGATCTAAGTATTGATTAATCTTCATGCACTTTCAAGTGGTATGCAATTTTATTGTTATGCAAAGTGTTGTTTCCATACTTTAGTGGTTAGGGTAATGAGCACGGTTTATTTTATACATTATTAACAGTTTGATTGGGCATCACCCATTTACACCAGCAGCTCTGTTGTGTTACTTTTGTGCTGGCTTAGGGAATTAATCCCTTTTATATTCATTTAAAGTGTTACTAAACCCAGGATCCTGCATTCATTATATTTGGTCTCCCACAGTACACAGAACATGGAAATGCAATAGTTTTAGTAAATATAATACTGCTAAACACCTTTTCTCATCAGCAGTCTTCTATCAGTGTCTGGTTAATGCTTGTAGGAGGAGTTTTCATTCCACACTGACTATCCTATGAGGCTGCAAGACCCCTGACCCTCTGTCTGGGCAGTGCTGATTGGCCCTGTGCTGATCACATGCACCCTCCCAAGAAAAAGAAACCTCTCTAGAAATACACACAAAACTGAGCATGTGCGGAGTGCCCCGAGGCTCTGTTATATCAGCAGATGGATTGGGGACCGTGGAAGAAGGTTAAGATCAGAGAAGACAGGATCAAACAGCCTTTTTACACAATAAACAGGATTAACCCCTTAGGTTCCACAGTGAGTATAACAAGTATGCTTTACTGCATACAGTATACAGACTGATTTTACTGTTGTGGGTTTAGTAACACTTTAACACCTTCCCGACCAGCGCCGTAAATAGGCGGCGGTCGGGTTTGAGCGGCTGTACCGGGACATAGCCTGCACCTGCAGGCTATATCCCGGTATCATTTTTTAGACATATGACATACGTCATTTCGTATGAACAATATGAGTGACACCTTGGATTCCCCAATTAGGACAAATAACACATTTTTCCGACAAACTAGGACAGAAGAGACTAGAATTGGAAGAAGGTGCCAGGGGTTAGGTAGACGACTATATTGTCTCGGAGCCCCGTGAGGCGTGTACGAGTCAAAACACACATAAAGATCTCTCCAAAGAAAAAGAACCCTCCCACGTACACTAGTCGTGTCCCGGTTAGTCGTGACGGGTCTGTCTCCCAGTCCCCAGAACGTCGGAGTATCCTATCAGTCGCACCTTACTTTTGAGGAGGATGT
>BLSH010031123.1:724659-735896 GCA_018402905.1 Glandirana rugosa | reverse complement strand
TCACAAAAGTGAGTACACCCCTCACATTTTTGTAAATATTTTATTATATCTTTTCACGTAACGACACTGAAGAAATGACACTTTGCTACAATGTAAAGTAGTGAGTGTATAGCTTATAACTCAACACACACCCATTAATGTCTAAACTGCTGGCAACAAAAGTGAGTACACCCTTACTTGAAAATGTCCAAATTGGGTCCAAAGTGTCAATATTTTGTGTGGCCACCATTATTTTCCAGCACTTCCTTAACCCTCTTGGGCATGGAGTTCACCACAGAGAGTTGCCACTGGAGTCCTCTTCCACTCCTCAATGATGACATCATGGAGCTGATGGATGTTAGAGACCTTGCGCTCCTCCACCTTTTGTTTGAGGATGCCCCACAGATGCTCAATAGGGTTTAGGTCTGGAGACATGCTTGGCCAGTCCGTCACCATTACCCTCAGCTTCTCTAGCAAGGCAGTAGTCGTCTTGGAGGTGTGTTTGAGGTTGTTATCATGTTGGAATACTACCCTTCGGCCCAGTCTCTGAAGGGAGGGGCTCATGCTCTGCTTCAGTATGTCACAGTACATGTTGGTATCCATGGTTCCCTCAATGAACTGTAGCTCCCGCAGTGTGCGGCGTATAGTCTGAGCAATGACAGGCTGACCCCCACCCCTTCAACCTCTGCGGCAATGGAAGGACTAAAAAGTGCGGCGCTAATGTATATTTGATGAAACAATATCATAAATGTCCAGTAATGTGTAAATATTTCAAGCTGGTAATAGCATTCAAGTGTATAAAGCCTGTATTATTCAAATGTATAAACACTATAGTGTAGTTCAACATAGACTTTATAAAATTCTGTGACTTCCACCCACATGTGACGTTGACCACCACCAGGAGGAATATGAATGGCTACTCTTACCATTCATATTTCATAAGTTGAAACAGAGCATAACATTACTCGACTTCAGGAACCCTCTTTATCCTCTATTAGAACGTAGCTCGACCGTTTTGGGAAACTTCAGATCCACCACCACAGGTATACCAATGCAGCATTCCACTGGATGGGGCAACCACGTCATAGACCAAATTGTGTTCCAGGTATAATTATGTTTTTAAATCCTGTAGAATGGTAGCTGCTCAGACTGCTATAGATCAGCCCTCCTTGATCTGCATTGCATCACAATGGTGCACCTGTCAGAGAATTAGACAGGTAAACAGTCTCTGACAGGTGCACCATTGTGATGCAATGCAGATCAAGGAGGGCTGATCTATAGCAGTCTGAGCAGCTACCATTCTACAGGATTTAAAAACATAATTATACCCGGAACACAATTTGGTCTATGACGTAGTTGCCCCATCCGGTGGAATGCTGTATTGGTATACCTGTGGTGGTGGATCTGAAGTTTCCCAAAACGGTTGAGCTACGTTCTAATAAAGGATAAAGAGGGTTCCTGAAGTTGAGTGATGTTATGCTCTGTTTCAACTTACCTCTGGTAAGAGTAGCCATTCATATTCCTCCTGGTGGTGGTCAACGTCACATGTGGGTGGAAGTCACAGAATTTTATAAAGCCTATGTTGGACTACACTATAGTGTTTATACATTTGAATAATACAGGCTTTATACACTTGAATGCTATTACCAGCTTGAAATATCTACACATTACTGGACATTTATGATATTGTTTCATCAAATATACATTAGCGCCGCACTTTTTAGTCCTTTCTAGCATACAATCTGGTTATTATTGTCGTTTTGGCTGCTCATTCTTATATTTTTATTATTGGTAGCGCAGTACTTTTCATTTGTCTTGCAACCTCTGTAGCAATGTTGGCAGCACTCATACATCTATTTCCCAAAGACAACCTCTGGATATGACACTGAGCACGTGCACTCAACTTCTTTGGCCGACCATGGCGAGGCCTGTTCTGAGTGGAACCTGTCCTGCTAAACCGCTGTATGGTCTTGGCCACCATGCTGCAGCTCATTTTCTGGGTCTTGGCAATCTTCTTATAGCCTCTTTATGTAGAGAAAACTCTTTATGCAGAGCAACAATTCTTTTTTTCAGATCCTCAGAGAGTTCTTTGCCATGAGGTGTCATGTTGAACTTCCAGTGACCAGTATGAGAGAGTGAGAGCGATAACACCAAATTTAACACACCTGCTCCCCATTCACACCTGAGACCTTGTAACACTAACGAGTCACATGACACCGGGGAGGGAAAATGGCTAATTAGGCCCAATTTGGACATTTTCACTTAGGGGTGTGCTCACTTTTGTCGCCAGCCGTTTAGACATCAATGGCTGTGTGTTGAGTTATTTTTAGGGGACAGCAAATTTACACTGTTATACAAGCTGTACACTCACTACTTTACATTGTAGCAAAGTGTCATTTCTTCAGTGTTGTCACATTAAAAGTTATATAAAATATTTACAAAAATGTGAGGGGTGTACTCAGTTTTGTGAGATACTATATATATATATATATGTATATATATATATATATATAATACACAGCATTACATTATTCATCTTTTTATTTAGGATGCACTATTATTGTGTGTTTCTAAAGACGCTATGGTGCATAAATGAAATGGGATATTAAACCCTAACTCTAACATTTTCTTAGTATTGGATAGGGTGTACAAGAGCAGGATCCTTTGTTGCTGTGTCCACATTTTAAACATTTTAAATATCTTCCTGGCTGTTTCATGGATGTTACAAAAAATGGGAAGTGAGGGGGAAATCTCTTGACTTCCTATCTACAGTATTTGATAGATGTCAGAAAGACACGAGAGGAAGGCAGACAGCAGTGTAAACAAACATTATACTAGGGAGGTTTATAAATTCTGTCAGACTTTTCTGTTACCAATAAAGGATTTTATTGTTAAATGTAGACTGTTAGATATATAAATGGCTGAATATGTACAGCAAAAGTTGTATTGCATCGTTACAAAGGATTTTAACTCCTGCAAGAGCGATTTATCAAACTTGATGTTAGGTTTGCAGCAAACAATCGAATTATCATTGAGTTCAAGATCTCAACAATAGCACAAGATCTAACATCATTTCAGGAAAGTACATACAGTATATATAAGAGGCATGCATTGTTTCTATCACTGGTTGCATGGTGTGATCCAATGAGCCTATTTATATTTGTGCATATAAAAAAAAGAGAGATAAAAAAGGGGGAATGGGTTCACCCAATTAGAGTTGGAGTGAATACGCCAGGTACTCAAATACAGATATAAGGTAGAACAGAAGAGGAAAAATAAAGAAATAAAGAAATTATATACAAAATACATGTATGCAATTCATGTATGGAAGCTAGTTATTGAAAGTAAAACCTAGAAGAGTAAAAGAAATAAGTGAAAGGGTATTAGATGCAGAAAAGGGGGTAAAAGAGAAAGAGAGGAAGAAGGTGAGAGAGAAGGGAGCCACAGAGGTAGCTTAAGAAGCCCACAGGAATTCAAACAAGAGAGAGGGAGCATTCCCTTGTGCCCAAAGTTTTATACTATATGGGGTCTTAAGAGCGAGGAAAATAGTTAAATTAGAACTAAAGGAAAAACATTTATTTTCGTTTTGCATTGCATAAGGGAGGGTTATAACCCCATGTAAGGTTTATTTTTACCATCTGTGTCCCAAATAGGAAGTGAGAGGAAATCCCTGCAAATTAGGGGAATTTCTCATGGCCTCCCAGGTCACCTGAACTAATGCCCCCATTGGATGATTTCCCCTCTATTACTTTCTGGGGACAACCCAAAATTCGGGATTCTCTATTATTTTCAATTTCAATGATAATGGTAAATAGGACAACTAGGAAGGGTGAATTTCCCTAACGGGGGCACAGGCAGCAATAAAAACCTGACAGTTGTTCTAATCCATGTACATTCTATCCAAAACCAAAAAAAGTTTTGCCTTTAGTTATACTTTAAGCAATGGTTGCCAGATTCTGTCAGGATTTTATTTCTACCTGTGTTCCTATGAGGGAGATTTCCTCTCACTTCCTGTCCAGATGACATGAAATGTGTTGGAGACATCTCTTCACTAGGAACACAACCAGCAAGTAAACCTTTCCATGCTCTAGCCAAACCTAAAATAAATGTTTTGAGCTTTAGGAACATAACCAGTACAATAATGAACACATGTATCTGCATTTGACCAGCTAAGCTAAAGCAACAGCTACATGTTAACTTTCCTTGGTGAACCAATGGCAATTTATATCTGTTTGGACATCCTTTTCAAATGAACAGAACTTCAAGAACCCGTTGGTTGTTTTGATGTTATGCTGCACTCAGGTATTTTGCCTCTTGGTTGCCCTTTCCTTGTTTTTGGCGTATGATGAGCTTCAGGGTTAGTAAACATTCTATTTAATAGAAGATACGTTTTTTCTTGTTTTCTTTTCATTTATGATTGAAAACAGCATGCAATTTTCTCTATTTATAGAGTTCTAGCTGATGTTGGCTGTAGTTAGGTTGGCAGCACTTTTACCTTATCACTTTGTACTGAGTAATCACAGTTTGATTTCTAAATCTCCCAAACAATAAGTACAGAGGGTACAAATGAGGGTACAAACTTTCCTCGTGCATTGTTAAGCCAGTGGCAATTATATTTCTTAAGAGTATCGGTTTACTTGAAAATACACAATGTATATAAAACAAAATAAAGCCACTGGTATTATACATTTATGTATTTATCCGGTACATGATGTATCAGTTTATGCTGTAAGAGGTTATTGTAGAACGGGTGGTCATGGATTAAAAAAAAAAAAACAGGTACATGATTTTGTTTTTGGTCCTGCCCAATATCTTTAATTTACGTAAATGTTGAGATTAATTGTCCATTGTGAACACAGCCAAAGTGGCAGCTTAGGGCTGAGTCAATGTTTTCAGCAAAAAAAGTCTGATTACCAAAATACCACTTTTATAGAAATTGTATTTAAAGCCAATTATATTATTACTAATGTGTTATATCTTTTTTTATCTGTAAATTCCTGATGAAACACAGCACTAGAAAAACTGGGTTTTCATTAGTTGCCAACCATAAACAAGAATGACTGGAATGCATGTATGTTTCTGTTTTACGACAGATGTTATAATCTGCTTTTTTGAAATAGATATTACATGAGAGTGCAATAGTAAGGAGGCACACGCTCACCTACTGTGAAGTAGAAAAGATAAATCTAGTTTGGGGCATTGTTTTCCTAGGGGGGAGCTACCATAGCTGAATTTTTCCTCCATTTTTGCACTACTTTCTGACAGGACAGAAGAATTCATGTAATCCTATTTACTACACTCTTCATCCAACCAGCAAGATCAATACAGACTTGTAGCCTATAGCAGCCTTCCTAAACGCTTTTACCCAAAAGGAACCCTTAAAATATTTTTTAGTTCTCGAGGAACCCTGGTCAATGGGAAAACCACCCCTTACATCAGTGGTTCTCAACTCCGGTCCTCAGGACCCACTAACAGGCCAGGTTTGCAGGATTACTGAAATAGACCACAGGGGATATCATTTGCTGCTCATTGATTGCAGTATTCTAATCTGCATCTCCACAAGGCAATACTTAAAATCTGGCCTGTTAGTGGGTCCTGAGGACAGGCGTTGAGGGCCACTGCCTTACATTGATGGCCAGTGGAAAGAACATCTAGCTTACTGTAGTTGGCAGCATTATCCCTTACAGGCAGCTAACAAGATCATTGGTGTTCTGCAGCTGGCTTTGCCAGTTAGTGTTGGCCCCAGGACTATGCAGGCATCATCAAATGGGAGGTTAATCGGCAACAACTTGAGTAGCCCTTAAAAACCTCTTGATGAACCCTAGGTTGAGATTTGTTGGCCTATTGCTTGATTCCTTGTTTTCTTTTTCCAAATTAGATTGGACCTTAAATAGTAAAACCTGATGGGTTGCAGGTGATAGCAACCATATTTTTCCATTATTCCAATTTTCCTGTTTTAAAAAGCCTACAAGGCAGAATTGCAGATTCCTTCCTCTAACAGATCAATATCCTTTGAAAACAATTTTCGGTCAACTCGGGTGATGCATGATACAAAATACTTTTTTAAAATAAAAAGATATATTTAGCCAAATGCTATTCTAGCATTGCTGCCACTTTGTATATGTCTTGTTCTATCACACAGATTGTGTGATAAAGACTCCCTGTCTGTGAAATGCCCATTTCCCAATGTCACTCAAAATATCCAAGAGTTAGGGTACTTTTACCTTTCAAAGTACAGCATGACAGGAGCCAGACCACCACAGAAGTTTAAACTGGCATAGAAGTTTTGGCTACTGTCCAATGCAAGCTTTTAATCTGATGATGCTGGCAGATAATGATAGGTACTATTATAGAGTGTGACGGGACTTCAAACAGATCTGTGCTTATGCATTCATGCACTGTGCAGAACTGTTTACCAAATCTGTAAGTATGCTGAACAAACAGTGACATAGAGTAAGAGACATAATATACACACACAGCAATAGCTTAACAAGGGTTCTACTCTAAAAGAGCCAAAAAGGTAACTGTGCTGTAAAAAGTTTGATTTCAAGTGCTGGTGAAGTCGTTCCCAGAAGTAAGCTAGAAATTCTCAAGTGAAGGATTCCTGAGCAAGAGAAATTGTATATAATGTTTCATTTTCATCTAATAAGCCAGATATATGTCAAAGCTCTTCAATTAATCAATTATGACATTCTAGAAGGCATAATTGCTTTCTATTGCTAACAACAAACAGAAATTCTATCATTTTTCATTTTATTTGCAATAATTCTTGTATGCGGGCCCTTGAACAAGGATGCTACAATAACCCAACAAGGCTTGTAGTAATGGATAGAAACTTACTGCCCCACTCACCTCCCTCACCTTGGAGCTATATTTACTGCCTGGGCTTCATAGGACTATACATAAAACAGCAGCAAATGAAGTAACAGCATCAAACATCATTTATAAAGTGACTATGATTTTTTCCTTTATTTTTGTCCTTTCTGTTTACTACTGAGTAAATGGGGGCAAATACTTAATCATGACCAAAGAAGAAAGGGTTCCCATGGCTGCTGTGTATCTATCACCTTGACTAATAAACTGCACAGTTCAAGGTAATTACATATATAAAATAGAATATTGCCTTAACTGAATGATCAAACGAACATAGTTTCGTGAAACGCGTCTATCTCACCTTGCATGTACCTGTTTGGACTTTTGATATGGACTTTATGAACTTCATAGACCTTTGTTATCACTGGATGTAAGTTTTTACAATAAATTTCCACTATTTTTACCGCATACCTGGAGTGCCGTCACCTTGTTTCATTTCCAGCTACTAATTTCAGCTTGTTCAGTTAAGCTTTTGCAATAAAACCTTGGAGCTGACTGATTTCTATTCAGAGTTGCACCAGATTTTGCACTTTCCAGCTTTAGTAAATAACCCCCTATGTCCTGTCAGTAGACACTGCTGTGTCACACATTTCACAGAGCCTCCTTTCTGAGCTACAGAGGTCAGTGGGAGTGTGTGCTTCAGAGAGGTCTCCAGGAGAAGTTCACTGGTTGTTGGTGAGTGACACAGCCCAGGGAAGTTGAGATGCACAAAGCAGATTGGGAGGAAGACAGTCTGGAAGAGGTGCAGGGAGAGACTGGGACTTGGTGTCATGGACAGTGTGTTGATGGGCTGGGAGTTGTAGTCCATCGTGGCTAGCTAGCACCAACAAATTAACTTTCTACATAAGGGAAACCTTAAACTCATACCTGCAAAGGGTGGTCCGGAGGCCAGGTAAATTTACCCCAGGTCTCACATTTGCTAGCTAGGCCGAGCAAGACGAATGGAGGCCTGGTAAATATCCTTCCAGGTCTCACCTGTGCTAAGCAAGCGTTGTGCAGGAGAGAGGAACGAGGAGATGCAAGTGTTGTGCAGGAGAGGGAAACAAGGTGAAGCAAGTGTTGTGCTGCAGGAAGAAGGAAAGTGTATATACAGAAAGTATATAGAGGTCCTGTGTAAAAATAATTGTGTATCTCTGGGCATCCTGTGACCATTCCTACCCCATCCAAGTTCAAATCCCCTAAAAAAACAAACAAAAAACAGCCTGTTTTGTGTCTGGATGCCAGTAGGAGTGTGATTGAGGGCAGTTGTGAGCAGGTGAACCACTGCTTCCAGCCAGCCCTGCGGGGCCAGGGCTACATTTATAGTACTAGTACTCTGTACAACTTCACACAAATAGGTAATAATACACATTAATGGGAATATGAAACCAATCAATAAAAGATATTCCAATCATTGATTTACAATAGTAATACTGCACTATAAAAACAAACAAATAAATAAGCAATAGTGAAGGAAGAAAGGGTATTTTGATCAATATATACACAGTTAAATCCTTTGTAGCAGGCAACATAACTTATAGTGTTTGTGAATCTCAGTCTCTCTCCAAATGTCACTTCTCTCTGGTGCTTTGTTCCTCTGTTATCAGCACTTCTTACAAGCTTTCCCGACACATAAGATAAAATTTGTGTCGGGGAGGGAGCCCAGAACGGAGCTTGCCTATTCAAAACACGTTTTTTTCTGCTGTGTGAAGGGGGGGGGTTCCTTTCCTCCAATCAGCTCTCACACACTGTAAATGCAGCCTCTCAACCCCCTCCTCTGTGATCCTGACAGAAGAAAGATCCCTTTGAAGGCATGTAGGGAAGAGAAGACTGCAGATAAACAAGTAAAACCTATGTAGGAGGATTTGTTTCATCTCTGTGTATCATCTGAGGCTGTTCATTTCATTGGGTATATGTGAGGGTTTACATCCACTATAAAGCTGAAAGCCAGTATTCCACCTATTGGTACAGGTGCCCTTGAAATAACAGCAGAAAGATGTCAGCCTACAGTGGAAAAAACAACAGCAAAAGCTTTTTCTTAAATTAAGTGGAACTCCAGTAACTGTTTGTTAGTTTTAATAGAGTGGGGAATCTTACAGAAGATATAACCCATCCCTGTGCTATTAAAAAAAAATGGATGGGATGCTTTAACAAAGTTTTCAATTGCTTGTTAGAACACATTCATCGTCAAGCTCCTGGACTGTTCAGGGTGGAAGTTAAGGATGAAGAACTCCCTTAGGAACAGTTAATTGGTCACCATCAAAATTAACAGAAATACATAGCAAATGGAAATATGCATACAGTTCAAGTAAGCTGTTTGTCCCATTGATCAATCAGATCTTAATTTTTTTAGGGAGGACATTAGTATCAGGTTTACAATGGCCATTCCTCTATGCATTCCAATAGCCCGTAGCAAGACATAAAGTTGGGAAAAACACCAACATCTGGATATTAAAAAATTCAAAGTATCAGTCCAGCCCTCAGTGCATCCCGAGGGTACTTCTCACTTCACAAAAATGATTCCTACCGCTGCAATGCATTTTGGACAGGCCAATAAAGGGGAAAAATTCCCCAAAAATTTGTCCCATCCCTAGGGCACCTACACAAGTGGAAAGTACTGCCTTAAAGGGTTAATTCACCTGCCTATAGATAAAAACAAAATGCTGTTGCTATAGGTATTGGCCAAATACATACCTCCAGAAACCTGACTGAAAAACTCCCAGAGACGGAATGATCTGGTTCTGCCTTGTTGCTAAGATGTTGCTAAGACATTCCCAGCTATTACTGCTCACCCCATCATAACAAGAGCGAGATCTCAAATTTCATGTGTGGTCCACTATCTCCTCCATCTCAGCATTACTGAACACAGAGCTACTGCAACAGGGGAGAGAGAGCATCTCTGAGAGGATTTGAATTGGCTGGGAGCGTCTTAACAATGTCCTAGCAACAGGAAAGGACTAGATAATGCCATCTCTATAAATACATTGCACTTAGCATGTTCTATAAATAGTTTGCACCTGCTTGTTCTATAAACAGATCGCACCTGAATGTTCTATAAAAAGATTTTATCCTGCTTGTTCTATACATAGTTTGCACCTGCTTGTTCAATAAATGGATTGTATCTGTTCTATAAATTGATTGCACCTTTCCTGTTCCATAATAGATTGCATTCAGCTTGTTCTATAAATAGAGTGCACTGGCTTGCTCTATAAATAGATTGCATACAACTATTAAATAGTTTATAATCTGCTTTTCTCTTACGTTCACTGACAGACGCAGCTCTTCATAACACGTGGGTTTTATGTCGTCCTATCAGGAGTGACTAGGCAAACCAGAAATAAAAGCAACAGGGATAGGCTAGGGATAGGCCCCCTCCCAGGGGGCCGTCCTCACCTGAGCATAAAACCCCCTGCTGGCCAATGGCATTCAGGTTTATTTGCCTAGTGCAAAGGAGTGGACTGGGTTCCCTCTGGAAGTTTTCCCTATGAAGACTGCTATCAAGAAGCCGGCTGGTGGCATAGAGTGGATATCACAAATCCAAAACTTTCCCCAACCCGGCCACCACCTGGTGAGCTACCCTGGCCTAAGCAGGGTCATGCCACGCAGGGCCCGTTCCGTGTGGGCGGCCAGTGGTTAACCCCACTTGTGCCCAGGGTTTGGCGCATGCCTCTCCAGTGGCCTGGCCAGCAGCATTCTTTCTCCGTGTGGGGGGAAAGTCTGCTACGGGTGGCTACCCACATCACCCGTCGGAGTGGTGAGTGGACCCCCGCCCCAGGGGCGCGGCAAGCGGCATCCAGGCATTTGGTGGGTAGCCTTTCTGAGTAGGGGTACGCCGGGCGGTGTTGCGCTGACCCCCCCGCGTTGCGTGACGCCGCGCCTTGTGGCGACCGGGGAGTACGCCGCCTGTACCGCTCGTTTTTCGACGATAGACGGCGAACGCTAGATTGCACATCGCCGTTCTGCCACCATTTTGCGGTGGATGGGAATTTTTTTACAGGAGCAGCGCCCATTTTCTTGTAGCCCATGCGGTTTTTACTGCTCTTGGGCGGCCCCCGGTGGTCATTTGTGGTACTGCGGCCTCTGTATTTTTGCAAACGTCGTGCAAAAATGTCTCCGGCGTCATGGTGTTTACTGGTGGCCCCCGGCGGGTTCTCGTCATTTTTGGCGTACCCGATGTTCTTTTACCCGCGACGAGGACATTTTTTTAAGGGTAGGTGGCGTTTTACCACCGTCTTGCCGCTACACGTTAGATCGCAAGCGGCAGATAGCAGCTTTTTGCTCGCCATGTCCGCCGCATGAGGGGCCAGCGGTGTTCCGCGCCGCAGTGCGTTGCGCCCCCCCAGTCGCGTTGTGGCGGGCCGCATGGGGATGAGTCTTTCCGATGGGTGGTTTACGGACCTACGGCG
>BLSH010031123.1:696798-721510 GCA_018402905.1 Glandirana rugosa | reverse complement strand
GAACAAGAGATCCGTTGGCGGTTGCCATGGACGCGCTGGTGGCTCCTTGGGGTCGGTATCAGCTGCTATATGTCTTCCCTCCCCTAAAGCTGTTGCCATGGGTTCTGCGCAGGATAGAGGCGGAAGGAATTCCGGCGATCCTGGTGGCTCCCGATTGGCCTCTGCGCACTTGGTACGCCGATTTGGTTCGGATGGTGGCGGACACCCCTTGGCGACTTCCGCTTCGCGAAGACCTGCTATCTCAAGGTCCCATCTTGCACCCTGCTTTACCCTCGCTGGCTTTGACGGCTTGGCTATTGAGGCCCAGGTGCTGAGGGATCGGGGAGTCGCTTACTCAGTGATCCCTACTATGCTTAAGGCGCGTAAGTGCACTTCGCGCAAGATTTATCACAGGACCTGGAAGGCCTATATTGCGTGGTGTGAGGCGGGGTGTCCAGGGTGCTGACTTTTCTGCAGCAGGGCCTTGACAAAAGCCTGGCCTTGAGTACTCTCAAGGGCCAGATGTCGGCCTTGGCAGTCCTTTTTCAGCGTCTTTGGCTTCCCATTCGCTGATTTGTACATTTGTACAGGGGGTACAGCATGTGGCTCCCCAGTTTCGGCCGCCCTTGGCGCCGTGGGACTCAAATCTGGTGCTCTGTGCTTCAGAAACCACCATATGAGCAGATTAGGGACATTCCCTTGTCTCTCTTATCGCAGAAGGTAGCCTTCTTAGCGTCTGTCACATCCGCGCGGCGGGTTTCTGAATTGGCTGCCTTGTCCTGCAAGTCCCCATACTTGATTCTTCATAAGGACAAGGCGGTGCTTGAACTTCCACCTTCTTTAATTCCAAAGGTGGTCTCCTCTTTTCATTTGAATGAGGATATTGTCCTTCCCTCATTGTGTCCTCGCCCCAAACATCCTAAGGAATTTGAGTTGCATTCTTTGGATGTGGTAAGGAGCTTACGGGTGTATTTGAGTGCTACAGCTTCCTTTCAGAAGTCTGACTCGTTGTTTGTGTTGCCCGAGGGCTCCAAAAAGGGCTCGTCAGCCTCGTTGGCTACCATTTCCCATTGGATTAGGCAGACCGTGACCCATGCGTATGAGGTTCGAGGCAAGGTTCCCCCTTTTCCGGTCACGGCTCATCCCACCAGGTCAGTTAGTACTTCCTGGGCGTTCAGACACCAAGCTTCGGTGTCTCAGGTGTGCAAAGTGGCTACTTGGGCCTCAGTGCACACGTTTACTAAGTTTTACAAAGTTGATGTTTCGGCATCTGCGGATGCTGCTTTTGGCCGCAAAGTTTTATAGGCGGCAGTGTAGGTGCGTCTGGCGCCTTCCGAGAGGGTTCTGTTGGGTACAGTTGTTGTAGTTTCACCCACCCCTCTAGTTTGACAAAGCTTTAGGACGTCCCCACGTGTTATGAAGAGCTGCATCTGTCAGTGACGTAAGAGAAAAATGGATTTTATTATAACTTACTGTAAAATCCTTTTCTCTGAGCTCACTGACAGACACAGCTCCCACCCCTCTGATTAGGTTTGTACTGCTTGTTACGAACTGAATGCCATTGGCCAGCAGGGGGTTTTATGCTCAGGTGAGGACGGCCCCCTGGGAGGGGCTAGCCTATCCCTGTTGCTTTTATTTCTGTTTTGCCTAGTCACTCCTGATAGGACGACATAAAACCCACGTGTTATGAAGAGCTGCGTCTGTCAGTGAACTCAGAGAAAATAATTTTACGGTAAGTTATAATAAAATCCATTTTTTTTAACCACTTCAGCCCCGAAAGGATTTACCCCCATAATGACGAGGCCATTTTTTGCGATACTGCACTATACTTTAACTGACAATTGTGCGGGCGTGCGACGTTGTACCCAAACAAAATTGGTGTCCTTTTTTTCCCACAAATAGAGCTTTCTTTTGGTGGTATTTGATCACCTCTGCGGTTTTTATTTTTTATGCTATAAACAAAAAAACCGTCAATTTTGAAAAAACAATATTTTTTACTTTCTGCTATAAAACATATCCAAAAAATATATATGAAAACTAATTTATTCATCAGTTTAGGCAAATATGTATTCTTCTACATATTTTGGTAAAAAAAAATCACAATAAGAGTATATTGATTGGTTTGCGCAGAAGTTATAGTGTCTAAAAAATAGGGGATGGATTTATGGACTTATTTTTTTTTATTGTTTTTACTGGTAATGGTGGCGATATGCGTTTTTTCAGCAGGACTGCGACATTGCGGCGGACAAATCTGACACTGAGTGACACTTTTTGGGGACCAGTGACTCCAATACAGTGATTAGTGCTAAAAAAATGCACTGATTACTGTATAAATGACACTGGCAGGGAAGGGGTTAACATCAGGGACGGGCGATCAAAGGGTTAACTGTGTTCCCTGGGTGTTTTTACCAGGGGCGGACTGACCATTAGGGCCCTGGGCTAGTAGGGGGCCCCATGAGAGGCTCTCACTATACCTTCACTTGTTGCAGAGTACCTGCAGAGTGGTCCCTGTACATGCTGCACGCCTAGTAGTACTAGTAGATCAGTAACGTGATCGGTGCCCTCATTCTCCCTGCACACACAAACTCCCTTTCCTGAAGACAAAGATAGTGGAGAGCACCGGACACAGAACAGGGAACACCCCTTCGGGAGAGCTGTGTATGGCAAGCCCTGCTCCTCCTCTGCATCCCCAATCTCCCATTCATGCTGCTATGGCCCCAGTTGGCCCGGAGATGATCCTGTGTGTTTTCTTCTGACTGCAATTCAGGTGAGTAAAATATGGACTGGGTGTGGACTTCCATACAGTGCACAGACTGCTGTGAAAGGGGCTATGGAGGCAGCAGGTTTGCACACTGTATAGAGAGCTCTAGATCCTGGCTGCCTGAGCCCAGGGGTAAGCAGTCTGAGGCCATAATTGTGAGTAGCCCACATACTGAACCCTGTCCTCTCTCACCCCCCCATTTGCCTCACCCCTCTTTATCTCACCCCCTCTCTCTCTCACCTCCCTACCCCCTCTTTTGCCCCTCTCTCTTACTCCACCTCCCTTTCTGTCTCTCTCACCCTCTACCCCCTCTTTCTTACTCCCTTTTCTTACTCCCTCCTTTCTCTTTTTACAGACCTCACCCTCTATCTCTCACCCCCCTCTCTCTTGCCTCACTACTCCCACCCCCTCTCTCTATTTTTTCTCTCACCCCCCTCTTTCACCCCTCTCTCTCACACCCCTCACCTCTTACCTCCCCCTATCTTACCCGGTCTCTCTTTTCCCACCTCCCACTCTCTCACCCCCTCCCCCTTTTCACCTTCCTCTCTCCCCTGACTCCCCCCCCCTTCCTCCATCTCTCTCCTATTTTCCTATCTCCCCCATCTCTCGCTACCTCCTATTCCTATCTTTCCTCTAGCTCATCCCTCTCTCCCCACCCCACTTCTGTTTCTATACTGTACTATGTAACCAGCAGGCGCTACCTTCAGCCCCTGAAAACTACAACCATTTTTTGCCGCGGTGCGGTGCGCTGCGCGCACCACACTTTTTTTTTCTCTGCCATTAGGGTCCAAGTTAGGTTCTTACACAGGGGCGCTGCTTTCAAAAAACATTGTGTCATAAAGATGGCTGCTGTGCAGCGGCCATCTTTAAACATGGAAGTGCCCAAGCAGCTTCTACAGAAAGAAGCCAGGAACTTCCATGCAGAATATGCCCTGCGATAGATATTTAAATGGCCCCTCTATGCAGCTGAGCTGCAATAACCAAATGATCAGGCTCACCGAGGTTCCCAGAGGCATGGATGGGAAGCCGTCAGCCACCTGACAGGTTGTCAGATGGCCGCCACCTTTGAACCTGTCACAAACCTGAACAAATCTTTATTGAACCTGTCAGGTGCTCAGTGATTTCCCAGCAATGCCAAAAGAAATCTCCAAGAGCCTAAGCTGCAGACAAGATTTAGGCTTTGGCCCATTCTTGAACATGAGAGCCTGACAGCTTCCGCAGTTTACTGATGGGCCCTTCTGTGCAGCTGAGCTGCAATATGTGGAGGAGGGCTGCCACAAATGCATCTAATGTGGGCAGTGCAATATGTAGGTGGGGCTTTGTGTGGGTGTGGCTTGAGTGTGGCAGGGGACATGGGGGGCCTAATGATATCCTATTGCCCGGGGGCCCCATGAGTTGTCAGTACGACCCTGGTTTTTACTAACTGGGGGGCGGACTTGCAGGGACAGCACTGAGATTGCTGTTCCTGATTACTAGGAACAGAAGATCTCAGTTTTGTCTCCTGTCAGAATGGGGATCTGCCTTGTTTACATGGACAGATCCCCGTTCTGCCTCTCTGTGGAGTGTTCATGGGTGGCCGGTGGACATCGAGTCTGCCTGTCCCCCGTGCGTGCCCACAGTACCACATGCACGAAACAACGTACAGGTACGTTGTTTCGTGCAATAGAGCCGCCCTGCCACAGTATATATGTGGGGGGCAGTCTCTAAGTGTTTAAAAGAGTTAAAGTGTTACTAAATCCACAACAGTAAAATCTGTCTGTGTATGCAGAATAGCATGTTTGCTATACTCACTGTGTAACTTAAGGGGTTAATCCTCTGTATTGTGTAAAAAAGCTGTTTGATCTTGTATGGCCAGATACTTTCTTCTCGCCCTGTCTACTATATTAGACTATACTATACAATACTACATGTAGGCAGTATGGAAAGGCTGCACACGCTCTGTTCGATCTTCCAGTTTCACATGGACACAGACTACAGTGCATTTCTAGAGGCAGTGATTGTTTATTTGTGAACTGAACATGTCATTGGCAAAGCATCAATCAGCTCTGGCTGGATTGTGAGTGAAGGGTCACTGATGCAAAGGAATTTGCATCATCAGAGAGTGAAATCTCCTCCCACATGAACACTGGGGAAGTCCTGGCTCCTTGCAGCTTATCACCTGACTGCAATATACAGATGAAAAAAAAGGTATATAGCAGCAGTATTTTGATATAAAGAGAAGATTTAGAAGCTGTGTGCATTGGGGGGGGGGGCTTGGGTCAGATGAATATCGTTTTTATATTGCTGGGTTTAGTAACACTTTAACCTTTGCCAAAAACTGCCTATGAATACAAGGGGTGCCTATAGATTAAAACAAACTGTGTAGCTTTAAATAAAGTTGATAATACCCTTGCTATAGGTATAGGCCTTTTACATACCTCCTGAAGCCTAACTGAAAAACTATCAGAGATGGTATCATCCTGTCCTGCCTTGTTGCTAGGACATTGCCAAGATACTCCCAGCTGTTACTGCTCACCCTTATCATTGCAGGAGTGAGTTCTCAAATTCTCTGCACATGTGTGGTCCACTATCTCCTATGTCTCAGCATTGCTGAGCTCAGAGCTACTGTGACAGGAAAGAGAGAGCGAATGTGAGGGGGTTTAATTTGGCTGGAGGTGTCTTGGCAACATGCTAGCAACAAGGCAGAATGAGATGATGTCATCTCTCTGAATTGTTCCGCCAGGCTTCGGGAGGTAGGTAAATGGCCTATACCTTTAGCAGTGAGCATTATTTATCTATGGTCAAAGCTGCACAGTTTGTTTTTATCTACAGGCACCCCTTACCTGCATAGGTATTTTTTTTAGGAAATGTGAATTAACCCTTTAAATTTCAACTTCAGGTTGGCTACATTAGGCTCCTTCACCCAGAGGAGCATGGCAACATACTATATCCCATGTTAGCAGCACCTTTGTGATTTTCTAAAGTATAATTTGATATAATTTGTTATTGGAGATATTAGTTCCAAAGGCAAAAGCTTTTTTTTTATCTTAAAGTGATATTAAAGGTTCGTTTTTTTTAAAAAAAGTAACAAACATGTTATACTTACCTGCTCTGTGCAAGGGTTTTGCACAGAGCGGCCCCAATCATTCTTTTCTGGGGCCCCCAGCGGCGCTCCTGGTACCTCCTCTCCACCCCCTCAGAGAAGAGCTTTTCCTGGGGGCACCCCTGTGGGCATGCTAGCGAGACCTGCTGCTGCATCCATTGCTCTGGCGTCACTGGATTTGACTGACAGCAGCAGGAGCCAATGGCTCCTGCTGCTATCAATCTATCCAATGAGGACCCGAGCCAGCGGCTGCAGCTGCTGGGCTTGTCCACGACGCTAGAACAAACGGGTTCGGGTAAGTAAAAGGGGGGCTCTGGGGGGCTGCTGCAGTACAGGTGGTTTTTCACCTTAATGCATAGAATGCATTAAGGTGAAAAACATTGAGACTTTAATGCATTCTATGCATTAAGATAAAAAACATTCTGTGTGCAGCAGCCCCCCTTATACTTACCCAAGCCCCATCTCGAACCAGCGATGGTGCACGAGAATCTCGGCTGTTAGGGACTCTCCCTCCAAATTGGCTGAGACACAGCAGCGGGCACCATTTGCTCCCGCAGCTGTCAATCAAAGTCAGTGAGCCAATGAGGAAAGAGAGGGGAATGGACACACAGAACAGCAGCTCGGCTCAGGTGCCCCCATAGCAAGCTGCTTGCTGTGGGGGCACTCAGCAGGAGGGAGGGGCCAGGAGCACAGAAGAGGAACCCCAGAAGAGAAGGATCTGGCCTGCTCTGTGCAAATCCACTGCACAGAGCAGGTAAGTATAAACCAAAAAAACAAGACTTTAATATCACTTTAAATTGTCTTTGCAGTATGCTGCACTCAATAAAACAGACATTTTACCTGTTTTATGCTGGCCATTTTAAAATACTAAATCGATGTATAGCCCAAAATACATATTATGTTTTTATTTTGCTGCCCTTTAATAACCTTTATAATAAGTATACTGAAAGCAAATGTTTAAGAGACTTCAGGGGTTTTCTTGAAAAAAAAAATAAGAACTTACATTTTTTTTTTGCCCATATCTGTGTCCATAAAATGAAAGGTGAAACCTAAATGATTAGTACTGTATAAATACGGCTGAGTTCAGAATAGGTAAGAAGAGGACAGTCATTTTTCATACTATTTTTTTTATCTGTTCTGTTTATCTGTATTGATCTGTGGTTTGTGACATTGGACCATAACAGTCAGCAACTTTTAAATGATATAACTTTTCTTTTCAACATATGCTTCTTGCAAAGGTATGCAGGGCATTGTATTTATCTTATACCAAATACTGCACATGTAAACAGGATGAAAAATGTCTGTACATGTGCAACTATTTGGAAAAGTGTTTATCATTTTCATAAACTCTGTTATGCGTATGTTTGAAAGAATGTTCTTACTAGTTTAAAGGCGGCAAAACATGAACTGTATGTATGCTTAAACACAATCTCCACTTCCATTAAAGAATCATAAACATGATTGTTAGCCAGTTTTTTCATCTAATTCCATCTAAATGTTATTGACCTTTCCATGTCCATCTGTAGTCATCTATGATTTTTAAAGAGAAACAAGAGAAACTGCAGTCTGCTCACATAATTTGTAATAAAAACATTCTGAAGCTTCCCTGCAATCACTTTGCATATTATTTTATATATACTGTGATTCTGTACTTGCCAAATATGTTGCAGAAATGTTGCAGAAATCTCCCTCCACTAAGTCTGGCTGCAGCCATTTTAACTGTGGGCAGCTGAAGCAGCTGCGTGTTCACTTCCTAGATTTACACAGACACACACCTCCAGCTCTGCAGCTCTCATTGGCCCTCGTATTACTCATCCCCCCTCCCTTCCTGACAAACTCTCACAAGAGTGAGAGAGATAGAGCTGTGCATAATGTCATACGCTTAGGCTTTTTCCAGATAAGAAACGGAAAGTGGGCTGTATAAGGTATTTACTGGCAGAAAAAAAATGTTTTACTATCCAAAGTTAAAACAACAAGGGCAGAGGATTTAATAGACGGAAAGATGAAAAAATGACTGAAGTTCCACTTTAAGTCTTGCCAGAATTTCAAATCAACTATTTTCCTTTCAAACACTACATATTAGACTGCCAGGTATCTCATCCTCATTCCCATGTGATTGAATCACTGCTTTTCTTAGAATTCTACACAGAGCTTAAGGCCGGGCTCACACTGATGCTGCTGTGGGTAACAGAAGGGGGTCCGGTGTGTTCCTGTACACCCACCTGAAACAGAGCCAAAGACGCACAGGACCCTTTTCCAGTGCGGACCGCGGCCGCACCGGAGCTGTGTGAATCGGGTCCATCGAGAGCCGGTCACGCTCTCCTGTGATGTGAATTGGATGTGGTGAGCTGGTCACATGCCTGATGAAGGGGTCCTGTGCGGCTTCAAAATATCCTTCTTTGCTGTAACGATGTGATCATTTTATTAAAGTTTGAATTCGTTTGAAGATCCCGGTGTGCTGGTGACACTACTTGCTTTGCTTGGATGCCGGGAAATCCGCATCCAATTTGCGTCAGTGTGAACCCAGCCTAAGATAAAATTAGAGATAGCCCCTACAATAGTTTTGTCCCAGGCCAAATATTTTCATGTTTGCAAAGCTACAAGTGCTGCATATATTTCTTACAATTTAAAATGTTAAGTTCACTTTTTTTTACATGAGCCTACAAAGTATTGCACCCGTGATCAGTGGATTGTAACTGCATTGCCAGGCTCCTTCAGACTCTTCTTCCACTTTCAGTTACTGAACTGGGGGGAAGTGTCAATGGGGTTGATTTAGTAAAGGCAAATAGACTGTGCTTTTTGCAGGTGCAGTTACACTCATTTTCCTTAGTAAATGTAATGTGGTAAAGATTCACTCTGTAAAGAATACCCAAGCACCAATAAAATAAAAAAAAACATTTTTGCTTGCATATGGTTGGATGGTGGAAATCAGCAGAGCTTTACTACATTTACTAAGCTCTGGGGAATATGAGTGCAACTGCACTTGCAAAGTGCACTGTCTATTTGCCTTTAGTAAATCCACCCCAATGTATTACATTGAGAACTATAACTCCATCTGCCATGGTGGATGATGGCACTAGCAGTTCATTCATGCATAGATCTCTGCGGGTGGAGATTTTATCAATAATTGCAAAGTGTTATCTGATTGGATGAGGTGGGAATGGTGCTATCACCACCCCAATGTTCTCCCTCGTCTAATCAGAGAACTCTTTGTGTTCATTGATAGTAGCGGTGTCTACTATAGTGATTTCCAGATTTCACGGAGATCCCACAGATATGGCACAAGCATACTTACTTTGGTCCAAACTGGGCCAATGTAGCTATATAAAAATTGCCATACATAAACCTCAGCTAGCTTTAAGACTGATCCTGTGGTTATATTAGAGGCAGTTAGTTTTTAGAAAGGACTTGGTAAGTCCTATATCAGTATCAATGAAATTGTAGCTGGTAATGAAAGGTAGAGTTTGGTAATAACCCATGCAATATATAACTGACCTGGATGAGATTTATTTTCTTTTCTAAACACAACTTACATATGATTCATAAGATTCAACATAGAACTGCAACCACAATGTATGTTCTACTTTTAAATACAGTGGGGGGAAATTTGAACCTATGTTATTTTTAATTGCTGACTATGTCCCCCTTGGGAAGATTTCTTCTCATAGCACTGGGCAGTGTGATGATTGCTGCCACTGTATAGTACTGGAATACTGGGTTGGTTGGCTCACCCTGGTAAATGAATTTTTGAGCACAGCAAAATTAGCATCACAATGGCTTGCCATGATTCATAGAAAAAACTGGTAAAATGATACAAAAGTTTAAATCAAATAAAGCAGATAGAGACAAAGTCCTGTGCTACCAGGTGAGCCAGAAAGGCTGTGCAATCCAAGCTGTATGATCTCTGAGGTGGGGTGCACGTCCTGTCACTGCTGCAGAAACACAGATGAAAGAAAAAATTGGATGTTTGCCCTCCCACAAACGATGCAAGCAAGCTTTATTCAATAAATCCATAAACGCATTAATGGATGAGCATACAGACAAGAGAGGAACTGATTCCAGTTCCTCCCTTGTCTTTATGGTCATCCATTAATGCATTTATGGACGAATTGAACAAAGCTTATTTGCAATGTTTGTGGGAGTGCAGTCATCTGATTTTTTAGTTCATCCAAATAAAGCAGATATTTTCCTATTAAAATAAGCATTGTCCTGAGGAGGTAAGTATCGTCATGATCGTTCAGATACTAGTTTCATTTTGGGGGACAGTAAGATTAATGGCGTTTGCAGATTAAGGAACCATTTGGCTTAGGGCCAAATTTTCAGGAGTTAAGTGTAAATGTTGGGTGATAGCTATGGTTGATAGCTAAATAATAAGGAAAATTAGGTTTGCTTTCACTGCTGAAATGCCTACTTTCACATTTTTGGTGCTAGATTGTAGGCACCTTAAAATAGTATAGTGACTGGCACTATACAGGGTGGGCCATTTATATGGATACACCTTAATAAAATGGGAATGGTTGGTGATATTAACTTCCTGTTTGTGGCACATTAGTAACTTTATTCTTTCATGAGTTATTTACAAGTTTCTGACCACTTATAAAATGTGTTCAATTGTGATGGATTGTCAATACAACCCTCTTCTCCCACTCTTCACACACTGATAGCAACACCGCAGGAGAAATGCTAGCACAGGCTTCCAGTATTCGTAGTTTCAGGTGCTGCACATCTCGTATCTTCACAGCATATGGTTTTTTTATGGTTTTTATGGTCAGTAAAAACCAATACCAGGTGAGCTGCTCCTTCCAGGAGGTACTGCCATTCCTCCAAAGCCAACTTGATGGCCAGCAATTCCCTATCACCGACATCATAGTTCCAGGTGTATCCATATAAATGGCCCACCCTGTAGTGTATCTCGACTTGTCTGGCAGTAGTTAGTGGGTATAATGGTATGGTGGCAGTTCAATCATCTGGCACCTCATCCCTAGTAATTATATATGGTTTGGAGGGAAGGAGGGAAAGGATAGAAAGAGTAAGCGGGATTTTAATGGTGCCCAAAACAATAAGTTTGCAACAAATAAAACATAACATTTTTATTAATACATATTTAAAAATATGTACATTTGCACTAAATTAAAAACACAATATAAATGTAACATCATTGCCTGTATGGTACAAAGGAGTTTATGGTGGATGATACAATTGGATGGTTTGTATCCTACATGTTTCGCCTTAATTAGGCTTCATCAGGGATTTTATTACAACCCACCAATAAAGTCAGAACACTGTCTGGCAGTAGGTTTATTGAACTGCAAGCTACTCTTGCTCAGATCGGGAACGTTTTATGATCTTCATATATCAAAGTGTAGGCATTAACAACTGCTATTTTTTAAGGTAAATAAAGGTAGGTTTGAGTCTGATCAGTGGCTATTATATAAATAATAGCTGTGGTTAGTACCGACTCTAATACATAAAGCTAATTTGTTCTCTGTATCACTGGTCATATCTATGTGATATAAATTACTACATTAAATATCCAAGATTTGCTATTATTTGTAGACAGGAAAATGAATGCTTACAGTGTAGAACATGGAACTACTCCACAGAGGCTTCTCCCATCTGAAGGAAGCTTCAAGTTCAGCTGAATTCAAGCCAGTCTCTCTTAATGTATTTGTGTATTAAACATTATAATGACAGTGTTTACTGTCCTGGAATCAGAACTTTTGGTATAATGGAGCACTTTAATACAACTAAAAAACATAGGGCTTTTCCCGGGGCAATTGTCCATGCCAAGGCATTTGTGTCAGAAGCTATAATGACCACCTAACCTTAGGCAGCTTGCCACAATTAAGATAAGGAGTCACCAGCTTCCTTACGTTCTTGCTTAACTTGTATATTTAGCACATATATATGTAAATTGTATGGGTTTATTTTTGCCACCATCTGAAAATAGATGTCTAAAGGTTATGTATGCATATAAATATAATATATAACATTTGCAATAATAATTATCTTACTGTTTGACTTGCTCCTTTAACAATGTGTTTAAAAGCAGCAGAGAATTAGTCTAAGTGTGTATAATGACAGAATGTCTGTTTCTCTCATTTTGTCTCTTGAACTTTGGGTAATTTTCAGGGTATGGAGCCAACCTCACGAATGTCCTGAGGCCAGCAGGCACCAAGAACAGACAGCACACACCTTCTCCCAAACGGACTGATGACAGGCATGTTTCACCCGAGTCCAATTATATCTGGTGAAGCCCAGCACATCTGAAACCTTTTATTTTACACAGTTCAAAGTGTTCATTAACCTTTCATGCATTGTATGATTACTGGTCTGAATCCTACTAGTTTCAATGTAAACCACTGACGTACCATTTCATTCCATGCAATCGCTATATCAGTTTCATGATCTAAGACTGGTTTCTGTTTTTTCAGTGGGTTTTACAGCCACATATGTAAAATATGTCTAGTGTTCATAAATATTTCAGAAATAAAATGGAATTCCCAATAAGAGTTGAGAAGCACATTGTCTCCAAAATGTTGTACATCGAATCTGTAAGAAGGAGGAGCAGATTGTTAAATTACATATTACAATTATTTTTAAAGGAGCATCTGGGTACAAACTGACTTGCACACTTGCATATAGCTGGCATACCTTCATCAAAAGTCAATGTAGAGATAATTCACCTCTTGTAAACACTGCAGTGTTTAGATTCCAGATAATACATCAAATCTGTTCTACTCACCATAGCATAATGCTGCAGTTTGTATAGGAGGTAAGTTATCATTACACTAAGCCTGGTGCCCAGTCATGAACTTATGTGGATTTAAACTGGCAATCTGGGGATCCCCCAATCTGCATTTATCCTTGGGCAAGGTCAAAGGGATTAATAATGTTAAGCTGGCCATATATTATACATTTTTCTTGTACAATTTTTGTACAATCGCCTTTAAATTTACCTTCAACTAGGTAGTGCAAGGGCCTACAAATGGAAAGTGTTGTTTAGGTTTGACATCATATTATATGGTTTTTAGTAATTAGGATTACTCAAGTATTTACACATTTCCACATTTTCTCATGGAGTGCTGTTGGAATGAAGTGCATTGTAGAAGTGCTTTACATTTACAAGGCACCAATGTATAATGCATGATTATACAAAGGTATTTTGTAGAAAAACGCACAAAGCAAGCAGGATTTTTAAACATACTGCGTTAAAACACATTTAATGAGGAAAAGGAAGTGATCTTCAGCTAAACAATGTAAAAAGTTGTGGAGTGGAAAGTGGCAATATGACTTTATCACTACTTAATCCAACAATGATAATGGTCTTTTTTTTTTTAAATTTTTTTTATTAATCTTTCTCTTGATTGGGTATATATGTAAAATCCAACAGGCTGGTTGTACCCAAGTTGATCGTACATTCAGTCTGCCCATATATGGTTTTATCTTGGCTGTTTCCTGCTGAACCAGCTGAGACTCGAACTGTCTATGGCTGGCTTAAAATTTACACTATAAAGGCAATCATTCCCCATTTACTTATTTGTTTACAGCTGAGGGTTTGTAGAAGAACATTCTACCTAGAACTGATATTTACTGGAACCTAGTAGAGCGCGCTACCTTCTGGCTCTCTTGAGGACTCTGGATCTCCCTGCTATAGTTCTTGGCTATGTTTTCTGCCTAGCTTGGGATTCTGGGTATTTGCACCTACCTTTGGGTGTTGCCATATCTTTTTTGGCATTATATATAATAAGTGGAGTTGGCGCTGCTTTTGTAAAAGATATCCTAATGTATACAGTGAACGCCACAAAATTCATACAGATTAAGCAATAAATTAATAAATTATATATAATAAAACAAATTATAAATCCAATAGAAAGAATGAAGTCCACTTGTAGTGGTAGTTGCCACATATTTGGATCACAGGCACAGAACTACCACCAGCATTCCCTAAAAATATGATAATCCATTGGTGGGGTTAAATGTTCCAGACCAGCATCTATAAACAACTAAAACTTTTGGGAGGGCTGATCCCCAAATATATTCCGTCTGAATCAGGAAACACAAAGATACATTTTTGCAAGCAATCAGATTTCTTCATAAAACCCAACTTTATTTTCGGTTTAAATCAGCTAAACAATCATTCCAAGTGCATTAAAACAAAAGGCGTCAAAAAGACTAACAGTTTATTTTCTTTAGAAAGCAGCCACAGCCTAAAAAGATAAGTCCCCTTCCAGCATGCCTTTGAGAAGGACACTTGACTTCTGTATGGAGCACTGGTCTCTCTGTAAAGGTCTGACACTCTGCTAAATGAGACCTTTAGCTTTGCATTCGGAAAAACTCTTGCTTCCTGATGACTGGATAGCTCTAGATCTGACTCAGCTGGGGGCATGCTGGACTTCACCAGAGGAACCACTGCTTCCACAAACAGAGCAAAACATCTTCTTTACAGTAAGAAACCAATTAGATTTTTCTTTATTGTTGTATATCCAGAAAAAGAAACATACCGGTTGCTATGGGTTACTGTTATTTTTATATAGCCATTGCACTTGATTTTTATCTTTGTAAATAGGGGAGAAGGGACAGTATTTCTACCAGATTTGCATATTGCAATCCGTGACCCCATTGAAAAGATTTCCTTATTATTCTGTCCCACTATTATACAAGACCTGGGGGTGTGGGCATATCCAGGACAGGGAGGCATTTACAGTAATGAAAAGATTGTCAGAAGATCTAACCTTTCCCGAATCTAGTAAATGTTTTCCTGGGGCCAATGTGGCAGTATACATTTGGTAATGGTCCCGCACCTAGCTTCCCACAGGACTAGTGATGACTATAAATGTTTTACTCAGACATAGTACCTTTATTCTCTCTTTTATTCTCAACATGCTCACAAACTAAAGCTTTGCCAACCATTTTCCTACCTACCACTGTTTAATGGTATCCATACAGGTGCAGTCTCTCCTGGATGAAGTTGTAGTCCTTAGTTTTACAAATGGTGCAAATAAGGCTGGGAACCCCTTCTGTGGATCTTTATGGCATGTAACCTGGATTTTAGTCAACCTTACAGCCACAGCAATTTCTTTTTATTTCTATGCTTTGTCCCTTCCCCCCACAATGCACTTCTCTGTCCCTCTGGGTCATCCTTGCCTTTGGTGCATGTGCATCTCCACGCTATTTTCTGCATAGACCTTCTCCCACCTGTGACATCATATTGCTGGGTGCCTGAAAATGCACAGTAGGGCCTTTTCAACTACCTTGGGGATGGCAAAGGTTGGCTGGCTGCGGGAACCCAATCAGGCGCTATGAGGAAAAGTCACTGTTTAAAGCCACTGAACAGGTTAGGAAGGCCAGGCTGCTGTGGCTGGGGATTCTTAACTGGGATTCCTTATTCTCATTCTGGTAAAGCTCTATGTATTTCAGTCTGTGCAGTTTCCAGCCTCCTTTGTGTGTTCTGACTTTCTATACCCACCCCTTTTCCGCTACATGATGAGTGCCCCGCTTGAAAAAAAGATCCTCACACTCCCATTAGGTAAGAGTGTGGTTCTGCCTGGTAAGACATGCCCAAAAAAGTGTCTCTTACAGCTGCATCCTGTCTGCTTTCAGCTCTGCTCAAAAGTCTTCAAGCAAAAGATTCAGAAATAAATCTCAGTGCTCCAGAAGCCATGGCGTCCATCCTCAAATCACACAAAACCCATCATCATTCTAGACCTCCTCTAGCAGGTAGGCATCATTCAACTCACTCACCGAGGCATTGTTCACAGCCCAACTCTGGGAAATGTTGGGTGCGTGGGCTGATTCCCTATCCAGCAAGCCAGTCTGCTCCTTATGTTTTGCAAAACAGCGAAAGACAAGAATTCTGAAAGTAGTGAAAATGTATCCCCCATGAAGCAAGTATTTCAGGAATCTGTGGTTGGTTTGATAGAACAGTTTCCCCAACCAATGGCACCACCATCAACAGCTGCCTGCTGCAAGTCAAGAACCATTGTTTCAGTTTTCAGCATCCCATGGAATCCCACGTGCTCAGCCTATGGGGAGAGGAGGAGCTGGGAAAAGATGACAGTGTGGAGCGAGATCTTACTCTTTTAATTTTTATCTCTCCTTAAGAGTGGAGGAAAATGGACAGGACACCATCCAACTTTAATAAATTCTCTATCCAACTGTCAATGGCTTTGTTATGTGTTTGCCCAGAAATGTAACTCTCGCTATGGAACGTCTTGCATCTTTTAGTCCTAGCCAGAGCACTCGGGCTGTAACATTTGTGACAGACCTATTGATGGTCATTCTCTGTTAGGCCAGAAATTAGCTATGGCCATTAAAAGGGTGAGTGGTTGTAAGTCATGGTTCATTCTTCAGGCCTGGCACCTCAGAACATCCAAATATCCCTCTAGTAAGCAGTGGTCCTCATACAGATCAAAAAACTCCAGGTTTTACCACCCTGGGAAAGAGCCATGAAAGAACTCTCAAGAATCTTTCCAAAAAAACTCCAGTAGTGAAGCAGACTTCAACCTGCCAAAAAAAAATCGAAGCCTTTTTGACCTTACGCCCATTTAGACCTGTGTGGTGGGGTAAGGCTAAAGGTATTTTCACAGGTATGGGTGGAGTACTTTTTAGAACCCTGGGTCCAAGTTACCCAAAGCCACCGCTGGTCCATCAAGAAGCTCCTCCCTTAATGCTCACATGACCCTACTTCACTACTTTGCTCCCCGGTTCCCAGAAAAAAAGTGATCATTCTTTGATATTATCTCAAGACAATTCTTCTTTGGCAAGTGTTTTTTTTTTTCTGTCCCTCCATCAGAAAGGTTTACACTCTCTGTTAGAGGTCAGTTATAGACCTGTGCATTCTCAACAGACAAATCAAGTTAGAGAAGTTCAAAATTAAATTCATGCACTCCTTCATTCTCACTGTACAGCCGGAGCGACAGGATGCTCTTTATAGATCTTCAGGATGCTTATATCCTCATACCCATCCTTACAGATTTTCAGAGTTTTCTCCAATTCACATCCTCCATGTACAATTCACTTGTCTTCCCTTTTGGCATGTCAACCTCTCCAAGAGCATTTTCCAAAGTTTTGGTAACAATTGTAGCTTCCCTGCAGGAACAGGAAGTATGCATTTTTCACTAACTGGATGACATGCTCTTGAAAGCAAAAGGCAGGGACACTCACTATTCTACTTCCCAGACAGACATTGATATCAACTTGCATAAGGTTGACTGGCCAGTTCTAAACTGGTAAAAAAAAGCCTACTCAAACCAACCCCACAACTCGTCAATCTAGGTGCCCTATTCCACACCTGCAAGGGCATGGTCTTGTTGCCAGAAGGTAAGATCATGACAGTTTAGACTCAGATAGCCCTCTCTAGAAATTTTCTCCCAGCATCTCATTCCTTAAAGCTTATAGACGCTCTCTTGTCCTGCCTCCCTATGGTGCAGTGGGCCCATTGGCACCTGAGACCTTTGCAGAAAGGATTCCTAGCCCAATGGGATCAAGTCTCTCTTTGTCAACTCATCAGGATATTCCCTGCAATAAAAAAGAGTTTCTGGTGGTGGACAGGTGGACAGACAGCTAAAGTTCACGTTAGTCCAGGCCTACGACAATGTCAGCTAACCATTTTTCCTACAACATTGCTAGCAGACCATTTTTCCTGTCAATTCATAGCCAACAACGAGTAGTCCTCTAGCAAGGAGCTCTTCCACCAGTTCAGTCTCCAGTCGGATTGCCCGCAAGTGTATCTTTTTCAGATCTGGAGGAACTGATGCCCAGCCATGGTCATTTCACTTATGATATTCATTCTCTCAAGTGTCTCTGATAATGAGTGAGATTAACACCAACTAGAAAAAAAACATATTCACGCTATCAAACCTATCCCTGCTTCTAAATACCTTGGCGAATGATCCTTTTTCTTTAGTCACATCTTGATCCATTCTTTATCTGACCTAGAAGACTCTGTTTCTAGTAACAATTACTCTGACTTGCAAGATCTCTGAGATTCAAGCCCTAGGGTGTAGGGAACCATATATATATATATATATTACCCTCTGCCCGGGTAGAGTGGTCCTACACTAGTTCACCAGATTGTGCTTAAAGTTCCACTAAGTTTTCAACTAAGATTGGACTTTTTCAAAGGCCATGCAGAACCCCAAGGGTTTTGCAAGCTGGATTAGGCCAGATGCTTCAAAGTGTAAATCACCGCTACATAACTTTTCAGGGCTTTAGAAAGACTCTTTGTTCTCCCTTTCAGAAACAAAGGCAAGGAGGCCTCAAATAGCACCTTATCCTCCTGGATTGTCATATTAATTCACAAAGCTTACAGTGCTAATAGGCAAGATCCCCCTCAAGTGCTGACTGCCCATTCAAAAATGGCAGCATCACGGCCAGCTTTCACAGGTGTTTCTCCTAAGACCATCTGTCATGCCGCTACTTGGTCATCTTTTCACACATTTCTGTCACAAAACAGCATGGAACTGGCAGCCTGGACATCTCTAGGATTCGATGCTAGGGAGGTGCCTGCTTCTTTCCATCCTGTCTCTCAAAAAATGTAATACTTTTCATCATACCTTTCCTTTGTTGCTAGTTATTTACCACATATATGCTGCTATATAGGCCCCAAAGAAAACAGAAATTTGTATCAATATTCACCATAAATTTCTTTCTGGTGCCTAAATATGGCAGCATACTTTACCCACTCTAATATAACTTTAATATTGATTCTAGTTACGAGAACTAAGGTTTTATGTTTGAGGGAAACATTTACAGTTATTATTAGTACTGTGGGTAGCTAGGGTGGAGCCAATCCCTCATGTATGCTGCAAAGTTTAGGCAGCAGGAAAATAAATGTATGGTGATATAATTGACACAAATTTACATTTTTATTGTCTGTGCCCAATGGAGAGATTTTATTGTCGCTTCTTTTTCTGACAGGAAGTGTTGAAAAATCTGCCAAATAAAGACATAAGTGAGCATAACAACCTGACAAAAGATCTAACCATGCCCCACTCTAACTGAAATTAAATACTTTTTGGGTGAAGTTGGGTTTTTAAAATGTATGTATAGCTGGCTCCTGCTGGTTTATATTTTGCTGTCTGTGTCCTATGTGGGAAATATTCTTTTACTTAAGCTACATGGATTTATAGGAAACCTCTAAGAAGACAACCTCTAACAATGTAGACAATTTACACCAGAACAGGTTTCATCATTGGAAAATGTGCTCTTTTCTCCTGTTCTGAAATCAACTCTATAATGTTGTTGCATTTTTTCCTGTTCCTGTGACAATGAACACCAGGACAAAGAGAGATGGTGAATCTCCTCAGCAGGACACAGCAATAAAAACTTGACAAGGGTTACAATTCTTACCTACTCCATCCAAAACTAAAAATAATCTTAGTTATACATACACTTTAAATTAGACATTAGAAATTAACTGACTGAGGTTCAACCCGCAGGCCATTCACAGCAAACTCAGCCATGTGGTTCCATATATAACTATACAAACCCTTATTGCCATAATGTAATAAATATATTTTCTATGTATCAAAATGTTGCAGTATTTAATGCATAAGTATAAGGCCTGATTTGGCTATATAGTTTTCAGATGTGCTATTGTTCTATTGACCAAAAGATGTTTTCCCTTTTAGTAACTGGCATTTAGGTGAGCTAGTGTGCAGTATACAAATTTTCACAACATGTAAAGTCATGTCAGACCGGCTCTGTGGTCTTTGCTAGTCATTATTGTAAAATTTACAACATTGTGTACTAAATAAAATTGCCATTTGGATTGTAAGCAGTACCATCTGAGTGTTTGTTGGATTCTAATGCTTTACTTTTGTACATATTTTATACTAATTAAATGATATTTGCTTCTAAATATTAATTGTAATTAAAATTTCAAAGATCGTGTACGTATCTTAAAATGTTATTATGCATTGGTAAGGTTAAAGGAAGTCAGAGAAATTGATGTAAAAACATGTCAGTGGTAAGCTGTTTCTCACCAATCAGATTTACATCTGCATTGGGAGTTAGTTTGTGACTGGTAATGCAGGAAGCAGAGAGAGGGAGAGAAAGTTATATAGCACAGGCCTCAGAAAGTACAATATTACTACCCTTCTGCTGACCCTGTGAGGTGGTTTGAGTTTACAGTGGCTGCATTGAATTACAGAGAATTCAGATTATAGCAACCCTGTTGCATCCAGATCAAAGTTCCCTGCAAAAGTGCAAGAGGAAAGAGGGAGAAGTTTCAGATTCCTATGTCTGTTGCAACATGATTTCATCCTCTGAACCTATAGACACTGACAGAGGCTGTAGTGATGGATTAAAGGAAAGGTAAGAGACATGGTGGTTGATTTACTAAAGGCAAATAGGCTTTGCATTTTGCAAGGAGATTTGTCCCAGAGCTTAGTGAATGTGGTGAAATTTCACTTTGCAAAGAATACCCAATCACATGCAAGTAAAATAAATAAATAACCATTTTTGCTTGCACATGATTGGATAATGGAAGGTGACAGAATTTCACCTTATTCACTAAGCTCTGGGGCCAATTCCCTTGCAAAATTCAACTTCCTTTGCTAAGTGAACAGCCTACTTGCCTTTCTTTTAAAAAAAAATCTACTTCAGCCAGTTAGTGGGTATATTATACCTGTTCTCTTACATGGCAATTTAACCCTTTTTTTTTTCTTTTTTTTGCAACAAGGTTATTTTAAGGTAAATTGAGGGAATTCACTTATTGACTGGAACTATTATTATACAGGATTTATATAGAGCCAATAGTTTAAGCAGTGCTTTACAAAGTAGATGGGGGACAGTACAATTACAATACAGTTCAACGCACAAGGAATAGAAGGGTTACTTTTTAGATTTCCAGACATTCATCTTAAATGTGTTTTGTATTGTATAAAGTGAACCAAATATCCAATAGAAATGACAATAAAATGATATTGATTATCTTCTTATTACACCACAAACAGCTGATTTCCCTGTTGCTGCACTGCTGGCTCTGTCATTATGTATATGTTTAAAGTGGTATTAAACCCAAAAATAAAAAATAAATATATTGCAACCTATAAATCCTTAAATGTGGTGGCGGTGACATTTTTTTTAAGTCTTTTCTTCCTTTATTCTCACCTGATGATATGCCCAGTAACAAACGTCCTGTCCTAGGATGGCTCCTGTATCTGTGGAAGAGCAACTGGGTCACCCTAGAGCAGCAGCATTGCCCAGTGAGGGTAGTGTTAGATGGATTAATAGATATAAATGAACTACATAAGTTGCTAACAAATTAAAGCCTAAATATAGCTAACACTTTTTAAGCAGTTACAAAAAATGTTTTTGTTTTCATTGAGGGAAAAAAGTTTTAACTAAATGAATAAAAGCTGACCCCTGTCAGTGTTAAATGGTTTGTCTGAACCCTCTAACTGCCATTTTTGTTGCACAGCTTGGTCTGTTAAAGGAAGTCGAAAGATAATATCAAGATCAACAGGTAAAAAAACTCAGGGCGGACTCGTAAGTTACAGGGGGGGCTAGCACTTTGTTAGTGCTAGTGACAGACCACATCATATACAGTGCTATGCAAACATTTTAGGCAGGTTTGTAGAAATGCTGTAAAGTAAAGTGAGCAAACAGAAGAAAACTTAAAATTAAATCAATATTTGGTGTGACTACCCTTTGGTTTCAAATCATCATCAGTTCTTACACTTGCACACTTTGTACACTTACACAAAGACAGGGATTTTGCAGAATTAGAGTCAAGTGCATGATTAATCAATTATACCAAGCAGGTGCTGATGATCATCAATTTCATATGTAGGTTGCAACACAGTCATTAACTAAAACAGAAATAGCTGTGTAGCTGTGTAGGAGGCTTAAAACTGGGTAACAGCCTGACTTTGCTACTAAGGTGAGGTTGTGGAAGACAGTTTCATGTCACAGGTCATACACCCTGGCAAGACTGAGCACAGCAACAAGACACAAAGTATATGTAGTTATACTGCATCAGCAAGGATACTTCAGGGCAAAGATTTTAGAGCAGACTTGGGTTTGAAGATGTGCTGTTCAAGCTCTTTTGAAGAAGCACAAAGAAATGGGCAACTTTGAGTACTGCAGTCAGAGTCATTGGTCAAGGGAACAAGTAGCAGATGAAAAATACATCATGCTTACTTCCCTTTGACACCGGCAGATGTCCAGCAGTGCCATGAGCACAGAACTGGCAGAAACCAGTGGAACCCAGGTATACCCATCTACTGTCTGTAGAAGTCTGTCAAGAAGTGGTCTTTATTGAAGAATTGTAGCCAAAAAGCCATATAACTGATGTGGAAACAAGGCTAAGCAACTCAACTATGCATGAAAACATAGAAACTTGAGTGATCTGGACTGATGAGTCAAAATGTGAAATATTTGGCTGAAGCAGGAGGCTGTTTGTTTGCCGAAGGGCTGGAAAGCGGTAAAATAATGAGTGTCTGCAGGCAACAATGAAGTATGGTGGAAATTTGCATTTAGCAAATTAGCAAATTTGAGGCTGCATTTCTGCAAATGGAGTTGGTGATTTGGTCAGAATCAGTGGTGACCTCAATGCTGAAAAATACAGGCATATACTTTTCCATCATGCCATACCAACAAAGAGGTGTGTCACTGGCCCCAAATTTATTCTGCAGCAGGACAGCAACCTCAAACATACAGCAAATGTCAATAAGAACTATCTTCAAGTGATTGGAAAGGTTCACTTTTAAAAAAAAAAAAAATAACAAACTTATACTTACCTGCTCTGTGCAAGGGTTTTGGACAGATCAGCCCCAATCCTCCTCTTCTGGGGAGCCCCGTCGGGACTCCAGGTTCCTCCCCTTCATCCGGTGCCCCCAAGGAAAGCCGCTTTCCATGGGGGCACCTGTATGAGCACGCTCCTGAATCCTACTGCTGTGTCCATTGACACAGACATCGGGACTCGGCCCTGCACCCAACATCAATGGATTTGATTGACTGCAGCGGGAGTCAATGGCTCCCGCTGCTATCAATCTATACAATGAGGACAGAGACAGCAACTCTAGCTCGTGCACATCAATGGATCGGATGGGCTTAGGTAAGAAAAAGGGGGGCTCTGGGGGCAGCTGCAGTAAAGAAGGTTTTTTAACCTTAATGCATAGAATAAATTAAGGTGAAAAATCTTCAGACTCTACAATCACTTTCATTGTAAGAATGAGGAGTCCTGGAAGTGATGGTTTGGCCCTCATAGAGCCTTGATCTCAACATCATCAAGTCTGTCTAGGATTACATGAAGAGATAGAAGGATTTGAGGCAGCTTACATCGACATAAGATCTGTTGTTAGTTCACCAAGATGCTTGGAACAACCTACCTGCCAAGTTCCTTCCTGTGTGTGAGTGTACCTAGAAGAATCAACGCTGTTTAGAAGGCAAAGGGTAGTAACACCAAATGTTGATTTGATTTGGATTTCTCTTCTGTTTATTTGCTTTCCATTTTGTTAATTGGTAAAAATAAACTATTAACATTTCTCATTACTTTCTGAAATCATTTTTGATTTACAGCATTTTTTACACTTGCCTAAAACTTTTGCACAGTAGTCTATTTCATTTTTGATTTTGTCATTATTACCACTTTAATAGCTCATATACTACTGTTCTAGCAAAGCATATTTGTTATTGAAGAACTTTCATTCTCACATATGTACAATTAATAGGGGTTACATGCGTGGTCTTTAAATACTGTTGGCTTTCGGTCTTAGGGGCTAGGAAAGTGTAGGGTATAAATAAAACTAAAAGTCTTTCAAGTTAAAAAAAACAGCTCTGCAGATTGCACTTGTTTCATGGAACACTCCATTTTAACCTTTGTACTTGGTAAAAATAGGTCTCATACAGTAACACTATTGAAAAGAAATGTCTTGATTTGGCATCTGATTGGTTGCTTTGAGGAACATCTCCTCTATTATTTATTTTTAATACATGAGACCCACTGTTGTCCTTTGTGTTTCCCCAAACTGCCATATCATTTTGAGCATGAATTAGACAAAAAATGTTACTTTACCATTACGTTTTCTAGAATTTTATAGTTGTGGCTGTAAAAAAGTCTGAAAAATAAATGACTGATTGAATCTGAATGTTTGCTATAGGTCAAAGAATTTTTTTTTTTTATACCTCAAAGTGGGTCTAAACTCTAAAGAATGCTCAGTCCAATTGGCATGTTCCTTTTTTTTAATATAATTTTAATGCATTACAAGTATTTTGTTAGAAGAAGTGAGTCTGTATTCAGGTTCCAAAATGGGAGTATATTAATATTGCTTCAAAACTAACTGATAACCGAACTGAATTATTTCACAAGTATTTTGCCTTGTTTCATTTCCAAGCATTGTGCATTGTGGTGTTTTATTAATTTTATCAAAAGAAACTAAATTGGTTATCGTCCTGTAATACATATGTTGATACTGAACTTAGAAGCATCTTGCTTTGTGGAGATGCCCAAATAAGTAACATAAAGCACAAGATTCCAGTGTTTAACCACTTGACAACTGGGCACTTAAACCCCCTTCCTAACCAGACCAATTTTCAGCTTTCAGTGCTCTCACATTTTGAATGACAATTACTCAGTCATACTACACCCGTAGAGGTGTTTCGTTCTACGAAGATTCAAGTCATAGTTGTATACATAATGTCCTGCTATTGGTTAAATCAAAGAAAACTATTTTAATTATTTTGTGGTGTTACGTGTTACGAACCTTTACTTTGTTCCGTTTTATGAACACTTTATTAAGTCAAGCCAATAGTCAATCAAAACTTCGTTATAATTATATGAGGGTAAAACCTTGGACTTATGTCTGAGTGAAGAAGATTGTTTTATGAACATTACGTAATTTTAATATAATTTTTTTTCCTTGTACGGTTAACCTGACTCG
>BLSH010031123.1:676652-694359 GCA_018402905.1 Glandirana rugosa | reverse complement strand
CAGATGGGTGGGCATGTATGTATGTGTGACAGATGGGTGGCCATGTATGACTGTGTATGGGTGATCAGGGGGTCCCTGCCTGTCACATAGCGGTGCTGTGGGCACTTCAGATCCTGCCCACAGCACCGCTGCATCTCCTCTCTCCCCCCTCCCCTGTCACACTGCACCGATCGGTGCGGAGAGGGGGGAGACAAGCCGGCACTTTCGCCGGCTTGTTTACATGTGATGCTCCGTCATTTGACGGAGCGATCACATGGTAAACGGCCGCTCCAATCGGCCATTTACCGGGATCCGTGATGCGCCGGGTCTCATAGACCCGGCGGTCACGGATGCTCCCAGGTGCGCGCCCCAGGGGGCGCGCGGGAGCGCGATTATGGGAGGACGTTATATAACGTCCTCCCACAACAATGGGTGCCACTTGCCGACGTGTAACTACGTTACACGGTCGGCAAGTGGTTAATAAGAAGTGTATCAAAATAAATGTTATAAAACGGTTCCTATTTGAATGCCATCTATAAACTATATAGATGTGTTTCTGATTCTTGAAAACAAAAAGATGTGTTTCTGAGAGATCAAACGGCAAAATGTGATTGAATTAAACATACAGATGTTGTAAAATGGCTTACCTTTTCAATCCAGGCAAAGCTGTAGAGTTTTAGGCTGGCCATACATGGAGCAAAAGGAAAGAAATTAGCTTGAGTCCCCCATCAACACAGGCAGTGTTCATGAGGGAATCTCTCCTACTGGGCCATTGTCTTCTCCTGGCAGGGGAGTTGGGCGGGTCGGGGGAAGCGTCCCTGCTTAGGGAAGACTATGATTATTGCAAGAGAATCCGACAGGCTGGTTGTACCCAAGTTGATCAATCAATCAAGTTGGTACATTCAGTCTGCCCATTAGCCGTTCGAATCTCAGTCGGTTCCTGCTGAACTGGTGTAAGTCAAGTGTATTGACTTTTTCAGTAATCTAATCTGACCTTTAGTGCTAAGTAGTACCTCACTGTCATTGAACAGTTTAAGCTTGTCTTTTGATATGTCATGTGTTTGTTTACATCCCCCACCGATGTAAACAGTTTTTTAATTTAAATTTCTTGGGGAATGAGTAATAAGGGGTACTATTATACCCGTTTACTCATTCCCCTGGCAGGAGATGCCTGTTTATGTACTTTAAGGCACCCCCAAGCATATTATTTAAAGGATTTGTGCATTTTCAATGTTGCTATTTAAGACACATGAAAAGGCCCTCTCCCTGCCGAGTGATAGTTTTAACAATTTTTTTATACTTTGGTACATGTCCCCCAAGGCAGTGCACCACTACCTATGCCCTTTTTTCAACAATAACGCACCTATTGGTCTTGAAAAAGGTAAAGAAAATAGCTGGTTCTGCCTTCCATAGACTTCAGTCTGCACTAAGTTCAGGGTTCATGGTCTTCACACCGGGTTCGCCAAACGATGCCAGGTTTGCTTATTCCTTTTTCTGACTTAAAGGCTAAGTTCACCTTTTCCAGAAAATAGCCTGTGTAGTCAAGTTGCTGAAGTCTGTATTTAAAAACTGTTCAGCTTTGAGAAATGTTCATTCATTTTATTGTCATACCTGTAGGTCATATGGACCCCCCTGGAAGCCTGGCCAAAAAACTCCCAGTTAGCGATCCCCATGTCCTGCCTTGTTGCTGAAAATGGTTGTTGTCCCAGTAATGCTGGGAGTGAGCGTCCAATGGTTTTCATGTTCTAGGTACAAGGTAGGATGTAAGAATTGCTAAGTGAGAGTTTCTTGTCCTGGTTTCCAGGGAAGCCCATATGACCTACAGATAACATTAAGATTAGTAAACATTTTACAAAGTTGCACAGTTTTCTAACACCTACTGAGGTCCCTTGACTGCATAGGCTCTTGAACCCAATTGAACCTTCGGTTTAAAACATTTAAAAGAGAAGTACCAGAGAAGAAAAAAAAACATTCAAACTTACCTAGGTGGATGAAGCATCAATCCAATGTTGCATCTGCCACCCTCCCCCACCAATCAAAGACTGCTGATGTTGCAATGATGATGCTACATTCTCGGTCTTCAGTGCCCAGAGACTGATGATTGTCAGTCACCATCTCTATGTTCTGCCCCTCCAGCATCACTGGAGTGTCGGACTGTAGAAGGTGCCGAAGGGGCTGGCTCAGGCTCTCAGCAGTGCACTGAGAGGTTGAGCCAGCTGCCAGTCAGGCATCTGGGTGGATTATGACTTTTAAAAAATTGGGGTCTGTTCAGAGCTTGAACTAGCTGAGTGACGTCAGCCGACAGTGGGCTTTAGCTCACTGACGGCTGAATACAGGTCACAGGAGGAGCAAAGCGAAGAGAAGGAGAAGGATTTTCTCCAGGTAAAGTATAGCCAAAAGAGCCTTGGCCCTAATTTTCCTTAAAATATATTCCAAGTGCATCAAAACAAAAGGTGTAAAAAGTCTTAAAATTTGTCTTCTTACCTTGCTTGCACTCTCTCATTGCACCTTCCTCTGTTGCAGCAAGTGACATTGCTTGGCACTCCCCTGTGTAGAGGCACTCCCACTTAGTAATCCTTAACGTTAACAGTGAATTTTAACTTAAAACTTAACTCAAATGCACTCTGGTGACATAGGGGTCTTAGCATGCAACCACAGGATGTAAAGAGGGACACATGCAGAAATATGGGCAGCTGACTTTATATGTAAACCATGACTTTGCCCATTCTACTCCCTGCCATCCAAGCCTCTCCAAGTGCTCTATGATTGGTGACCTTACGGAGCAACAGGGCTTCAGGGAGTTGGAGGGTACTGCCAGGTTTGGCTTTGAAAAACTAAAGATTAGAATATAAGGTAAAGTCTGAAATTGTTTTTAATGCTAATAATTATAATGCTTTAAATTGCCTAGGCACTGGTTTGTGATAGGTTTAATTTAAGATTGAAGTACGGTATGTGTTTATTCAGATTTCAAGTGAAGATAATATAATTGCATAGACATGCAAGAATGCAAATGTTCATCTACTTCTGTCAAGTATAACTGTAGTTTTCTATTAATATTAGCCTACATATCTGAACTTTATGGATAAAACTCATACTTTATTCAGTTTAATTGGATTTCAGATATACTGGCATATGGAAAGAATATGACATTTCCTAGCTGGCTTTAGCATCGGGCTCTCTGTATTTTTTCAGCTTGTCACCAGTAGTTTCAATATGTAAATTGGCAATGAGAAAAATACATCAAGTGAGATCATGGAAACAACTGTGTAAGTGAAAAAGAACCATTGAACGTATATTTTTGCCAGAGTAGAGAAAAACAGACCCTGAGAAGTACCATGGAATCATAAAATGCAATATTCAAAAAAACATAATTTTCATTGTTGCTGGCAAAAATATGGCAGGGGATGCAAATCTATCAGCCTATCAAAATGACAAACTGTTCAGAAATGAAATTGTGCCAACACAAAACATCTGCAAGTCATTCAGTGGTATGGTCCTTCAGTAATACAAAGCTCTTTTTGGGTTTTGCCCATCAATATTATGGATTTGATCCTTTAACCTTTAATCTACTGAATGACAAAGTACTATGGCTTAAAGTATAACTAAAGACAAACCTTTGTTTTAATTTAGGATAAAGTGAAGAGGAAATAGAAAAGCTCTCAGGATTTTATGTTTGTCTGTGTCCCTGTTAGGGAGTTTCACCATGTCTATTTTTCCTGTCTACTGTTATCACCGAAAATGAGCAAAAATCCCAAATTTTGGGTTGTCACTGGAACAGTAAAAGAGGAGAAATCATCCATTGGGAACAGTAAATCAGGAGGAAATCTACACAACAGGACAGAGATGTAAAAAAAACTGACAGGGGTTACAACCCTCCCTTGTTCTATCCAAAAAAAGTTTGCTTTTAGTTCTATTTTAATTATATACTCTAGACCAAGTTAATGCCTGCCTGATTAAGTGCCACTGTGGAGAGGATGGGTGAACTTACTGTGCACACTGAGCAGGTGCTAACCTGCTGAAGCATGAAAGAAGTGAGGTGGTACCCACTCTAATCCCTGTGAGCAAGTTCTTAGAGGCAAAACATGTCTGGAGAGTGTGGTCTATTGGGCGGTGATAGAATGTATGCATTCACTTTGGCTTTCATAGAATAAAACAGTATGAAGAATTTAAAGTATAACTAAAGGCAAAACATTTTATAGTTTTGGATAGAGGGGAGACGTATTAGAACACCTGCCAGTTTTTATTGCTGCCAGTGTCCCCATTTGGGAGATTCTCCCTCTCTATTTGTCCTGTTTACTAGTATCATTGAAAGTGAAAGTAAAAAAAAATCCCAAATTTTGGGTTGTCCCAATAAAAGTAATAGAGGGGAAATCTTCCAATGGGGACACTAGTCCTAGTATCCTGGTGTCCCCAAGAGATTCCCTTAGGGATTTCCTCCCTCTTCCTGTTTGGCTATGGGACAGGAAGTGAAGGTAAATCTCCCCAATGGGACAAAAATGGCAAAAGTAAACCTTACAGGGGCTATAACTCTTACTCTATCCAAAATGAAAATAAAAAGTTCTGCTTATAGTTCTACTTTGATGGAGTGTGACTCATCAAATATATACATACATACGTACATAAAAAGTGAGGCAAGGCACACACAGTGAGAGCAGTGACATGAATCACCATAGTACAGAGGAAAGTATGGTAAATATTTAGGAAGTGGTCAACAACAGAAGGTTGGTATATACTGTATAACTAGAAAGTAGTGACAGTGATTGAGAAATTGTGCTTCTGATTAATGGATGATATATATATATATATATATATATAGTGAATGGTGACAGAAAACTGTGGTTGAGCATCACTTAATTACATATTTACAAGCTGGGAAACTATGCCTTTAAGCACTTGTAAGTATTTATCTATACAGAACAGTGAAAACCAGTGGTGACAAGAACGTAAAGATACATTCCCTGAAGTTCCTAGTTCTGAGGCCCCTTCCATAATTTCCAATGATTGGAATGCAGATGGAACAGGAAGCTTGTGTATAACAAGCCATTTTACATTGAACATGTATTTTTAATAGTTTATAACACAAAACAAATATGGAATTATGCTATTAGAAGCTGCCTCTTGGTCTCATTCTCTTCTCTTACATGCATGCACGTGGAGGAATGGAAAATAAAGAGTGATTCCGAAGGAAGAACATTGAATACCAGTGTGAATGGGACCATCCATTTAAAGCGCTATAGACCTACTTATGATAAATACGGGTCAAATTGCTCTGGGGAGTGAGGTGATAAGGAGAGGAGCATGGTGTGGAGCACATATTGGATATTTAAAGGAAAAGATACTCTTTAGCACTTTACTTGAGCACAATTGGAATACCTATGGTTGGCTTCGTGTAGTGACAGCTTCCTGGCGGGATAGCTCAGATGGGTTCAGACTAGGTCCAAAAACACACCTGAGCTCATCCCTGCTTGCCACCAGTTGCTGAACAGACTCACTGGATTCACTGATGTGGACACTGTGAGAGTAAAAAGCTGCACTAACATTCCAATCTGATAATGAGAGGAATAGGAGTCCTTACTGTGTAAATGATACCTCCACTCTGCCTGCAGGATGTGGGACATACTTCATTACAGGTGTAGCCCTCTTTTGGGGGGTTGTGAGAAATAGCCCCCCGAAAGAGGATATTGCATTAAACCTGTAGGTAAATAAGAGAACCAGAACCTTTACTAAATGGAAGAGTGGGTTTGATAATAAGGTTGGCAGTGCTTCCACCCAGGGCTTCTGTGAACTGAGGGGATTCCCTTCCTGGGGAATTAATTAGTAGTTGGGAGCTGTACTACTGCAACCAGCATATTACATTAACAATACAAATATACTGTAGATGCAAACCAGTATAAAAACAATACAAGCTTTATATAAGACAATTTTAATAAAATTACATACATTCAATATACAAACAGGTATTATCAGCAAAGGGCTTGACAGGAGTGCTGGTGGAATTGCAATCATATACCCAGACAAATGTTGCAGCAAAGTCTAATTGCAGAGGCTCTGAGGATGATACGGCATCTGTCTTTGTGCCAGAGATCTGAGTACAAGATCTGGGGTTATGGGGAGATCCTCCAACTGTTGTCCAACTGGCCTGGAACACAGCTTCTCACAGGCAGGAACTGTGGTGTGGCCCTGCAACTGTGGCACTGGAACTCAAAGTCAGCCTAGCTACTCCGCGCTTTAGTCCCTCCCTAATAGTTTCTAATCGAAGTAGTTCCTTCTTAATAGTTTCTAATCTAAGTTAATGAAATGGCTACCAGAAGCCTAACCTGATCTAGCCTATGCTGTTATCGAGCCCTAAGCTAAAACTAGCGAATAGAGTCCCAGACCAGAAGGGATAAAAGTATCTAGAATACCAGGGTCTGCATATAAACTATTTTGCTATAAACAGGTTCACCTACCAATGCACTGGAAGGTGACCACTACACATACAAAAGCACAGATCCAGCTATCTGGCACTGTACATGTAAAATTATAACAAGGACAGGGCAAAGATAATCTGTCACAGGAATATAGATATACACTCAGAAATGGCAGCTGAACTATTCGATTATAGACCTTCTCTCTCTTTCCACTTTATATTGGAAAAAATTGGATAACAACTGCTAGGGCCTGCAGTTATATCTCAGGGATTTTTTAGGACACCCTCCATACAGTGAGCGATGAAACAAAATTATATTAAAATGCACAAAATGTTATTTATCACATCTTATAAAATCATTTATCCATTGGAACGATACATAAGAACATAAACTTGAACATGAAGTGTAGGGACATAAGCCGGCGTTTCGCAGATTCCTGCTTCTTCAGGGAAAACCCTGTAACTCCAGGTTTCTAATGTAAATAACAATCTTCATTAATCTACAGATCTCATATTCTTTCACAAGATTAATATATACAATGTAAAACCAAAAAGTATATATATATATATATATATATATATATATATATATATATCAACTCGCTCACTAAGTAACAATCATAAGATGACTACTGTTGCCATCCCCACGGGGATGACAATAATACAATTTAGTAAACATTTTCACATTACTGAGGCTATCAAGAATGGTAAAGGCATCCAGTAGTATCAAGTCAATGGTTACCGGTATAATTCCATGTTTCAAGCAGGTAATATTCGCAACCGTTAGGCTACTAGACGCAAGGAACTAGCTCAAGGGTATAAACCCAAAGTGAGCTCATCAAAGATTTAAACAATATAAATTCAAAAATATGATAGGTTCCATGCTGTGATAAACCTCTGATAGGATCAGGAGTTAGGGAACAAAACCCGACATTATCATTAAAAACAATTTAGAAAGAAAATCTTGAAAGAGCAAAAGTGGAAAGAGAAAAGAAAAGAAGGAAAAGAAGGGAAAGAAGGGATACAAGGAATGTCTGTCTAAAGATCCAGAAGTCTGACGCCATCTTGCCAAGGAGGCCACCTCTAGGTATCTGGGACCTGTAAATAAGAGAGCCAGGGTTTCCATATTTTATCAAATAGCGGGTGTTTATCCTTTAAGACACTCACCATCTTTTCGTGGAACTTAATCCAGGTCAGCTTGCGCTTTAGTAAAGAGATACCTACCACTGGTCTTTTCCACTCAGTGGCTATTGCAATTTTGGCTGCCAAAAAGATAAAATAAATCAAAGTTTGTGTGTGTCTAAGGATATTTTCAACTGGTTCATTTAACAACACAACACAACATGAGAATCTTTAGTAATATTGACCATGGTGACAGAATAAACTTAAGAAAGGACCCTTATCCAGAAACACCTGACTTTAGGACAGGTCCACCAAATGTGAAGGGTTGTCCCCACTTTACCACAACAGGAGGGTGAGGTGTCTGGGTACATTTTAGCAAGTCGTTCAGGTACCAAGTACCATCTAGTGTATGCCAAGGTGGTGCTCATAACGCCCTTGTATATACGAGCGTTCCAGGTCCGCCACTCCTCTGGCTCAGGGGCTGTGTTCAGGTCCCTTTCCCACACAATCTGATATGACAAATTAGACAAGTGAGTGACAAATGACCTGTATAACATTGAGATGCATCCACACTGAAGAGTCTCCTGTACACATCTATTTTCACACATTGAGCATACAGTTAGGTCAGAGCTCTTGTTCTGTAAAGAATGGACAAAGTGTTGAATTTGCTGCAAGTGAAAACTCTCAACTGGAGGCATCTCTAGATTCTGTACAAAATATGTGGGGGGACATATACTCTTCTGATCAAAGAAATGTCCTATACAGTAAAGGCCTTCATTCTGCACCAGTTGAATTGAAGGGTCTGTAGCGCCGATGGGAATAAACCACTTCCCGCCCGGCCTATAGCAAAATGACGGACGGGCGGTGGTACCATTATCCTGACTGGATGTCATATGACGTCTTTCAGGATAACCCATGATCGCGCATCCCGGCGATCGGTGGTAATGTGTGTCAGTCTGACAAACTACATTACCGATCTCAGTAAAGAGTTTCTATCGGAAGCTCTTTACTACATGATCAGCCGTGACCAATCATGGCTGGTCACAGTGTAAACAGGAAGAGCTGTGTATCAGCTTTTCCCCTACTTGCGTCTGGACCACCAGGGAATGCCCTCTCAGGGGCCATCAAGGAGACCACCAGGGAAGCCCACCCTGACCACCAGGGAGCCCATTCTAGACCACCAGGTAAGGGACACAATGCCCAACATAGATGGCATTCAGTGCCCATCTTGGATGTCACCCAGGACCACCAGGGAATGCCATCAAAAAAGTGCCATCTGTCATTGCTGCCTATCAGTGCCCACCAGTTCCCACCAGTGCCACCTATCAGTGCCCATCAGTGCCACCTATCAGTGCCCAGTGCCACCTATCAGTGCCCATCAGTGATGCCTATGAGTGCCCATCAGTGCCACCTATGAGTGCTCATTAGTGCCGCTTATTAGTGCCAGCTATCAGTGCCCATCAGTGCTGCTTATCAGTGCCCCCTATCAGTGCCCATCAGTGCCGCCTCATCAGTGTCTGTCAGTGTAGCCTCATCAGTGCCCGTCAGTGATGGAGAAAATGTACTTATTTTCACAGTTTTTTGACAGAAACAAAGAAAAATGTTTTTTTTTCTCAAAATTTCCTGTCTTTTTTTATTTGTAGCGCAAAAAATAAAAACACCAGAGGTGATCATATACCACAAAAGAAAGCTCTATTCGAGGGGAAAAAATTATAAAAAATTTGTTTGGGTACAGTGTTGCATGACTGCACAAATGTCATTCAAAATGCAGCAGCGCTGAAAGCTGAAAATTGGTCTGGGCGGGACGGGTGGTAAGTGTCAGGTATTGAAGTGGTTAAAAAGTGGGGCCACGGGAGTATGAGGGTAGCAAAGAGGCCACTTTTTACAAGAGGATTCCCACAGATTTACTGACTGGGAAAGGGACCCAGAGTAACCCATCAATAGGGAGTGGTGAGCAAGCCTGGGCTTCTCCCTCCAGGGATTTAAACCAACAACTCAGGTACAGGAAGTGCATACATAATATTTTTACAGGCATTTACAAATTCAAACAGTAGATGGCAGCAGACTCCTACACTAGTATGTTATGTAACATCAAAAAAAATGTAGAATTCCAGCCCAAACCTTACTAGTCTTAAAAAATGTTTCTTCCCCCTTCCCAACACTTGTGCTGACTAACCTGTGTAAAAAGTGTATACTTTACCTATTTTGTCTGGTCCTGTAATCCAGCTCCACTGTGTCAGCCAGCAACAGCTGCAGGGGAGAGGAGTGCCTCTCCCCTGCAGCCACCGCTGGCTGACATAGGGGATCCTATGACCAGACTGGAGCAGGCTGAAAATAGGTAAGTATATATATCTTTTTTACACAGGTTAGTCAGCATAGTTGTTGGGGGGGGGGGGGGGCATTTTTAAGGCTGGTTAGGTTTAGGCTGGAGTTCTACTTTATCTAAACTGCAGCATTAGGTGCAGATATTTCAGCAAGAGAGTCTCAGAGAGGTATAACAAAATGTCAAGTGGTTTAATCCTGCAGCAGCGTGGCATACTTCACTTGAATTGCCTGCATTTGGTAGTGGCAGTGCCCGTTGGACGTATCATTTTTACCGCAGCATGTGTAGAACCATTTCTGCCTGCAATGTTGCGTTTAGGGGGAATGGTAAAATCACAGGTCAACCGTCTATTTTTACTGCCCGCCGGCTGCAAGTGTGAATGAGCCCTTAAGAAAAGGACAGGTTACCATGGCCAAGAGATTCTGTCTTTGAGTGGCCTTCACATGCACGATGGCATCTTGCAGCAGCCAGAGGCCATTTTGTAGACTCCTGCTCCAGCACTGGCTACTAAAGTTCATAAAACCCAAAGCTCCTTTTGGGTCGACCATACCACTGCTGTTACCTTAGGCCTTTAAAAGGTGTAAGGTAAACATGGTTGCCACGTAGTGCTCCCCACATAACCTTCCTGTGTAGCAGACTGTGCTGACTGCCTGGACCGTAATCATGGCCACACATGGAGACAGCGTAACACAGCTTTATACCTCCTGCATTTACATAGTCATAAAAAAGGTCTCTGCAAATAGGAACTTTGCTTATTTAAATAGGCTGGTCTTTCCCAAAAGCCATATTAAGCAAGAAATTCTATTTCCAGTAACCTGTCAGTGAACATGTGCTTATAGACAGCAAAGGAATTCTTACAACTGTAAATATTTTATACCTTTTCAAATGTGGTTCAAATTTAAATAGATCTCTGTTCCCACTTTTCCTATTAGTAACTGATTCGTTACTACAAAGACTGAGTGTTTTTTTATTTATTTATGCTAAATTGGTCTTCTAAGCTTTCCAGCATAGTAAATTGTAATAGTTTACCTCAATGTACAACAGGTGTCTAGCAGGCTGACTGTTCGAAGCCTTTGCTGTGTGCTCTGTGTTTAGGCTGCTCTCCCAGAACAGAGTACATTGTGTTCATAAAATAGTCTGAGCATGAGATCCAGCGCTTTCATTTCCAGATACAGATGTGTCTCAGCAAAAACACAAAAACAATAAAACCAATAAAAATGAATGTGGTAAATACATATTCTAAGCTGGAAATTATGTGCATTATTTGATTGGTATCATTTATTAAGGGAAGCTTATCATTAGGGAAATTTGTGAACTACCACCACTGACCTTTGTATGAAAATGCTAGTTTTGCGCCTGTCTTTAACTTTAATACTTTGTGTATCACCATCTGCGAAGAAGCATTTAACAAGTAGGGTTACAACGGGGTTATAAGTTCTGATGTGCAATATTGTTCTTTTAATGTGGATGTAGTGTACTTGGATTTTGCAAAAGCGTTTGACACCATTCTCCACACACGGCTAATGTGTAAGGTTAAGTCTACAGGCTTGGAAAAATCAGTTTGTAGATGGATAGAAAACTGGCTAAAAGACCGAATTCAAAGGGTAGTGGTTACCCCATGGTTCAGCATTGGGACCATTACTTTTTAATATTTTTATAAATGATGTGTTTGCAGATGACACCATGCTATGCAATGGAATAGCGTCCTTACAATCCTGTCTCCAACATACAAGCCAACCTCAATGCACTAGTTGGGCAGCTATGTGGCAAATGAGGTTTAATATTGATAAATGTAAAGTTATGCATTTGGGGGCTAAGAATATGCATGCATCATACATTCTAGGGGGAGTACAACTGGGGGAATCCATAGTGGAGAAGGATCTGGGGGTTTTGGTAGATCAAAAGCTTAATAATGGCATGCAATGCCAAGCAGTGGTTTCCAAAGCAAGCAAAGTCCTTTCTTGTATTAAGAGAGGTATAGACTCCAGAGAGAGATATAATTTTGCCCCGGTACAAATCATTACTAAGACCTCATATGGAATGTGCAGTTCAGTTTTGGACACCAGTTCTCAAAAAGGATATCGGGGAACTGGAGAAATCTCAAAGAAGGGCAACCAAACTGATAAGAGGCATGGAGGAGCTCAGCTATGACAAAAGATTAGAGGAGCTGGATTTATTCTCTCTAGAGAAGAGAAGATTAAGGGGGGATATGATCAACATGTATAAATACATAAATGGTCCATATAGTGAACTTGGTGTTGAATTATTCACTTTAAGGTCATCACAGAGGACAAGGGGCACTCTTTACACCAGGAGGAAAGGAGATTTAAGCTCCAATAATGAAAAAACTTCTTCACAGTAAGAGCTATGAAAATGTGGTTCTGTCCAGCTCAGGGGATTTCTTTAAAAAAGGCCTGGATTATTTTATATGTGTACATAATATAACAGGATACTAACGTTTATAGGTAAAGTTGATCCAGGGAATATCTACTTGCCTCTTGCGGGATCAGGAAGGAATTTCTCCCCTGCTGGAGCAAATTGGATCATGCTTTGCTGTTTTTTACCTTCCTCTGAATAAACTATGGGCATAACATTGTGTACATAGGATTGTAATATTTTTTTTCCTCCTTTTATTGGTTAAACTGGATGGATTTGTGTCTTTTTTCAACCAGACTAACTATGTAAATATGTGAAGCCAGCAGATTAGCATTACAACCTCTGATCCTATTTGCTATAAGGTTGTAGTCTGAATGCCCCATATCTTTATTCGAAAGCAACCTAAAACTGCCTAGATTATTAATGGTCAAATTTCTTGACATAAGGATCATGAGAAACTTTGCTCTAAAAAAAAAAAAAGTCAGCAGCTACAAAAACTGGGAAGCCGTCCATGACTTCCTCATGCTTCACTTCTGGCTTACCACTGTGCATGCACGAGTAGTGCTGCATTTTATCAATGTACCAACAGGTTGCAAGCGGCGGGAGGGCTTAGGCGATCCAAGCGGTAGTGGAGTGGGAATCTGTCAGGAATAAGTACCTGCTCCAAGATAAAAAAAACTCCAAATATCATAGGGGAGGAGGAGGAGAAAAAGCAGAACTTTTAGGTGAAGTTTCTATTTGAATTAGAATTCTGGGTTTCAATGCACTAATGGAGTGTAATAGAGGTAGTAAGCCAGCAACTTGATATTCTAACAGCAGCATGGGGGACTTCCAATCTGCTACTGGAATTAATGGCTAAGTTTACCTTTAGCACTATATGACATGTTCCCTATTCAGCATGTAACATGGTGCAAATGTCCCAACCCCATACCCTCACCCCCTTCCCCTGTAACAATGTGCAGGAGCTCTTCTCCTCACAGTCGCTGTCACTTTTAAATTCTGCATCAACGCATGGGTCTCTGACCATACAGCCAAGTCATTCATTCCTAATTTACCATAAGTGCAATAATCAGTGCCTTCATAATCCACTGATACTTCCTCCAGCTTTGCAGCTGAAAGCACAGGTACATATACAGGTATGGACAGGACAGAGGGCTGGAGGAGGTGTTTGCAGGAACCTGACATTGCACCCATGATCCACTGACTGAGGGTGCAATACTTTGCATGTTCCATAAAAAAAAATAGTAAATGCACTTTTTTCTTGCAAAAGTATGTGCATTTATTTTTTTTGTTACGTGGACTTAACATTTAAAGAGGTTTGGACTGAGTGCTTCTCCACCATTCATGAGAAGCCTTGTACTTTTTATAAAGGTGGACATTGTGATATCATCTGCTTGTGTCTCACTTCAGGGGAAGCCTTGCGTTCCATTAAAAAAAATAGTGAACAAAAGTGATTTAGCACCTCTTAAAGATATTTACACTCATGAAAAGAATATTTTATATTAGAGATCCCAATTTCCAGCACAAAACATCTGCATAAGATGTAAACAATAACAGTGTGTACATTAACTAAAAACCAGAACATGCAAAATGGAAAAATGGAAATGAACACCCATTCCCAGTGTTCAAATAAGGCCCCACAGTGCAACACAATATATAATATGTGTATAATTGAATGTGCAGTGCTCCCAGACAAGATAGCCAAAAGTGCCAGCTCCTTATCAAATTCTAATGGTCTCTAAAGAGAAGAGATCAAGGGTACTTAAACTCGTAAATGGAATCACTGCAGGATCCACTGACACTTTTCAACCTAGTCTTTCCAGTCACATCAAAATTTACAAGGATAAATAATTCTCCACAGGAATGGTGAAAAGTAACAACAGGAAATCATAGAGTAATATCCCTAAAACTCCCAGTTTATTACAAATCAAATATATTCACAAGCATCAAAAGGTAAACAGAGCATATAATACCACACCGTTGTACACTGGTAGGTGTGGGTGTAATGACATCACAGGTCACAAGTCCCATCCAATGCGTTTCATCCACAATGGGACGTCTTCAGAGAACAAGTAGGAGGCCAGTGGCATCAAATTTACACTTATATACTGTAGGTGTTTGCCAGTTATGTAAATAAGCTACAAGCCACTAATCTGGATATAGGCGAAACAGAGGCACCGGGACCGCAACTTTTTCATAGCCTGCTGTATAAATAGAAATGACGCAACGAGAAATCATTGGTCAGCCATTTTTGTTTGGTTTATTGAAAAGAAACGTCCCAAAAATGAATAAAAATAAAAGCAATTAAAATAATTTAAAGTGGAGTTCCACCCATAAATGGATCTTCCATGGATCGGCCCCCCCCCCCTGGTGCCACATTTGGCACCTTTCAGAGGCAGGTGGGGAGCAGATACCTGTCAAATCCAGGTATCTGCTCCCACTTCCGGGGAAAGATCGCCTCACTCTGTGCGGCTAACTACACAATGTCCGGCCACTCCTCTTTCCCCCCGCTATCTTCTGGGAGACACAAAGTCTCAGAAGATAGCAGGGACCATTCAGAATGTGCACAGTAGGAAACAAGCTGTGTTGACAAGGAAAAAGGATTTACCCCTAAGGATTGGGATTTTAAGGCAATTCAAACAAACTAAAATTTTTGTTAAAAATTTATATTCTTTTATTAGTAAGGCTAAATATATATATATCAACCATTAGAAGTACAGAATATTCAATTGTGCACATTTGTACAGGTATGAATTGTAAACAGTTCATAGGAATATGGTGGTCTCCGTCAACCCAGGTAGAATTTTATTGTCAAACAATGACCTATCCTGGGTGGGTTTACCCAACGCGTTTCAGAATGTGATCTGTATAAATTCTTTCTTCAGGGAAAGATACTGCCATAATCATGAAATAATGTGTCAGAGATCTTGTCATTCAGACTATCCTGGATTCTCCCCATCCCTTGCTTACAATACACTTCCCATCTCGCCGGGACAGTAGTAAAAGCGCAGTCCAATGACCAGTGCAAAATCCATAAAGGAGTATAAAGAGTTTCTTCAAAATATACAGTGACTATGTTTGCCAATAACCCATGGAAAGGACGTGGGACATTGACTTGAGGAGAATTGTCGCCCACCGGATACCACCAACTAAAGAACGGTCGGCCTCTAATCATGCCACGAGCTCCCAGGTCTAATAAATCCATGGGGTCGAGTCCTACATCTCATCCAGCGATCATTTCGAAATCCAAAAAGAAACAAAAAAACAATATTGGTGCAGTACGTCCAAACTCCTCATAAAGCAGGAAAGTGTAAGTGTTTGTATATATTTAACTGCAATGGTCAAATCTGGAAATTGGATTTGTGTAGAACTTACAGCGAAAGATAATTTGATGTTCCGATTATTGTCATTTAATTTACTAATTGGTTGAGTGACTCAGAGTCTCCGTCCCAGAAACAGGATATCATCAATAAACTGCTTGTAAAACACAAGCTGATGCCAGTTCTGGTTGTAGAGCATATCTTGTTCCCAACTCAACATAAATAAGTTGGCTAGGCATTGCGCCCATTTCCACACCTTTGACCTATAGGTAGAATGTATGTGTTTGTATTCATGAATAAGTTAAATGACAATAATCAGAACATCAAATTATCTTTCACTGTAAGTTCTACACAAATCCAATTTCTGGATTTGACCATTGCAGTTAAATATGGGGAACTAACTACAAACACTTATGGCTCGTACACACGGGACGACGATCGCGCGTACGACCGTGTTGAATCATACGTTGACGGTCGTATGTAGCCTACTGACATGCACACGACTGTCGTGTGTACAATGTACGACCGGCCGAACGTGATGACGCGAACGAGCGTATAAAAAGGAAGTGCTGGTATCGTTGCGCCACCCTTTGGGCTCCTTCATCTAATCTCATGTTAGTTGAAGTTTGGTGTGTGTTGATTCGCGACTTTCGGACGTTCTTCAGATCGTTGGATCGTTCTTTGGCTCGTTTCTGGACGCTCGTTCGTCAACGATGTTGCCTTCTCGAGAGAGAAATCTCGCTGCTGTTGGCCTAGGAGTTCAGGCTTGGACCCGAAACCAACGTAGGAGAAGGAGAGAGAGGAGTTGTTGGACCAAGAATTGGTTGCTGAACCGTGATCAATTTGGTCATATGGCTTTGGTCAGGGAGCTCCAGGAGAATAATCCTGATGATTTCAGGAATTATCTCCGGATGACGGACCCCTGCTTTAGCCACCTCCTGGCATTGGTGTCCCCCTATATTCAGAAGGCGGACACCTGCATGCGCCTTGCTATCACCCCTGAGCAAAGGCTCATTGCTACTCTGAGATACCTGGCGACAGGAAGAAGCCTGCAGGACCTCAAGTTCACCACAGGCATCTCCCCCCAGGCTCTTGGAGTCATTATTCCGGAGACATGTTCAGCCATCATCCAGGTTCTGCAGGAGGAATATATTAAGGTATGTTTCATGTTAATACCACGTTTTATTTCTTTATGTTTGATAATATAGTATTTGCCCTTTTTGTCAATACCTAATTAGTAACATTACAATATGCTGTGAATGTTTTCTTTGGCCTCATGCATGCTCTAGGCTTTTTTCACCCCCTTTTTTTCCTCTGCATGCCTCCCCAGCATGTTGTCCAGTGTCCATACACACTGTGAGGGTAGGGTTGCCACATCATCCCTTTAATCCAGGACACATATGAATTACACAGGTTCTGAGGCTGATTTAATGCAGATAAGGCACCAATTGAGTTTAATTACCACCTTAATCAGCCACATAACCTGTGTAATTAATATGTGTCCTGGATTTAAGGAATCATGTGTCCACCCTATCAGAGGGCTGCCATCAGGGGGTACAGGCAGTACTGTTGTAAGGGGCTCCACTGTCTCAAGGGGGCCTTACAACCAATACTTTAGCAGTGTTTAACATTGGAGTCTATGGGAGTGGGGCATCACGTTTGGGGAGACCATTCTCCTGAACCCTAGGCGACATAACTAACCAACTTTCCCCACAAGGTGAGGCCCCCCTGGACCACAACTTGTTCAAATTTGGGGCCTGTATCAACTATGCTTTCACACAAGGTCTTATTGCAAGCATTGAGTGAGTCTGTGTTGCCTGTGCACTGCTTTTGGAAGCCTTTGGATTTCACACTAGCATGCACTGCACACTTTGCTGGGTCATGCTTGGCAGGCTTCATCTCTCAAGTGTGACAGAGTGTATTGTTCCTACTGGGGCTGCAACAGGTCTACACTGCCAGTGGGCAGATGTTGTTGAATGGCCCAGTGTGTGAGTCCTGGCTAATGCCACAATTATTTATGTCAGATGCAGTTTCAAATTCCCCCCCCCCCCTCTAAACACACACTTTTCACACACAAATCTCCCCCCCCCCCCTTAAACTTTGACGTAGACTGTATTTATTAACACCGTAATCGGTCCTGAGTGTGTGACCCGGTAAGTTGTTGTAGACGGGTGACCG
>BLSH010031123.1:640036-661811 GCA_018402905.1 Glandirana rugosa | reverse complement strand
GATTAGAATTGTGTAAATGTCCCAATATTTATGGACCTGACTGTATGCTCCTAGAATGCCTGGAGGTGGTACTTGCATGTTGGGCCTCTGTATGTGGCCATGCTGTGTAAAAGTCTCATACATGTGGTATCGCCATACTCAGTAGGAGTAGCAGAATGTGTTTTGGGGTGTAGTTGCAAGTATGCCTATGCAATGTGTGAGAAATAACTTAATATGTTAATATTATATTTTATATATAGGTAATATGACAATTTTGTGAAAAAAAATAATTTTGCAAAGAATTGTGGGAAAAAATTACAACTTCAAAAAACTCACCATGCTTCTTGCTAAATGCCTTGGGATGTCCACTTTCCAAAAAGGGGTCATTTGGGGGGTATTTGTACTTTCCTGGCTTGTTAGTGTCTCAAGCAATGAGATAGGCGTCAGTAACATCAGGTGTGATCAATTTTCAATGATTGCCACCATAGCTTGTAGACTTTATAACTTTCACAAAGACCAAATAATATATACTTATTTGCGTTATTTTTTTCACCAAAGATATGTAGCAGTATAACTTTTGGCCTAAACTTATAAAGAAAAATTACTCATTTGCAACATTTTATAACTAAAACAAAGAAGAATGCATTTTTTTACAAAATGTTCAGTCTTTTTTCATTTATAGTGCAAAAAATTAAAAGCCCAGTGGTGGTGATTAAATATCACCAAAAGAAAGGTTGATTTGCATGATTGAGTAATTGTCATTCAAATTGTGAGAGTGCTGAAAGCTGAAAATTGGCCTGATTAGGAATGGGGGTTTAAGTGTCCATTGGGTAAGTGGTTAAAGGTTCAGCTCTTCTCCTGTCTACTTCAAGTAATGGGACGGCTCGCCAAGAACTGCCTTACACAAATATTTGTGGATCATGAAACTTTCATATCTCAGAAGAAAAAGAACCTTTAAAAAAAACAGATGGCCAGAAAGATTTGGTTCTGAACAAAGGGACTCCTAATGAAGGGCATTTGGAAGTGATGTATGGAGGGTTCTATAAACAAATTGTGCAAACTTGACTTCCAAAACTAACTCTAAACATGATTATTCCTTCACTGTGCATCCACGCTGGACTAATTCCCCCTCGGTTAACATAGAAATGGATCATATTGTACAAATTCTGGATATTCTAGCATTCTCTCTCCATCAAATGAGGAGGTCATATCCCTGATCTCAGAAATAGCTAATCTCTTTTGGATTCCAAATCCATACATATACAGGACTCACAATTCATTTAACCATAACATCTACCATAGATACAAATACTTCATACAATAATATAAACTTGACAGCATAAAGTGACCTTCTCCTAAAATATATATTATGATGAAGGTGCACCAGACAGAGAGACAGAGACAACGTTTCTGAGCTGAGGTCAGGGCTGGGCCTCCAGAGTACATTCCTGAATTGGGTTGTTACCTCTGCTACCCTTATTATGATACTGCTGTCCTCTCCATCTCTCTAGCGGTCAAGTTTTATAGAAATCTGTTATGCTAAGTTTGGAAGTATTATTGCAGCGTTAAGTTGTTCATGCCAGTTGGTGTCTGATTTTCCATAGCAATAAAATGAAGCATTGAGCCTGTAACTTCAAATAAAAGAGTGTATTAGAGTACTGGAGTAGAGACCCAAAATTAGTGATTTTTTACATATGTATTTCACAGGGCCAACTGCAATAAACATACAAATTATAGCAGCTGTGGAAAGAAGCAATTATGCGGCAAATAATAACTGGTTTCTGGATAATGATAAAAGTCTACATTAAAACGGCATGGGTAACACACTGAAAGATCTTAACTGATCATGACAGGTACTCCAGAGCCTAAAGTTATGCTGACATAGAGCTGACAGTTTGAAATATACAGCATACTTTATTGTGTCAGTACAAGGTTATTATAAGCATGTTTAAATGAACAGTATTAAAAGACACTGTGCAATTAGCATGTTGGTTTTGGTGCTGAAAACAAGTGTGTATGGCAGTGTGTGTAGCCATGCCCTTATAATCTAATCTTTTTTAGCTATTAATCTGACCTTGTAACTTAAAATGGACTGGAACTTGAAAAAGTGAAGATTTTTTTGACTTAAAGTGGCTCTAAAGGCAGAAGGTTTTTTTATTCATTCTATGAATTAAGATAAAAAAAAACCTTCTATGTGCAGCAGCCCCCCTTAGATTCCCTAATACTTACCTGAGCACCCGCTTGATCCAGCCATGTTGCACAACAGCCTCAGCTGTCCACCACTCTCCCTCCTTATTGGCTGAGACAGCAGCAGGTGCCAGAAGCGTAACTAGAACCTTCAGGGTCTCGGTGCAAGAAATTATGAAGGGCCCCCCTGACCCCTGGCCAGGGCCCATCCCTCTTCCCACTGATACTGGAGCCCTTTATTTCCATTGCGGGTCCCTTTATTACGGTCCCACCAAATAAACAAATAGTTGTGTACCGAGCCTCCCATTCATTCAGAAACGGAAGTATAGTAAAAACAGTTTACTATGCTTCAGTTATGAGTGCACCAATTGGTACCAATCACTGACTTTATCCATTCAGAAATGGAAGGAGCCGATAAATGACAAATTTACTGACCCGTTGCCATCTCTCCATCATGACACATCTTCTACAGCAGCTGGCAGGAGAGAGGAGGGGGGGGAGACTGCAGCTCTGTGGGGGGGACCAGGGAAGCACACAGGGACCCTGGGAACAGCAGAAGACAAGTAAACTAGATAGGAGGGGCGGCGGGGGACAGCATATAGAGCAGTGGTTCTCAACTCCAGTCCTCAGGACCCACTAACAGGCCAGGTTTGCAAGATAACTGAAATACATCCCAGATGATATAATTTACTGCTCAGTGATTGCAGTATTCTAGTCTGCATCTCCCCAAGGTAATACTTAAAATCTGGCCTGTTAGTGGGTCCCGAGGACTGGAGTTGAGAACCACTGATATAGAGGAACTAATCACCTCCATTAGGAGGAAAATTGAGGAGATTGGTCTCTCTAAATGCCGCCCCTGCCATCCCTCCTATCCAGGTGTACAAGGGAGGCACATGGGCTGCCTGGAGCGCAGGGCCTGGTTGCAATTGCAACCCCTGTAGTTATGCTCCTGGTGGGTGCCAATGGCTGAGAGCACTGAGCGATGTGTTCTGAGGGGGTTGTTAGTATGGTGGCGCCTCCTGAGCGCTTCCGTTTTTTTTTCGTTTGGCCTGCTGGGTTGAATAAAAAAAAAACTCAGTGGGGTTGGTTTACTAAAGGCAAATCCGCTTAGCTCCACAAGTGCACTGCTAGTGCTCCACAAGTGCACTTGGAAGTGCAGTCGCTGTAGATCCGAGGCGGACATGCAAGGAAAATAAAAAACAGCATTTTTGCTTGTACATGATTCGATGATAAAATCAGCTGAGCTTCCCTCATTTCAGATCTTCCCCTCAGATCTACAGCGACTGCATTTCCAAGTTCACTTGTGGAGCACTAGCAGTGCACTTGTGGAGCAAAGTGGATTTGCCTTTAGTAAATAAACCCCAGTGTGTACCAGGCTTAAGGCTAGCTTCACACTATTGGTGTTGATTTGCTATAACTGGAGAGTGCAAAACCTGGTGCAGCTCTGCATAGAAACACAACTGCATCCAGTTTTATTTGTCAAAGCTTAATTGAACAAGCTGAAGTTAGAAGCTGATTGGCTACCATGCACACCTGCACCAGATTTTGCACTCTCCAGTTTTAGTAAATTAACCCCATGTCGGTTTCCTGGTAGCTACCTTTGTTCAGGCACAGCAGCAGTTTTCACTTGCTGGGCTGCTGTACAGAAACCGCAGGGAAAAGGTCCCTGCAGCTTTTCCAGAATCGCACCCACAAGGAAACCATAGATCAAGAGGGTGCTATGTGGTTCCCAGCACAAGAAAATTCTTAACTGCACCCACTCGTCTGCTAACAGCAGAATGTTCTTGCTGCAGGTAATAAATCACCGGGACCAGGTGGCTTACACCTGAGGGTCCTTAAGGAACTTAGCTAAGTTATTGCCAGACCCTTGTACTTAATATTTAAGATCAGTTTTCTGACTGGTATGATACCAGCTGATTGGAAGAAAGCGAATGTAGTACCAATATATAAAAAAGGACCAAGATATATCCATGGGAACTACAGACCAGTTAGCTTAACATCAATAATTGGCAAGCTCTTGGAGGGAATAATAAGGGATTACATACAAGATTATTGTAACGAGAACGGTATCATTAGTGGTAATTAGCATGGGTTCATGAAGGATCTTCTTGCCAAACCAATCTATTAGCCTTCTATGAGGAGGTGAGCTGCCATCTAGATAAGGAAAGGCCTGTAGACATGGTGTATCTGGATTTTGCGAAGCATTTGGTACAGTTCCCCATAAACGTTTACTGTACAAACTAAGGTCCCTTAACATGGATCAAAGGGTGAGCACCTGGATTGAAAAATGGTTACAAGGGCGAGTCCAGAGGGTGTTGACAAATGGGGAGTACTCAGAATGGTCTGGTGTAGAAAGTGGAGTTCCCCAAGGTTCTGTCCTGGGACCAATCCTATTCAATTTATTCATAAACGACTTGGAGGATGGGGTGAACAGCTCAATCTCAATATTTGTGGATAATACCAAGCTAAGCAGAGCAATAAACTCTCCCCAGGATGTGGAAACCTTGCAAGAAGATCTGAATAAATTAATGAGGTGCGCAGACAAGTGGCAGATGAGATTTAACCTAGAAAAATGTAAGATAATGCATTTGGGTACCAAGAACAAGAAAGCAAACTACTCTCTAGGGGGAGAGCCTCTGGGGGAATCTAGGATGGAAAAAGACCTAGGGGTCCTAGTGGAAAACAGGCTCAACAGTGGCATGCAATGCCAAGCTGCTGCAAGCAAAGCTAACAAAGTGTTGGCATGCATCAAGAAAGGGATCAACTACAAGGATAAATCAATAATTCCCCCACTATACAAGTCTCTGGTGAGGCCACACCTGGAATATGCCGTCAAATTCTGGGCACAAGTCCTCAGGAAGGATGTCCTGGTATTGGAAAGGGTTCAGAGAAGGGCAACAAAGCTAATTAAGGGATTGGAGGACCTTAGTTATGAGGAAAAATTACAAACACTGAACTTATTCTCTCTGGAGAAGAGACGCTTGAGAGAGGATATGATTTCAATGTATAAATACTGTACTGGTGACCCCACAATAGGGACAAAACTATTCAGCGCAAGGGAATACACAAAGACACGCGGCCATTCACTATTAATAGAGGAAAGGTGGTTTAACCTTAAAATGCGTAGAGGTTTCTTTACGGTAAGAGCAGTGAGGATGTGGAATTCTCTTCCACAAGCAGTAGTTTCTGCTGGGAGTAAAGATAAATTCAAAAAACTATTAGATGCACACCTAAGAAACCACAACATTGGGGGATATACAATGTAATACTGACATAAAAAACACACACATGGGTTGGACTTGATGGACTTGTGTCTTTTTTCAACCTCACTGACTATGTAACTATGTAACTATAGGTGCGGGAAAGCATATGATTTATACTCGCTCCCGCTCAGATGTCAAACTAGCCTTATAGGGAAGGTCTAGAAATGTTGATTGTGCTTAAGCAGTACCCTGAAAAATCCATTGTCTGTCTTGATTTTCTCCTGAAGAATCTCAGTTTACTTGCTGCATTTAGACATTCCTAAACCTAAAGCCTCATAGCTTCACACAGTGTATGCTGTGTGAGATTTTCTAAGGCATTGCTGCTTGTAAGTGCTAGATTCAATTGATTTGCAGTGAGATTTGGTGATGTCACTACTGTGTCGCTCAATATTCTTCTCGCGGGAGAGGAAGCTATGCCTAAGCATCTGCAGTGCAAGAAAATCCCTTCTACTTCATTCATTGGATCTGTGCTTCCTGTACTGCTTTTTAAATATTCCCCCCACCAGTCATCATGTGGGCTTAGTGACCGATATGGGAACAAATACACTGGCTAATTCCCTGGGAATGCACAGTCATGCATTAAGTGGCACCCCAACTCAGGTTCCCAGGTTACTGTACACTGCCTGTTTATATAAAATGTATACAATCCCAGAGGTATCAATACTAGTCAATGATTCTATTGCTAACACAGCTGGCTGGCGAGAGGCTGCCCAAAACCCAAACACAAAAGGGATTCGCCAACAGCGTAGCAAGTTTTATTAGTAAAAAAAGTTAAAATACAAGGCTTATGCACTCACAGACATTGCTGGTGTTAAGCATTGAAACAAGCTCCATTTAAAAGTCATCAGTTCCCAATCCAGTCCACACCAGAGCAACTGACAGGAGCACAGTGAAACCGGGGCAGGATTCCAAGCAAGCAAGGCGTCACGTCGTCAGTCTCAGGCTGATGAAGGAGGCAAGGTTTGGCCTCCGAAACATGTTCTGATTGGTCACAGCACCCTTAATGTTTGACAGCTTCCTGACAGCTCTTTGACAGACCCCTTAATAGCTTGCTTGCGTGGAATCCTGCTCCGGCAGCACTGTGCTCCTGTCAGTTGCTCTGGTGTGGACTGGATTGGGAAGTGATGACATTTACATGGAGCTTGTTTCAATGCTTAACCACTTCCTTACTGGGCACTTAAACCCCCCTCCTGCCCAGATCAATTTTAGGCTTTTAGCGCTGTCGCATTTTGAATGACAATTGTGCGGTTGTGCGGTCGTGCGACGTTGTACCCAAACAAAATGTTTATCATTTTTTCCCACAAATAGAGCTTTCTTTTGGTGGTATTTGATCACCTCTGCGGTTTTTATTTTTTGCACTATAAAGAAAGAGCGACGATTTTGAAAAAAGAACAATATTTTTTACTTTTTGCTATAATGCATATCCAAAAAAAAAAATATAAAAAAAAAATTATTCATCAGTTTTGGCCAATATATATTCTTCTACATCAGTTTGGTAAAAGAAAAATCGCAATCGGCGTATCTTGATTGGTTTGCGCAAAAGTAATCGTGTCTACAAACTGCGGGAATTGATTTATGGCGTTTTTACTATTTTTTTTTTTTTTTTACTAGTAATGGCGGCGATCTACGATTTTTATCGGGACATGTCGGACATTTTTGACACTTTTTTGGGACCAATGACGTTTATACAGCGATCAGAAATGTAAATGTCCACTGATTACTGTATAAATGTCATAGGCAGTGAAGCGGTTAACCTGAAGGGGGCAGTGAAGGAGTTAAGTGTGTTCCCTGGGTGTGTTCTAACTGTAGGGGGGGGCTGAGCTGGTCGGGACATAACAGATCTAACTGATCAGTAGATCTGTCATGTCCCGTTCACAGAACGGAGAACCGCCGCGTTTACATCGGCGGTTCACCGTTCTGCAGCTGCTAATGGTGATCGGCAGGTCTCGGGTGGACATCGAATCCGCCCGACCCGCGGGCACGCCAACACAGCGTGCAGCGGCTGTGAGAGCACACCGCCGCAGGCTGCGAGTGCGCGCGGGGAGCGTGCCCAAGGGAGGACGTCCATGGACATCCTCCGGGCATTTCAGAGCCACGCTGTAGCCGTCTTTTGGCTATAGCGTGGGTCTGAACTGGTTAAAGCGGAGTTCCACCCAAAAGTGGAACTTCCACTTATCTAATTCCTCCCCCCATCCGTTGCCACATTTGGCACCTTTCGGGGGGGAGGGGGTACCTGTTTTTGACATATGTGTCCTCATAAAACATCAATGGCTGATATGGCTGATGAGATGAAGAGTTAGCCACTTATATAAGTATATAACTTGGGCTCAGGATTTTGTTGGAAAATAATATAAAGATAGATTTAAGTCTATACTAGAAGTCTGTAAACATACATTATTGTAGTTTAGAAGATTTTTTTAAACATGTGCTTAAGAATGTTCTTTGATACACAAATGAATTGTGTTTTTTTCTAAAGCATTTCCATGTGGCAAGAAAACAAGATTCAACTTTAGAGCCATTGATGTGCATGGTTGTTTGTTTCTTCATCTAAAGCAGGGATATGCAATTAGTGGACCTCTAGCTGTTGCAAAACTACAAGTCCCATCATGCCTCTACCTCTGGGTGCCAGGCTTGTGGCTGTCAGTCTTGCTATGCCTCATGGGACTTGTAGTTCTGCAACAGCTGAAGATCCGCTAATTGCATATCCCTGATCAAAAGGATAATCAGAACACACTTTACTTAAATACAGATACAAGCAAAAAAACATCTTGGTAAATGGTACAATATCTAGATCATTGAGTGAGTCTGGGAAAATGTGACTTTAACAACAAGTTATTGTAGCTTGCCATAAAGAAGAGGCACTGTAATCACAATAATCATATTTAAGCTTTACAGGGTTATGTATCAAAGCATTTTCATGGTGTATTCCATGTAATCCGGCATCTGTACTATGAAAATGAGTATGCTTGTCTTGGAATGTAGTGGAGCCGGTCATGTCTGGTAAAGTCATCAACCACCCTCTGGGTTTCTGGGTCCCTAAGTTATTGTCATCACGTTCCTTTCATCTCCTTTCACTCTCTCTGAAGTGATGACATAGACCTTTTATCCAGCTTGATTCACTGTGTAATGCATTTTCTCCATATTGCATGATTTTTCTTTGAAAATTGTAAATCAATAGCAAAGAGAATCTGTATTAATGCTTCAGTGATATATCTGTTATACCATTTTCATCAGGAGATGTTCAGTCTTTAATGTATGGCCACTTTGATTTATTCCACAAACTTCTAAAGAGCTTTTATAAGATACGATTTCAAGGCTTTTGCACCTTTTGGTTTCTGTTTTTTTATTAGAAAAACAGACTCATATATTAAGCTGTAGGAAGAGGAATGTGTCAGTGTCATCCATAATAACCAGTAAGTAATTTGATTTCATTTTTTAGCCTGGAATATAGCAACAAAGCTCACACCTGTCTGATTTCTAGGGTACGCCTTCGTTACAATTTTAGGGTCCCATTAGCTACAATAAAAAAATGACCTCATACAAAAAAGTCTTTAAAGTGTTACTAAACCCAGGACCATGCATTCACTATATCTGGTCTCCCACAGTACACAGAACATGGAAATGCAATAGTTTTAGTAAATATAATACTGCTAAATATCTTTTTTCATCAGTGGTTAGAGCAGTCTTGTAACTTCTATCAGTGTCTGGTTAAAGCTTGTAGGAGGAGTTTTCATTCTGCACTGAGTGCCCTATAAGGCTGCAAGACCCCTGACCCTCTGTCTGGACAGTGCTGATTGGCCCTGTGTTAATCACACGCACTCTCCCAAGAAGAAAAAAAAACTCTCTAGCAATACACACCAAACCGAGCATGTGCAGCTTGTCTCCTAGCCTCTGTCTTACCAGGAGATAGATTGAGGACAGTCGAAGAAGGGGAGGAACAGAGAGGACAGGATCAAACAGCCTTTTACACAATGCAGAAGATTAACCCCTTAGGTTCCACTGTGAGTATAGCAAGCATGTGTTACTGCATATACAGACTGATTTTACTGTTGTGGGTTTAGTAACACTTTAATATGCCTAATAACTATTTTTTCAATTATTTTTCAATTGTGAGGCATATGTTTACCACAATGGGGCAGGTTTTGATTAAATGAATAATCCGTGGAGCAATCATTCAATATTTGCTCATCTATGTGCTGTACAGATATGGCTGGATAAATTGCTGAAGCCTCGTGCTGTGCTCCCTGGATGCATGGCAATGCTCAATTTTGACTAAAGCTTACATTTAGAATAATTAATTTGGTAATTCCGGATTACATATTAGTGTTGTGCTTGAATAGTCTTCAGGTTCTACAAAGATTGTGTCCATTCTACCACTTCTCTCAGTAATTACCATGAAACATATTTGGAGTATATATATATATATATATATATATATATAAGGATCTAAAACTTGGGGTTTATTTACTAAAACTGGAGCGTGCAAAATTTGCTGCAGCCCTGCATTGAAATCAGCTTCCGGGTTTTTTTTGTCAAAACTTAAAGAGGAAGTAAACCCTGATGGGGTTTACTTCCTCTATATTTCCCTGCAAAGTAGAAGTATTATGGGCTACTATGCATCGCATAGTAGCCCATTATGTGTGACTTACCCGCAAACGAAGCCTGCGATGTCCAGCGATGTCCCCTGTGTAGGCAGCGTCCATCGTCAGCCCCTCTTCCTTCTGGGGCCACGACTCCGGCTCTGTGACTTTCCGGAGTCGTGTGACGTCACTCCCATGCGCACGGGAGCTGCCAGTCACGGCAAGATTTCAGTGAAGGAACGGCACGGAGGCCATTTCTTCACTGTGCATGTGCCAAAATGACGTCAGCAATGCGAGTACACTGTATATCTCCTAAACCGTGCAAGTTTAGGAGATATGCAGGGCACCTACAGGTAAGCCTTATTATAGGAACTGGAATAAAGCCATTTAATCTCTAAAATACTTACAAATAAGCCAGGCTGACTACTTCCAAGCATAACTAAATGTACCTGCCACCCTATTCTAGGACAAGGATGCTACATATGTGCAACTTAAAGTTGCAGCAAGTTCAAAGTAGTTCCTGCACTACTTTGGCCCGACTTTCATGCAACTTGAGGGCCATAGACTTCAATGTTAGCCCTGAAAGTATGAAAGTCATACCTTGATGTTATATAGTGGAACAGTTGTGCAACTGTTTGTCCATCACTGGTCAAAGCCTAAGTCCATCCAAATTGCACCCATCCAAAGTTTCATCAAATTTACATCAAAGTTGAATCAAAGCTGCACAAAAGATTTAGGCTTTAGCATAGTATGCCTGGAGCTGCTCCCTAATCCAAACGCCGACATGCTCCACAGAAGCCTGCTACTTTATTTAGTGAAATGCTGCATGAACAACATGTATAATTGCTATTCATATAAACTATTTATTTATGTATTGATAATGTAATTTCCAAAAAAATAAAATGGTAAATTTTGCTCTGGCAGCATTTCTTTATAAAACAAAATTCTAATAAGCAACAATCAAGAACAAGTTTGTAAACATATCTGGGCCAAGCAGATGAAGCTCTTGCCTAGGCGAGAATTATGAAAGAGAAAACAGGTACCTGTCACAAAGAGGTACCTGCCCCCCCCCCCAAAAAAAAAGCAAAGGAAGAGGAGGAGGAACGGTAAGAACCCCTTTAAGCATATGTCTTGAGAATTTTCACTATATGCAATTTCATGTCATCCTGAAATGTGACTAACAGGTGTGTTCAATCCTAAAGAGTAACTCCACTTTTGTTGAGAAAAAAACCTTCCCCTCTTGCTGATCAATGTGCTTTGCAGGGATTTTACCAAACTTTGTTGCAGATTCCTACCTTTTGTTATTCTGAAGAAATCCCTCTGTGTTTGTCTGTGTCCATGTGGGAAAGTGAGTCTAATGGGTGTGGTTTCATAATTACCAATCAGCTGTGCACCTGCAGGGCACTAATGGGCCTGCTTTCCTTTAGTCGTGATTTCCTATTAGGAGTATCTCACCAAAAATTAAATTTTTGTTGCAGGGGATGCCTGAAATCTGACTTGTATCTTAGTGCAGACTTCTGGGAAAGTCAGTGAGCCAATCACACCAGCAAGAAATGACATATCTGGGGGTATTCTGTATACATTCTGTGTTCAGAACAACACCAGGTAGCCATATTGCATTGCATTTTACAGAAAAGTACAGATCTGCAGATTGAAAAGGAAAGGCCATTTTTAAAAACACACTATTGCAATATGACTTGTGCCGCAATTGTATACGCTATATTATTTTTTGTTTATTAGCAATTTTTTTTTTCCCGCTAAAGTGGAGTTACCCTTTAAACATGCATTGGCCTTGACAAAAATAATGACAGCTTATTTGGCCTATTGTTTTAATTACAATATTTCTGCTTATAAATGTTTAATAAACTATGATAACTGGCATCTAAATCATTTAAATTAATTAAAAATTACATAAAGGCAGAAACAGATATTAAATGCCTATGAACTTTTTGCATGACAGAGGCTTTTTATAAAGTTAACACAAGTAGGCACATGGAAAAAGAGAGCATTTGTTGCCAGTATGCATGGAACAAATGCTATCATGATTTTGCACATTGTAGGCAGTAAAATAGCATATGTTCTGAATGGCAGTAGATCAAATGTTGGCTGTAAAGATGAAGATACTTGTTATGTTGGGTAAAGGGTCTTTAAATCGTCTATTTGTAGAAGTGGAGTGTAGCATTAAAACTAATTTCAGTTACAGTATATACATGCTGGTTTATATTGGCATCAAATTTATCTTAAAACAGAGTTTGTCTTGGTAAAAATGCATGCTATAAAGTCAGGAACTCAAATTTAACAGTTCATAGCACAAATATAGACATATTAATAGAGTTACTGTCTTACAGAGATGACTCAAATTCCCAAAATTTCATCTGGCATGTGAGGCAAGGATAAAGTGCCAGTATTACTGGTAATATCATCTGTGAAGGTCTGGTATGACCTTACATAGGAATACAGCTTGGGTGCAACAAGTGCAAGCATGGTTTTATCATGGTCATATGCAGTCCCTGGTTTCTTTAATAATTTACATATCACAGCTTATATCTTATGTTATAGCCCCTTAACTAGAGCATTTTTCATTACTTATGATAACTTATGATAACATAATAATATATACATTATTTTTGAGGAACAAACTACTGCTGCCTTGCAAAAATGATTATATTTTTAATGTTATTTATATCCCAAAATGCATAACAATGCATAAAATGCAATGTTTTTTTTTTCTTTTTTGACCCATGTTGGTTTTAAAAATAGCAGTATACTGTAAATTAAAAATAAACATTTTATTCTAAAATTTTGTTCTGTTCAGCTTGACACTCGAATATTTTTGCAACAAACATGAAAAGTTTTTTTTGTAAAAAAAAAGGGTATGTTTCTTGTCCAGTTTTGCACACTTCCTTTTTATGTGACAGTGAAAAAAATCATGAACAAAATGAATAAAAACAATTTAAAAACATAATATTAATAGTAAAAAAAGACCAAACAAAAGCCAAAAATACACAGTTTATTAAAAAACAAAAAAATGATGTTATATGCAGTTCAGAGTTTATACCTTTGATCTATATATGAATGACATAGTAAATACAGCAAAACAATACAGCGTTACATTGTATTTTCTCAATGACACTTGCAAATTATTTGCAAGTGTCATTTTACACAGGAACAAATGCATTTTAACAGCTGTTCTTACAGTGTAATACAAAACATTTTTCCAGTTGGCATTTTGGATTTTTTATTGACATCTTTAAAATGTTGCCGTTTCAGCAGGGAGAAGAGCAAGGTGTAAGATATGCATGCTAGAAAATGTGAATGTTTTATGACATACAGTATTTCTTACATTCAAAATCCTCAATAACATGTTAAAGTTCTACTCAAGTCAAAACTTTCTTTTTAAGTTTCAGATAGAGCAGAGAAGAGTTAGAACATGCATCCAGTTGTACCACCATCTGTGCCTCTGCATCAGTGTGATAGGAAGTAAGAGAAATATGTTAAACAGACACAATGGTAAGGACACCTTCTTTTTAGTAGTATAGGAAAGGTTTGGAAATATTGTTTGTGTACCCAACAGTGGCAGCCCGTCCACTAGGGGCACCCGGGCGCCCATCCATGCATCTGGCCCCCTAATCTACATGCGGGGCACTGGAGGCATGGATTCCAATGAGGCTCTAATAGGCTTCAAAAAAGGGTGGATACGGGGCACAGAGCACTGCGCCCTGAGCCCACCCTGTTATGTGACAATAGTGAATGAATATTCGCTATTGTTACACTGATTCTTCTCCTGGCCAATCAGGAAGTGGGTCCTGAGACCCGTCACCCGATTGGATGAAACTACAGGCGATCCTATTGGCCTGCTAAGAGGAGGAGGGAGGAACTGCACGGCTGCCATGAGGAGACACACGAGAAGCTGCTGCCTGTCTGGAAGTGCTGCCCGCTTGATGCGGTAAGCGTGGGGTTGGCCGACAGATGGGGGTCCGATTGACCCAACCAACTGATCCACGGGGGGGCTGGGGTGCAGGTGACCCAACTGACCGGGGGGTGGTTGTGGGTGCATTGTTTGCTGCCCCCCCCCAAAAAAAACACCAACTGCCACTGGTACCCAATGGGCAGATTTCTGATCACTTTTTGTTCCATGTGTGACATTCTGCCACAGCCTGATATTCAGGCACCACAGGTAAGCCACCAATTAGGCCTTACTTAAAAGGATCAATGTTACACCAAAAGAGGGGTCGTAGACCATTTGAGTGCAAACTTTAGAGGAACAGGCAGACTACTCATGCCCTAGCTAAAGGATTCACTCTTAAGGTCAGCATGGCTTCTTGATATAGAGCCAGTTATCATGATCTGAAATTAAATCCTCCTTAGAATGTGAATGTTAATCTGTTAATAAAACTGCTGGCATTGCTATTTTATGAGCAATTGGTTCACTTGTACATCTTACGAACCCCCTTTTTTTTAATAAACTATTACATTTTTAAATCTTCTTGCCACAATTCTGGAAAGTCTTTTTGTCTGGTATGCGCCAACTTATATTTATGTCCTCAGTAATAATTTTACTTGGCTGCTGAAATCACATCAGTTCTTTCCTACATCTGCTCTTATCATTGTAGTTTGCATGAGAACAAAATTTCCATTCTTTTTTGAATTGTCTAAGATTGACAACTTCTGCAATAAAAATAAAGTTTTCTGTTTGGAAATGGACGCTGTGTTTAAACATAATATGTTAACCAACTTTTTTTTCTTTCTAAATCTGTGTATAAATGTAACATATGAAGTACTTCTTCTGCCCATGAGTACAGAAGGTGCTATTAAACTCTACTTTTCATTTTTTAATTAAAAAAAGTCCTTTTCCTCCTGGTCCTGGGGGTAGAATAGGTGCTATCCCCTCCTCCCTGCTTCTAGTTGTCTCATTCAGCTGGCAGGGTGCTAAGAAGAGATCTATGTGTGTGCGTTCCTATCAGGTTCCATAGGCACACAGCACCTGGCAAGCCACATCTTGCTCTCTCCCTCTTCGAGCAATTTGACTGGCAGCAGCAGGAGTTTATCCCTCCACTGGCCTAAAACCTGGTACACTGAGGATCTCAGGAGGAGGGCACTGTACTAAAAATGCAATGTTAGAACAGCAATCTGCCCACTGTGCTTGTGTTCTTACAGGGGACTGCCCCCCTGCCAGAACACACTGGTCAACGTTCGCAGCCATTGGCTTCTAATCGGAAGCCCATCCTACAGAAGCCAGACGTTCGGCCAGCTTCTGTCAGACAGGCTGCTGTACAGAGGGGCCAAATGTCGATCGGTTTCTGTTGATACCGGACAATATTCAAGATCAATATCTAGAGCAGGGTTTCTCAACCAGGGTTCCATGGAACCCTAGGGTTCCTCCAGAGGTTGCTAGGGGTTCCTTGAGCAATGGTCAATTTCTGACTCTCAGATAAATGACAGCATTGATCTTTTTAGCTATCTGTAAGGGGTAATTCTTCCCAATGACCACAAGTGTAAGGAGCATTCTTCCCATTGACCATCACACTAATGTATCATGAGTTGTAGCTTTTTAATTTTTACCAGGGGTTCCCCGAGACCAGAGAATTATTTCAAGGTTCTCCTCGGTGTTGAAAAGGTTGAGAAAGGCTAATCTAGAGTGTGCAATTTCTGCTGAGAGCAAAGCTGCAATTTGCAAATATTGTGAGAAGAAATATTCTAAATGCTGCAAGAGTGACAAACACATCCTCGCATGCCATAAGTGCCCTAAAGTCATGAAAAAATGCTTTATGGAATTAAATGATGAGGACCATAATGATAGTGCGAGAAGCTTTTCCCTCAAGACTTATCGTTACAGAAACGCTGCTGGTTCTGGATCATCACAAAGTGTTTCTTCACCAGCAGCATCTTCAGTAAGTATGTGTTGCAAACCACTGCCTCCAAAAAATATACAATATTTTAATTTATAGAAAAATGATCTGAAAATCAGGAGAAAATTAATCAAGCTCTTGCATCTTGCAGATGCTTCTGGATCAGCATTGTCAATGACTTAAAATGCATATTGGCAGGAAGTTTTTAAATTATTATGAGGGAAAATAGGGTGGTTACCTGTTCTCATGTATAGTTTAAATGTTATTTAACAATATAAAATAATGTGCCCCCCTGCAAGTTTCAGCCATAATGTACTAGTATACACTGTACTAGTACATTATGACAAACTTAGCTACAAACGGAGCCCTCCAGCAATGCACTCACTGTCAGGGCTCTTCCCAGGCCCTGGTGCTTCCATCTTCACTCAGTTTTATTCCAGGTTTTGCATCTCTGGGTGTTTGATTGGCTGGGCCTATGTGACGTCACTCCCTGCATGTGCACAGAAGTTACATCGCTGCGGCACACAGAGTAGGTCGTTCACATTACACTCTGACAAGCAGGAGGGACATGTATGACAGAAGAGACCTCTAGGTCTCTTCTGTTATAAAAAGCCTGCCTGTCAGCAGATTTGAACAATTCTTAGTTTACTACCACTTTAACATGTACAGTCCTTGTTATTTCATTTGCAATAAATACAATTTAAAAAAGCAAGTTTAATTTATTTACTGCATAAGCTGTACTTTTATTTTAAGCAGAATACATTTATATACACTGCATTTCATGTTCCCAGAGTAACAAAATGACTTTCAATTAGTAAAACTATTCCACACTGAATTTTTTTTTAATTTTTCCAAAAAAAATCTTTTTTTTTTCTGAAAAAAACAGGGAAAATGTTTTTTCCTTATGGCTTGAAAATTTCCGAAAATATTGTAAATGGTGGTAAAACCTCTACAGAGACATTTTACTTATACAGAAAAATAATAAAACATTGCGCATTTGTATCTTTTACAGTAATCATTATTTATTTTCTTCTACAGAGCATCAAACTGTACTGTCCACCTGAGAAAAATTGGATGGCTTTGCGTTTCTTGAACTGCAGAGACTTGTGACTTTTCTCAGCAACCTTGCATACCCTCTTCCCCAAGCTGAGCTGTTAGATACGGTATATACAGAACTATTCCATGGTTTTGAAAAATACAAGATTTTTCCCTTTTGTGAAGCTGATTATAAGCATCCTACCACAGGCACAGGCCCAAAACTGCTTTTTGGTTAATACAGTTCTGGTTAGGTACGTGTCTTGCATCTCTAGGCTTAGAAAGCCCAGATTGGGCTTGCCACCCTTTTTAGATCTACTGGCATAAGGTGTAACTGTACTTACAGATTCTGCAATCGTTCATATTGTGAGCCAGAGGAATACAATTTTGTAAACAGTAATTATTATGTATATGCTGTATCTTGTTGCATGTATATGCCGATATACAGTCTTGAGCCATCCATTTTTTTTGCAAATGTTATCAAATTGTACAAATTGTTATCTACAGTTGAAAGGTTTTGCGTATACATTCTGTTTGAATTTAGCATTTGGTACAATAGGCATGCATTTGAGATAGTGGCGATTTGAAAGGGACTTTGTCCTGCACAATAAGTATGCCAAATTTTCCTGACAGAAAGAGGTGTAGGTTACTAAATGTCATATTTTCCATATACCAACAGAGCCACAAATGAAGATTACTCAGCCATATTTGGTAAAACTGCAATTGAGGTGAATAAAGCACATTAGGGAAGAATTTGTTAATATAACTAAGCTGCGAAATAAGTATAATAACCAAATTCATCTACGTTGGCAGTGATGTAGCCACTTTCAGTATTTGCAGTTGAGTCATTTTTTAACAAGCTGAGTTATGACTTCGTTTATTCCAGCCTAATAAAAAGTAATGACTGAATATGTGATCATGAGCTGAATATTACTGTAACTATTCCTTAAATTATACATTTACACTATGTCAAATTATGTAAAGTATTTTGAAAAAAAAAATGTATATGCATTATAAGCATCAATTATTAATTGAGTTTTTGTATTTAGTTAGATAGATGGAATTTATTGTTAAATTGTTAAATGACTTAGATTTATATTTTTTACATGGGGACAAATGTAACAAAAGATTATCAGAACAATTGTTCCAAATATAGAGGTATCAAATGTATCTATTTTTCTATGTTCAAGAGGTTCATACAGGATCCATAAGACATGACTTCTAGTTTTGTTAGCATTTTATATGTTTATCTGAAAAATAGAGAGCAAGCATTTCCAGTATGTACTTATAGCACCCTCCTAGCATAGCATGCTAGGTAAATTTAATTTTTGGCTCCTTCTATAATCAAGGGAGCAGTGATTGTTTGTCCTGGTCTGTTTAGGGTTTCACGGGCTGGAAGTTTCCAGAGCTTAGAGCAAGATATTCAAGTAACCAGCCTGAATATTTATCATGCTCCAGCCACGCCCATGTCCAGAAGGGGGCTGGAAATGTGATAAATAGTCTGAGGCACTGGAGAGCTGGGTTCTTTCTCCCCAAGAGGGTTCCAGAGGTGAAGGGGCTGCTGCCCTCAGGCAGCCCATAGACTGTGCAGTGTTCTGGAAGTCACATTGGTTACCAGTAATTATGCATAGGCGCAAGGTAACCAGATGCCAAACAAACCAGTCTCATGAGCCTCAGAAATGTACCTCATGGTCCCCAGCTGTGAGGTCTTAAACTATTCAGAAAGTTACCTCATGGTCTTCAGTTGTGGGAGTGTACACTGTTTAACATTCATGTTTACTTGCCTTAACAGAAATCAGAGTTTGCTGCCATAACCATACAGCATGAATTGGAACAGAGACAATATATAGTAAAGGAGGAGGTTTAAACAAGATGCGCATGATATCTTCAAAAATCCTCCTAAAGCCAAAAATTAAGAATACTGTCATGTAGGTGTAGCGGGTGCCCCGCGGGCCTGCAATTCCAGCTGCCAGTGGAATGAAGACAGGCTGACACAGGCTCTCCACAGAGGGAGAGCATGCCTGCCAGTTCTTGCGGGGGATTTCTCCCCCTCCCTCTCCTATCCACTGACTCTGTGAATGCTAGTGGCACGCACACATCTACGGCCACCCATCCTGCTCCCTCCCCTGCATCTTCATTGACAAGAGGAGAGGAGCCAATGACCGGGCACTCAATACAGGCTCCAGCAGTGCAGGGGATTCTGGGACATGTAGTCCCAATACAAAGCGGTCCCGTTGGCTTATATGGGGGCAGGAACTACAAATTCCAGCATGCTCTGGAAGGAAAGAACCAACAACTCCATCTTGTTCTTTTCCTGAGGGAGTTCAGTTACCATGAGGAAGGAGAAGAGACTGGACCCAAAAGGAGAAGTGTTGCCTCCCGGGTCAGTCCCCCAGCTTGTTTACAAGTTCCACAGCCAGTCAGGGGGACATCCAGCCTGAGAGAGGGGGATCCCAGGTGCATATCCAGGTGCACCTGCACAGATGGTGTGAAGCGCTTCAGCGTGAAGTGACCAGTCTGGTCACCAAAAGAGCCTGCCTGTTCCAGAACATTCATTGGGCTTTGAATGCAGGATTGGTGAGAGGGCACTTGCCCTTCTGCAGGAAACAATGACACTGCACATAGATAGAGTTGCCTCACTTTGCCTACACTTACCAGAACATGGGTCTTTTTAATGGCCTGTTAAGCAGCCCACCTTGTTATTCGGATACCGCCAGCATACCACAGATACACACTGCCAAGCAGGAGTTTAAGTGCACCAACTAAAGTTGCTAGCCGAAGATCCAAGGCCTCATCCTTCTTCCAGACATGTCCAGGGTTCTGTATATATAGTGGGTGTGTGGGACAGTTTACCCTGGGAGTTGATCTATAGAATGTTGATTTGGTTGCAGTGTTATAGTTGCGTATGTGGTGTCACTGGATAGAAGAGAGAGGTCTGACATAAGAGAAGGTCATTCCTCTACTCTCCTCCTGTCTGGACTCATAGAGACAATTTATGTAGAGGTAACTCATCTGACATAGAGTTGCCATTGCAGATGTGTTTGTCTCTGCTTTTGAGGTATTTCTTAGGTTTGGAATCCCCTGAATTTAGTATTGAGCTGTATTGCTCTTGGTCTTAGTTATTACTGTTCTGTTGATTAACTTGATCTATGTATATTGTTACTGTCTATTATTTTTGCTCAGAAACCTTATAGTAAAGACAATTTCTGTTTTTTATCATAAGGTGTGTGTTTCTCATTGGTCCTTGCACTTACCTTATTGCCAGGTGTGTCAGAGGGAGCTGAGACTGTTATTGGGGTCAAGAGGCAGACAACAGAACCAAACATACTTAAATGGTTCCTCCAGGGGTAGTGCTATATATGTGTGAGGATTGCAAACAGCCCAGTGCTTATTACAAAATATACAATTATTATGTAATCCAAAAGCAAACCCAATTTACAACATACAAATTCTATAGCATATCGCAAAGCATATGAGAATCAACTGAGTATTTTATGGCAGTCATACAATTCACAGATTGAATGGTTTGTGACAGAAATGTATTGGGAACAAACTCTCTCAAACTAGTAAGAGAGTGTAAAGAGTAAATAGTAAATAAAGTCAACTCTGCTGCAGAAAAACTGATATTGCAATAGTCCATCAGGCTGACACCAGGCACCATTAAAATGTATCCGGCATCAAACAAAGTGTGTGTAGTAGGCAAAGGGCTGCTATTCCACACAGGCGCAGCAAGATAAAGACAAGCATATGCAGCAGGTAGAGGAGATTATATACATGACAAAAACATATTTCAAAGGGTTTATGGCTTGTGTATGCAAGTGAGTGTCATTGATTCATCTAATAGCTCGTACACACGGGACGACGATCGCGCGTACGACCGTGTTGAATCGTACGTTGACGGTCGTATGTAGCCTACTGACATGCACACGACAGTCGTGTGTGCAACGTACGACCGGTCGAACGTGATGACGCGAACGCGCGTATAAAGAGGAAGTGCTGGTATCGTTGCGCCACCCTTTGGGCTCCTTCATCTAATCTCGTGTTAGTTGAAGTTTGGTATATAATAGACATACTGCTGCGCCAAGGGAACACAAATTTTAACCTGGAACAAGCTGCTAGCACAATATTGTAAATCCAAACAATATCCAAAGAACATAAATTATATAAGGTGCAGCGCTAAAAGTTATTCAAATTCAGTTCATAAATTCATTCTCAAAATTCCGGATACACGTTCAAATTAATGCAGATTCAGTCCAGAAATTCATTCTTAGAACTCCAGATAGAAAGGAAAGTCAAATCAGCCCGTCACCAACACCAAACACACTGTCTCTTACCAGAACCACAGGACCCTTATTACAGGGGTCAAAAGCACCTTCTGGCAAGAGAATTCCCAATTGGTATGTAGCATCAAGCTCGCATGTGTCATCCGACCAGAGCTTCGATTCCCAACTTCATCTCATCGTCATCATATGGAATGATAACAAAAGGGAAGACTCATGGTGCAGTATCTCAATACAGGTTTATTAAAAACAATAGTAAGGTATACTACTGCTACTCTACTTCAACCCTTAGCTTCGAGACCAGCCTACTGTGTACGCTCGAACTACGATGTATGGTTAACCCTTAAGAGAACGGTCTTCCACGAAAACTGGGGACATTATTCCCAGGACACCAAGACCATTCTCTGTCACACAAACCACAACCACTGCCCGACTAAACTGAAAGGAAAGATAGACCTCAAGATTCTTACTTAAAGACCTGACTTAGACGTAATTAAACTTGCACATAGGCCTTAAAACTCTTACTTAAATACTTGACTTAAACTTATTGAAAATCGCGACGTGGAATATATTAAATACAAGAAACCTATAACAAACCTAAA
>BLSH010031123.1:622536-635115 GCA_018402905.1 Glandirana rugosa | reverse complement strand
AAATTAAAGCTGAAAGTCTGCAGTTAAAACCCATTGTGTTCCTTTCATTTCAAATCCATTGTGGTGGTGTATAGAGCCAAAAAGATTAGAATTGTGTCGATGTCCCAATATTTATGGACCTGACTGTACCTTTTTGGCTGATCTGTATACCATGGTCACATGGTAAACTGCAGGGTTTGCCCAGAGCTGTGTGTTCGGTTAGGAGGAGATTTCCACTAAAGCCTGTATACATGCCCACATGTGTGATGTCATTATCATGTGACCTGGCTAGCTCTGAGAACAAGGAAATGTTCTCTCCAGCAATAGAGACTAAACTGAGAATGTGCAGGAAAACTACCCTCACTGTATTATTTGGCCTTGCCAAGAGAGACAGTGCAGGAGGGAAGGATCTGTTAATATAGGATCAAAGAGCCATTTTACACAATGCAGAGGATTAACCCCATAAGTTCCACAATGAGTATAACAAGCACGCTATGCTGCACATACACACAGATTTTACTGTTGTGGGTTAAGTAACGCTTTAAAGCAGCCATACATGGATCAAAATTCACTCAGTATAGCAGAGACCAGCCGACATTTGATCTATATATGCTCAGGCTGGTTGCACAGAAGTTGATCTACCGATTGACTTCTGTACAACCACCCTTTTGGGTTTTTCCGGATTGATCAGTGCTGCTGGCTATAGCCAACAGCTCTGATCAGTGTATTTTGACAACGGGGAAGTCTCCCCATTTTCAGAATACATTAACTTAGCGAGAGTGATTCCCCCATCCACGTTGAATGTGTGAAAGGGGGAGCCGGGTCTTTTTTTTCATTTAATCCTCTGGTTGAACAAAAAAAAAATGAATGTATGGCCTGCCTTAGTAAATTCACCTTTCTAGTACCACTTCCACTGCAATTTGTCCAAAAGTGTCTTTCACACAAGGTTTCAAATAAGGTGCTGGGCCAATAAACATGAAAGACTCCATCCAGCCTGCTGCTGTGGTAGCTCATTATAAGTGAATGAATAGATAGTCTGTACCTCCTGTCACCAAGACCACCCAGTTGGCAACAGTCTGTCCCATATGAGAGTACCACAGAGAAATGGCAAAAAAGGAATGTTTTCATTATGCTTTCCTTTTCACTTGAATTAACCACAGATACAATTTCTAATGTATAGCTTTTAAAACATGCTTGATGAGTTGGTTTGATGCATTGAGTCAACAAAGAGTAATGAGTTGACTGAGCAATAGTCAGGATCACCCTTGATCTATTTTAACCCACCTAAGGAATGGCTAAGCCATCATTTTGACTACTAAGATGTTCCATAAATGCTTCTATTTGTGGACTGAAATTAAAATAAAAACGATTCATACTTTTAAATATATTCAATTGCTGGTAAAATATTGTAGTATGACACTCATATTGCAATATACAAAAAGAGAAAAAAACAGGAAGGAAATGGGGTACAAGCTATAATTATTTTAAATGAATCTTGATGTGGGTAAAAATGTTTGATGTGTTGAATAAGTATATTATAGGTAAAGTAAAAAAGGTACCTGGATGTTCGGGTTCGGCGGGCTCGGCCAAACTTCGCGAAAAAGTTCGAGTTCGGCCCCGAACTTGACCCGAACCCCATTGAAGTCAATGGTGACCCGAACTTTTGGGCACTAAAATGGCTCTAAAAAGTCCTGGAAAGGGCTAGAGGGCTGCAAAAGGAAGCAAAATGGGGGTAAGAGTAGGACAAGTGCCCTGCAAACAAATGTGGATAGGGAAACAACTTAAAATCACATAAAAAAAAAATTGAGGAGGTGGATTTGGAGTAGGAGGTTGAGGAGGCGGTGACCGTGGCGGTGTAGGTGGAAGTGGCGGTGGAGGAGGTAGCCAACACTGTTTTTTGTTTGTTTGTTATTTTTTTATAATTGGGGTAGCCTCCAAAATATTGAGACATATTAAAAAAAAAAAAAAAAAAGATCACTATCTGCAGACAAACCCAGAGATGTTCTAGCACAGGTTCACTTTTTCCATATAAAATGTACCATTGCTTATTTTTCATGTTTCTCCTGTTACAAATTCCAATAAAGACTTAAGTTCTATAAAAAAAAAAAAGAATAAGTTCACTTAAGTATACCAATGGCTGTGTGAGGCCGGTATAAATGTCTATTCTGCACAAAGTACAGACAAGTCTTGTGGGATCCATGCCTGGTTCATTTTAATAAACGTTAGCTTGTCCATGTTGGCTGTGGACAGGCGGCTGCACTTGTCTGTGATAACGCCCCCTGCCGTGCTAAACACACGTTCAGACAATACACTGGCTGCAGGGCAGGCCAGTACCTCCAAGCCATAAAGGGCAAGCTCAGGCCATGTGCATTTGGAGACTCAGAAGTTGAATGGGGCAGACCCATCAGTCAGTACGTGTAGGCGTGTGCACACATACTGTTCCACTATGTTGCTGAAATGCTGCCTCCTGCTAAGACGTTGCCTATCAGCTGGTGGTGCTGTTTGTCGTGGCGTGCTGCTGACAAAGCTTTTCCACATTTCGGCTATGCTAACCCTGCCTTCTGAGGTGCTGGCGGTGCCACAGCTGCGTTGGAGACCTCTTCCTCCTCCTCTGCCTTCGCCTTGTGGTTCCACTGAGCCCCTGGTGTCATTTGGGAATGCCCCCAGCAGCGCGTCTACCAGTATAAGAGACTGCTGCATGACTTGGGGCTCAGACTGCTTGGCTGATTTACAAGAGGCTGAGGTGAAAGACAGATGGCCATGGGATTCAGGTGCCAACTCTAAGCTTTCAGCAAGGGACCGGGTGGGAGACAATTTGAAGGAACTGGAGGCTTTGTCAGCCACCCTATCTACTATCGCCTATACCTGTTCTGGCCTCACCAACAGTTGAGCAGCATTCGGGCCTACCATATAACGTTGAAGGTTCTGTCGGCTACTCGCACCTGAGGAAGGTGTTTCACTTGTGCGTGTAGCTGGCACTGATCGACCACATCCTCTCCTTGCAACAGGAGCTTCACCAACATCACCAACACCAGCAGCACGACGACCACGTCCCTTATTTGACGCTCTCCTCATTCTGGACGCAAATGTACTATTTAGCACAAATTTATATCATTTTTTAAACCGGCAATGTCGACGCACTTTTTAATTTTGTGCAAGAAAAGCACAGCAAGGTGCAAATGTACTATGTAGCACAATTTTTAATTTTTTTTTTTAAACCAGCAATGTAGACGCACTTTTTATTTTTGTGCAAGAAATGCACCGCTGGCCGCAAATGTAGTATTTAGAATTTTTTTTTTTAAACCAGCAATGTAGACGCACTTTTTATTTTTGTGCAAGAAATGCCCCTGCTGGCCGCAAATGTAGCATTTCGAATAATTTTTTTTTTAAACCAGCAATGTAGATGCACTTTTTATTTTTGTGCAAGAAATGCACCACTGGCCGCAAATGTAGTATTTAGAATATTTTTTTTAAACCAGCAATGTAGACGCACTTTTTAATTTTGTGCAAGAAATGCCCCGCTGGCTGCAAATGTAATATTTTGCACAAAAAAAACAAACAAACGTTTTTTTTAATTTGTCTAACTGCAATGTAAAAGCAGTATTTAAATATGCCAAAATGTTGCCAACTGAACTAACAGAACACAATTAAAGTAGTGTCCCTGACACACAAGCAGTTGCAAGTGCACCGCACTTGCAAAAATGGCTGCAAACGCCCAACTAACAAACAGAAAAATTGCTTAGGTTTTATATGAGGCACTTTGCTTAGCAAACAAAATATACTCTAGCAAACAAAAATCTCTTCTAGCACCCACCCACCAATAAATCGCTGTTTTTAACAGATTTTCTAAAGCTAATTTGTCCCTCACAGCAGCAGCAGCATCCTCTCCCTACACTAGTATGAGATGATTTTCTAAAGCTAATCTGTCCCTCACAGCAGCAGCAGCAGCATCCTCTCCCTACACTAGTATGAGATGATGTGACATGCAGCACTATGTGACTCCAGCTTATATAGAGGCTGGCTCACATGATGCACTGGCCAATCACAGCTATGCCATTAGTAGGCATGGCTGTGATGGCTTCTAAGGGCAAACTAGTGAAACGCTTGTTGATTGGCTGCCCTGCAGCTATTCAACAGGCACAAAAAAATACCCAAACCCCGAACCCGGACTTTTTCTCAAATGTCCGGGTTTGGGTTCAGGACACCCTAAAGTCCGGTAGGAACCCGAACATTCTGGTTCGCTCAACTCTATTCAAGAGTTCTATACCAAAGTGAAAAAAGCCTAAATCTCTTTTCCTGTATGTATAAGGCCATGGGCTGTTTGTGAGAAACTATAAATTATTTTTTTTCCCCACGTCTTCTTTCTTTTTTTTAACTCTCTATCTATTGAATCTTTTTCAGAAGATATACACGTACATTGTATTTCAGAGGATAAAGATATACAGTATCCCACAAAAATGAGTACACACCTCACATTTTTGTAAATATTTTATTCTATCTTTACATGAGACAACACTGAAGAAATGACACTTTGCTACAATGTAAAGTAGTGAGTGTACAGCTTGTATAACAGTGTACATTTGCTGTCCCCTCAAAATAACTCAACACACAGCCACTAATGTCTAAATGCTGGCAACAAAAGTGAGTACACCCCTAAGTGAAAATGTGCAAATTGGGCCCAAAGTGTCAATATTTTGTGTGGCCACCATTATTTTCCAGCACTGCCTTAACCCTCTTGGGCATGGAGTTCACCAGAGCTTCACAGGTTGCCACTGGAGTCCTCTTCCACTCCTCCATGATGACATCACGGAGCTGGTGGATGTTAGAGACCTTGGACTCCTCCACCTTCCTTTGAGGATGCCCCACAGATGCTCAATAGGGTTTAGGTCTGGAGACATGCTTGGCCAGTCCATCACCATTACCCTCAGCTTCTTTAGCAAGGCAGTGGTCATCTTGGAGGTGTGTTTGGGGTCGTTATTATTTATTTATTTCAGGTACTTATCTAGCACTGTCAATTTATGCAGCGCTTTACATATACATTGTACATTCACATCAGTCCCTACCCTCAAGGAGCTTACAATCTAAGGTCCCTAACTCACATTCAGATATATACTAGGGCCAATTTAGACAGGATCTAATTTACCTACCAAGGTGTCTTTGAAGTATTGGAATACTGCCCTGCGGCCCAGTCTCTGAGGGGAGGGGATCATGCTCTGCTTCAGTATGTCACAGTACATGTTGACATGCATGGTTCCCTCAATGAACTGCAGCTTCCAAGCACTCATGCATCCCCAGACCATGACACTCCCACCACCGTGCTTAACTGTAGGCAAGACACACTTGTCTTTGTACTCCTCACCTGGTTGCCACCACACACGCTTGACACCATCTGTACCAAATAAGTTTATCTTGGTCTCATCAGACCACAGGACATGGTTCCAGTAATCCATGTCCTTAGTCTGCTTGTCTTCAGCAAACTGTTTGCGGGCTTTCTTGTGCATCATCTTTAGAAGAGGCTTCCTTCTGCGATGACAGTCATGCAGACCAATTTGATGCAGTGTGCGGCGTATGGTCTGAGCACTGACCCCCCACCCCTTCAACCTCTGCAGCAATGCATGCAGCACTCATATGTCTATTTCCCAAAGACAACCTCTGGATATGACGCTGAGCATGTGCATTCAACTTCTTTGGTTGATCATGGCCAGGCCTGTTCTGAGTGGAACCTTTCCTGGTAAACCCCTGTATGATCTTAGCCATCGTGCTGCAGCTCAGTTTCAGGGTCTTTGCAATCTTCTTATAGCCTAGGCCATCTTTAAGTAGAGCAACAATTCTTTTTTTCAGACCCTCAGGGAGTTCTTTGCCATGAGGTGCCATGTTGAACTTCCAGTGCCCAGTATAAGAGAGTGAGATCGATAACACCAGATTTAACACACCTGCTCCCCATTCACACCTGAGACCTTGTAACACTAACAAGTCACATGACTCCGGGGAGGGAAAATGGCATTTTCACTTGGGGGTGTACTCACTTTTGTTGCCAGCGGTTTAGACATTCATGGCTGTGTGTTGATTTATTTTTAGGGGACAGCAAATTGACACTGTTATACAAGCTGTACACTCACTACTTTACATTGTAGAAAATTTAAATTTTTTCAGTGTTGGCACATGAAAAGATATGATAAAATATTTACAAAAATGTGAGGGGTGTATTCACTTTTGTGAGATACTGTACATATTCATAAGTGTTCATGCACTTTGGGCGTCAAAAACACTGCTGTTACAGTTAAGGTGCACATCTTCACTAGTCTCATGATTCGATTTGATTATGATTAGCCTGTCAACGGTTCAATTCTATTTGATTCCGCGATGCATCGCAATGCATCAAATTACTGACCATGGTTTTCATAGAAAAATTCAACCAATCTGAAGAACTCAATTTTTTTTATTTTATCTGCTCTAAAAAAAAAAAGACATTCCCTGCATGTAGCAAAGTCTGAACACAACAGACAACAACAGTATTTACTTAGAACAGTAAATACGAAATGGCATATCCCCCTATACATTACACAGCCCCTGCACATTAAACAGCCCCCTTTACATTCCACAACCCCCTTTACATTCCACAGCCTCCCTTTACATTCCACAGCCCCTTTCATTATACAGCCCCCCTGCACATTCCACAGCCCCTTTATATTACACAACCCCCTTTACATTACACAGGCCCCCATTTATATGACACAGCCCCCTTTACATTATACAGCCCCCCTTTACATTATACAGCCACCCTTTACATTACACAGCCTCCTTTACATTACACAGCCCATTTACATTACGCAGCTCCACATTTAAATTACAAAGCCCCCTTTACATTATACAGCCCCCCTTTACATTATACAGCCATTCTTTACATTACACAGTCCATTTACACTACGCAGCCCCCATTTACATTACACGGGTCATTTACATTATACAGCCCCCCTGCACTCCCAGGAGACCCTCAGTCCACTGGGACAGCTCTGTAAGCATACTCTAAAGTTAAAACAAATTACTGCCAGTCCCTCTGTTTCATGGATCCTTCCTACTCTGTGTAAGGGTGAATGTAAACCGATGCCTCTACCTTATTATCTCCAATCTTTCACGTGCCCTCCGGCTGGGGTGATCAACTGTGAGCAACTGCTGAATATTGTGAGCAAGTTCTGAATACTGTGAGTTAGAGCTGCATGATTAATCGTAAATGAATCTCCATCCCGCATTACCACGATTCTCAGTGCAGTCATAATGAAGACAGAGACACTAGAAAAAACTGTCAGCTCAGGAGGAGATAAGAAACTTCACACTGGGACACTTGGCTGCACTGGACGATCCGACTTGCGGGGCGACTCAGCGCGACTTGCAAGCAACTTGACTGTAATAATAGAAGTCAATGCAAGTCTCCTGAAGTCTCCCCAGGAACCTTTTTCTAAGTCGGAGCGAATTGAGTCTCTCCTATCTAGGCAGCCTGCCAAGTCTGAGAACATTGCTGATAAAAGAAGCAAAGAGATACAATGTTTCTACTTATGAAAGGAATGAAATCCGGTGTATAGTAGAGTTCAGTTTCACCATTTAAAGACTAAATCTTTTCTGACATTTGTTGCTTACAAGTAAAAATCTAATATTTTCTGCTAGAAAATTACTTAGAACCCCCCAAACATTATATATATGTTTTAACAGAGACCCTAGAGAATAAAATGGCGGTTGTTGCAATGTTTTATGTCACACAATGTTTGTGCAGCAGTCTTTCAAATGGATTTTTTTGGGGGAAAAATGACAGTTTAAAAAAAAAAAACTAAACACTGAAGTTAGCCCAATTTTTTTGTACAGTATATGTAAGATGTAATGCCGCGAGAATCATGAGAGAACCGTGATCTTCTAAGCAAAAAAAAATGTGATTCTCATTTTGGCTAGAATCATGCAGCTCTACTGTGAGTAACTGGTGAAAACTGTAAGTAACTGTGTACTGAGAGTTGTAAATAAAGCCTTGTTCACACAGTGCGACAGTCGTACGACCGGACGTCCAAAATCGTATGTTGGCTGTTGTGTCTCGCGTACTGATGTGCACTAAGTGATCGTACGACCAAGCCTAACGTGGTAACGTGCTACGAGCGTATAAAGAAGAAGTTCAGGTGAATGTGATTTGTGAAACAGGAATGTAGGTTTACACGAAGGACACTTCCGGGCGTTCCTGACTTCTGAGCATGCGTGTTGTGCAAGTACAGCTTTGTTGGCCCAACTTCTCTGTACACACGGTACAACAGTCGTACAATGCCTTGGTGTACAACAAAAGTTTTCTAGTCTGCTCATCCAACTTCTGTTGTACGACCATTGCACGTCGGCTGTTCTAATCACGTGTACTAACGTTTGGATGATCGTACAACAAGCTGTTGTATGACCGTCGCACCGTGTGTAAGAGGCTTAACTGTGTACAGAGTACTGTGAGTAACGGTGTACTGAGTACTGTGAGTAACTGTGTGCTAATAAATTAAATCAGGAAACGAGTTTAACAGTTAATCGGACAGAGTAAAATTCCTAATCCTCTAGGAGTATCCCCATTAGATTAGTGGGTACGATGTCCAACGAGTATGGTAATGCGACTCGGTGCACATCTCGTGATATGTATGTGTTCCTTGAGCATCCGATCGAGGGCAAATACTGTTGCACAAAATTCACGTTGCAGAATGTACCCTCATGGCTAACAGAAGCCAGTATCAGTAATATACTTGAAGAACTTAACATAAATAAATCACCAGGACCAGATGGCTTACACCCTAGGGTCCTTAAGGAACTCAGCCACGTGATAGCTAGACCATTGTTCCTAATTTTTATGGACAGTTTGCTAATTGGAATGGTGCCAGCTGATTGAAGAAAAGCCAACATGGTACCAATATTTAAAAAAGGGCCGAGATATATCCCTGGAAACTACAGGCCAGTTAGCCTAACATAAATAGTCTGCAAGCTCTTGGAGGGGATGATAAGGGACTATATCCAAGATTTTAGTAATGAAAACGGTATCATTAGCAGTAATCAGCATGGATTCATGAAGAATCGTTCTTGCCAGACCAATCTATTAACATTCTATGAAGAAGTGAGCTGCCATCTAGATAAAGGAAGGCCTGTAGATGTGGTGTATCTGGATTTTGCAAAGGCATTTGATGCAGTTTCCCACAAACGTTTACTTTACAAACTGAGGTCTGTTGGCATGGACCAAAGGGTATGCACCTGTACTGAGAAATGGCTACAAGGATGGGTCAAAAGGGTGGTGATAAATAGCGAGTACTCAGAATGGTCCAGTGTGGTAAGTGGGGTCCCCAAGGATCTGTCCTGGGACCAATTCTGTTTAATTTATTCATAAACAATAAACAGCTCAATCTCATTATTTGCGGATGATACAAAGTTAAGCAGGGCTACAACTTCTGAGCGGGGTGTGGAATCCTTACAAGATGACCTAAATAATATAATGGGGTGGGCAATTACATGGCAAATGAGGTTCAATGTTGAAAAATGTAAAGTAATGCATTCGGGTGCTAAAAATACGAACGCAAGTTCTGGGGAAATCCAGGATGGAGAAGGACCTGGGGGTCCTAGTAGATGACAGGCTCAGCAATGGCATGCAATGCCAGGCTGCTGAAAGCAAAGCCAACAGATTATTGGCATGCTATAAAAAGGGGATTCACTCAAGAGATAAAACAAAAATTCTCCCACTCTACAAGACTCTGGTCTGGCCGCATCTGGAGTACAACTATAGGTAAGTATCCCGCGCTCACCCAAGAAAAGTAAAATATAAGATATAAAAGAATGGAATGATCCCTGGCAGCCCGCACAACAAAGAGATCAGTTTGTATAAACCATAGTAGCAATAAATAGCAGCGCCAGAAATAAAATCAATCAATAGTCCAATATATGAATGTAAAGATATTTAAAAGGAGACAAATAGTGGATATTGAGAGTTCATCCAAAAGAATATAACGGTGATTTCTTTAGATGAAATACTGTATGTATGATACAATGTGTTTCCTCCAGAAGCTTAAGGCATATGTGCTTACCAGAACATGGTAGGAATATAGCGGAAGATATCCTTAAACCACTCGTCTACTCCCGGGTCCACATGTCACCTGTGTGGGTTCACCCGCCCGTAAACCACCACTCATGGAACTGGTAATGATCACTCCAATGAAGGTTGGGCTACAAAGCCATACTGTGGAACTCACATATAAAGTGGGAAAAGAAGAAGACCCACCATAGCGTAATAACGTTTGGCTGTTTATTATATGAAAGGATTAAAAACACTTACTAGAAAACGCATAAAAAGAGCTCTTCAAATAAAAAACGTATCAGTGACAGAAGAGGAACCAGACCCAACGCGTTTCGATTCCAACGGTCGTCATCTGGAGTATGGTGTCCAGTTTTGGGCACCAGTGCTCAAGAACGATGTGCTGGTACTGGAGAGAGTCCAAAGGGCAATAAAGCTAATAAAGGGACTAGAGGATCTCAGCTATGGGGAAAGACTACAAGCACTGAACTTCTCTCTAGAGAAGGGGATATGATAGCGATGTACAAATACCGTACTAGTGACCCTAGCATATGCAAAAAAACTTTCCAGTGAAAGGGAATTTAAAAACACACACGACCATTCACTGAAATTGGAATAGAAGCGGTTTAACCTTAAACTGCGTATAGGGTTCTTTACTGTCAGTGTAGTAGAGATGTGGAATTCTCTTCCACAAGCTGTGGTATCAGCAGGGAGCGTCAATAGTTTAATAAAACTATTATATGGGCACCTTAATGATCACAACATACCGGGGTCTACAATGTACTATTGACATAAACACACACATACACACCACAGGTTGAACTGGATGGACTGGTGTCTTTTTTCAACCTTAACGACTATGTAACTATATAACTATGTAACTCTGAATGTGGCTAAGTGCTTGTAAACATGCCAAAATGCTAGGTGCTTTTATTGCTTAAGCGTTCATTCATTCCAATGGCCAGAGTAAATTAATATTCCAGCTAATGGAATGAATGAATGCCCAAATGCTTGACGCACCTAAATGTGTTTGCAAAATATGGCTTTAGGCTCATTTTTTAAGCTGCTTTTTGCTTGCCTGGAGCAAAGGCTTCCAGGGAAAAGAAAAAATGCCCTGTATGCATGAGGTTTTAAGAGGGTACATCCCATTCACTTCAAGGAGACACTGCATAGTAATAGGAACCATTTATAAACATTGCTGTCTCTAGAATAAATATTAAGAGCAGCAACAGATAAAGTAATATAAGGATGCAGGTTTCTGATAACCAGGGCATCATATTCTCAAGTAGTCCTGTAAAATGTGTGTTATAATATATTATCTTATGAACATTCTTATGGTAAACAATAACAGATACCACTGTAATTTTTCCCATTTTTTAACCACTTGAGCTCCGGAAGGTTTTACCCTCTTCATGACCAGGCCATTTTTTGTTGTTCAGCACTGCGCAATTTTAACTGGCAATTGCGCGGTCATGCAACACTGCAGCATGTCAATATTCGCCAGCACACCAAGGACCCTTGATTTCGTCCAAACGGTTTTTATTAAAGGGTGATCACATTGTATCGTGGTGCAACTTTCGGAGCCCGCGCAGGACCCCTTCGTCAGGCATGTGATGAATCATCACATGCCTGACGAAGGGGTCCTGCGTGGCTCTGAAACGTTGCACCACGATATAATGTAATCACCTTTTAATAAAAACCGTTTGGACGAAATCAAGAATCCTTGGTGTGCTGGCAAATATTGACATGCTATACTGATACCAGTAACCAGCTGGTTGTCACTGCAGCACCCAATTCGCTTTTGAGCTAGTTCCAGGAACGTGTGCGATGGGAATATGGACAATGGCCATGCAACATTGTACGCAAATGAAAGTTTTTTCACACGAATAGGGCTTTCTTTTAGTGTTATTTGATCACCTCTGGGTTTTTTTTTTATTTATAATTATATAAACAAACCATTTTTAAAATGTTTAAAAGAAAATTATATTTTCCACTTTATGTTATAAAACATATCTAATAACAAAAATGTACAAAATCTAATTCCTTCATTAATTTAGGCCAAAATGTATTCTCCTACATGTCTTTAGTATAAAACAAAATCCCAATAAGTGTATATTAACCACTTGACAACTGGGCACTTAAACCCCCTTAACAACCAGACCAATTTTCAGCTTTCAGCTCTCTCACACTTTGAATGACAATTACTCAGTCATGCAACACTGTACCCAGTAAGTTTCACACTCTCTCGACTTTCGACTTTTAACCAGACCAACAATTCCCCCAAATTCACGGGTCAACAGTTCACCAATTATATGTGAATAACCCTAAAACAAAATATGATTTCTGTACATCCTCTTATGTAAAACCGGATTTAATTACTTCCTTAATCTAAAACATGTAAAAACAATAATCTATACAAAATATTGTATTTCACCTTTTATATTAAAAGAAAATTTGTAAAATTTTTACCAAACAAATATATTAATATTTATTTTTTTTTTGGGTCTCCACTAGTTTATTGTGATTTTCTTTCGGGA
>BLSH010031123.1:601670-620913 GCA_018402905.1 Glandirana rugosa | reverse complement strand
GATGGCTGGGTGGGTGGTGGGTGGCTGATGGTGGCTGGGTGGGTGGTGGGTGGCTGATGGTGGCTGGGGGGTGGTGGGTGGCTGATGGTGGCTGGGGGGTGGTGGGTGGGTGGTAAATAGATGGTGGGGGGGGGAGTATTCTGTCACCTAGGCAGCGCTGTGGGCATTGCACATCGCCCACAGCGCTGCAGCACCTCCTCTCTCCCCCCTCTCTCCTCTCACACTGCACCGATCGGTGCGGAGAGGAGAGACAAGCCGACGCTTCCGCCGGCTTGTTTACATGTGATCACGCCGTCATTTGACGGCGCGATCACGTGGTGAAAGGCCGCGCACAGCGGCCATTCACCACGATCCGTGATCAGTCGGGTCCCCCGGTCCCGACGGTCACGGATGTTCCCGTGTGCGCGCCCCAGGGGGCGCGCGGGAAGCGCGATTCTGGGAGGACGTCAATAGACGTCCTCCCAGAATTAAGCAACCGCCCTGTAGACGTCAATTGTCTATGGGGCGGTTGTTAACTGGTTAATTGGTTTGTGTGAAAGTTATAATGTCTGCAAACTATGATATATGTATTTGATAATTGATCAATCCTGATGGCCAATCTCATTTCTTGAGGCCCTTAAAATGCCAGGACAGTACAAATGGCCCCTTTTTTGAAAGTAGACATTCTGAGGCATTTAGTAAGAGGCATGGCAAGTTTTTTGTAAATTTGTAATTTTTTGTCACAATTTTTTGGAAAATAAAGAAATTCCATTTGTTTTTGCACTATTATTTTTTTTACATACTGTCACCAGTGCATTACAACCTCATCATATGACTGGTGTGGCAGTGATCAGGGACACTGACTGGTGACAATATGTTAAAAAAAAGTAAAATTATTTTTTATTCTTTTTTTACATTTATTACATTTCTAAAATCTTATTTTAAATTTCTTTTATCACATTTTTATTTTTTTATTTTCACACTTTCATCAGAGTGGTTCAGTGTCACCATAATAACACTGTGCTACTCTGGGGGTGATCAGGGATTTTTTTTTACACTTTGATTGTTGTTATAATGACGATCATGTCAGCTGTGATTACTAGTGATCTGTGATTGGCTACAGCTAATTACATGGTACAGAGTGATGTGATTGGCCCAGGTATCATGTGGTAGCTGTGGGCCAATTACAGCTCACTGATTCATTCATAACAGCTTTGTTTACATTGTGCTATGTTTACATAGCCGAAGGAAGCCAGGTACTGGGATCTGCAATCTGCAAAACAGTGGTCGTGGGGGGGCTTGATGCAGAGTGTTCTCCTAAATTGGAGCAGGCACAATGACATACATACAGAAACAATATAAAGTGTAGCGCTATATCCACAATACACAATAAGAGGTGTATCTGAACTTTAACACTCCAAGACCTGGAAGCAACCCAGGAGTATAGATAATAAAAGGTCTCTAGCAAAGTCCACTAAAGATATCTGGTGCAAAAAAGATGTGAAAAAAAATTGTGATAACAAAACTAATCGATGTTCAGTGCTTCAAAGTGCTCCACCACGGCAAAGTGTATCCACCAACATGAATAATTAGACACTCTTACCAGAGGCAAGCTGTTAACCTGCATATAAAATCAATCCTGGCACATCATTGATGGCAGAGGTAGGTCAGCATCCTTCATAGGCGAGCAGCAATCAAAGCAGTCATCAGAATAAGGTACCCCAGTGGAAGTCTCTTAAGACGAAATGTGTCGGATGACTGTGAGCCCCACACCTTCTCCATTGCGCCAATCTATGCTTGGTATTCAATATCGTTTTTTTATCTACTTGAAATTGTGAGTGTATCTCTTTTTCTCATTTCAATTTTTAATGGATGGAATATTGCTGGCCCTCTGGCTATGCGGATTGGTTTCCTTATTCTGATGACTGCTTTGATTGCTGCTCGCCTATGAAGGATGCTGACCTACCTCTGTCATCAATGAAGTGCCAGGATTGATTTTATATGTGGGTTAACAGCTTGCCACTGGTAAGAGTGTTTAATCATTCATATTGGTGGATACACTTTGCCGTGGTGGAGTACTTTGAAGCACTGAACATCGATTTCTTTTGTTATCACTATTTTTTCACATCTTTTTTGCACCGGATATCTTTAGTGGACTTTACTAGAGACTTTTTATTATCTATACTCCTGGGTTGCTCCCAGGTCTTGGAGTGTTAAAGTTCAGATACACCTCTTATTGTGTATTATGGTTATAGCGCTACACTTTATATTGTTTCTGTTATTCACAATTTTTGTTGGAGTTGTGGTGTTAGCTGCTTATACTAACATTTTGGATGTGCAGTATAATTTTTCTCTATACAATGACGCACATACATCTTACCATATTCCCATATCTAATAGTATTTAAAAAAAGAAGGAAAGAAAGGTGTATTTGTGGTATGCAACAAATAGAAAATAAACATCAAATTAAAATTAAACAAAGTGTATTTTTATTGTGTTTTCCTCCATAAAGTACAACTCTTAAGTGATTATTTTAAAACAGACAGGTTTAAAAATATGCATGATGAAGGGGAACTAGGTCTTATTAAAAAGAAATTGCACAAACCAAAATATTTAACTAGAACCAGAGTTTCTGTGGAACAATCCATGGCATATGGCCTAATCTGGTGCATGCACTTAAATAGCGAGACATGACCTTGTCTCTAACACTTGAACTTCACACTTTAAAATCTTGGACAGATTAAATGTTGAGGGTCACTATGACCCCCAAACAACCCCCCTGCTGGAGATCACCAATGGCCCCTGGTCACCCCCAGGAGAACAACTTTCTTCAGATTCTGGTCCAGAGATGTTGTCGTGAGCACCTATGGGACCCATGTGGAAGGTTACAACTAGATGCATGGAGATACACAAGCTTTCAGTTTTATCTCCACTGTGCAAGATCTAAGGCTCAACATCTCCCTGACTTCCTTTGAATCATCATTATAGGGGAACCCATCCACAAAGCTCTCTTGTCCCTTTCACAAAATTGTTCCTCCATGGGCAACCAAAAGGCCTTTACTTTTTCAGAGAGTGGAAGCCAGAACTGGACTCACAGACTCCCAGAAAGCCCAAATCATTTGCTTGACACATATGGTCACATTTGGCCTCCAATAACGCTCAGAGACCCACAAAGGAGACATAATATTGACAACGTATTGCATATAATCCCATTAAGACAGCATTTTGCATATATGCATCACTGTCTTGTTCTGGGACCCGCTCCATCAGCACACCCAGAACTGTCACTGAGCTTCTATTAACAGCTCATGATCAGCAACTAACGATCAGCATCAGGCAGGGTTTGTAATGATGTCAGCGCTGTGCAGCCAACCACACTGTGTGTCATGGTCCACGGTGCTGAGCCAAGCCAACAAAAAGAGGTTGAACTGTTTGACAATGTAAACCTTATACTTTGAGTGTAAGTCTTACAATGTTTAGTTTAATGTTTACCCCACGGGTATCAGAGGCTACATAGGCTTTAGAGCCTATATAACCATATACAAATGCCCACTGCATCTCAATCATCTTGAGTGAATATGCAAATAAATTGAGAGGTGGACCTACTGTGCAAAAGGGTTTTATGCGGTTGGGGTGGGCAGGGTAAGTATAAAAAAGGGATTATTAGTGTTGGAGTATTTAACTACAGGAGGTAAAGAGGTAGCCATGAAAGATTCAGAGGGAGGAACACATATTGGGATATTAGGTCTGAAGCTTTAGGTACAGGATTGATGCTCAAAGACTCCATCTTGATGGACACTGAGAAGGTATTTCAAGCTATGTCCCTGTTTCATTGAAGCCTCCCTTCTTGTATATTGTGCTCCTATACCTAATAAGCTTGCTGACTTTTTGGAAGTTTGTAAATTATTTTCCTAGCCAGCAAAAAAAAAATGTTCATTGGTCATATTAATGCAGCAGTAAAAAGGTTATTTGAAAAGCAGTAAAGCCGTTTGTAAGTGTATGACGAACAGTTACACACTCAGGCCAAAACGCTGACTGATTTACAACTTAGAACTGACATGCTTTTGTCCAAAACAAGTTCTTGTATGTCATACAATAACTAGTCTATCTCTATGACCACTATCACTATGTCCTGTAAACAATACTCATGATCTGCTTCACTTGATCCCAGTGTAAATATATCTATAAAAAATTTGGGAACTGGACATTAAGCACAAGAAAAAACACCTGCAATCATGGCCAACAATACTGGCACCCTTGTATTTCTGTCAGATAATGCACCACTTCATCCAGAAAATGGTTGCAATTACAAAGGTTTAGGCATTCTCATGTGTATTTCTTTTGTTTGTATTGGTATGACACAACAAATTGGAGAAACAAAAAGCCAAATCTGACACATTTCACGCAAATATCCACAAATGGACTGGAAAATATTATTAGCACCCTCAATTTAATATTTGGTAGCACACCCCTGCAACCATCAATGCGTTTCTTACAGCCCTCTACTGGAATTTTGGACCACTCTTCTTTCACCAACTGCTCCAGGTCTCTCAGATTGGAAGGGTCGCTTTTCCCAACTGCTGTTTTGAGATCTCTCCATGGGTGCTCTATGGGATTTAGATCTGGACTAATTGCTGGCCAGTTCAGTACTCCCCAGCAGTGGCGGCTGGTGACATTTTAGGATGGGGGGGGAGCCAGACCCCACCCTTCCTTTTTGACCACTTCTCATAAGCCCCACCCCTTATAGTTTCCATCCCTTGTGTCAGGAGTATACAGCCCAGCATCACCAGATAGGGTATACGGCATCACCAGATAGCAGTATACAGAGTCACCATATAGCAGTATACAAACCCCAGATAGGGTATACAGAGCGCCAGATAGGGCATACAGAGCACCAGATAGGGCATACCGAGCACAAGATAGTGCATACTGGACATCAGTTAGGGTATACAGGGTCGCAGATAGGGCATACAGAGCACCAGATAGGGCATACAGAGCACCAGATAGGGCATACAGGGCATCCGATAGGGCATACAGGGCATCAGATAGGGAATACAGTGCATCAGATAGGGCATACAGGGCATCAGATAGGGCATACAGATCATCAGATAGGGCATACAGGGCATCAGATAGGGCATACAGAGCATCAGATAGGGCATACAGGGCATCAGATAGGTCATACAGGGCATCAGATAGGGCATACAGAGCATCAGATAGGGCATACAGGGCATCAGATAGGGCATACGGGGCATCAGATAGGGCATACAGTGCATTAAATAGGGCACACAGGGCATCAGATAGGGCATGCAGAGCATCAGATAGGGTATACGGAGCATCAGATAGGGCATACAGAGCATCAGATAGGGCATACAGGGCATCAGATAGGGCATACAGAGCATCAGATAGGGCATACAGAGTGGCGCCCCCCGGAAGCACTTACCCTATCTAATAGCAGATATGGCTGACCAATCGGCTCACTACTTGCTGTCAGCTGACAGCAAGGAGCCGAGGAAATAAACAAAGACTATGTACCGGCGCCACCTGCAGGGGTGCCGGGCTGACTTTTTTCTTTTTTTACTTATCAGCAGCGGGGAGGCGGCGCCCAAGCGCCCCATATGCACCAGCTGCTGGTCTTAAACCATTTGTGGGTGCTTTTTGATGTGTGATTTGGGTCATTGTCCTGCTGTAAGACCCATGACCTCTGATGGAGACCCAACTTTCTGACACTGAGCCCTACATTGCACACCAGAATTCTTTGGTAGTCTTCAGATTTCATAATGCCATGCACACAGTCAAGACATCCAGTGCCTGAAGCAGCAAAGCAACCCCAAAACACCAGTGAACCTCCACAATGTTTGACTGTAGGGACTGTATTCTTTTCTTTAAAGGCCTCATTTCTTTTTCTGAAAACAGTAGAGTGATGGGCTTTACCAAAAAGTTGTAATTTTGTTTCGTCTGTCCACAGCACATTCTCCCAAAAAGGAATTTTGGCTTCCTCAGGTAAGTTTTGACTAACACTTTGATCAATTTTTCTCTTTCGTCCACGTCTAGGGAGATTAGCTAAAGTGTCATGGGCTGCAAACTTCTTGACAATGTTGCGCACAGTGGACACAGGAACATTAATATCTCTGGAGATGGATTTGTAACCTTGAGATTGTCCATGCTTTTCCACAATTTTGGTTCTCAAATCCTTAGACAGGAGCTTTTTCTCTTTTCCATGCTCTGTGTGGCACATAGAGATACACAACAGAAAGGTTGAGTACATTTTTCACCATTTTAACTGGTTGCCGGTGTGATTACTATCTTGTCAACACCTGTTAAATGATACAGGTGAGTTTAGTTACAGATTACGGTAGCATCGCAAACTTGGAATGCAATTATTTCTTACAATTTCGAGAAGGTGCTAATAATTTTGTCCAGTCCATTTTTGAAGTTTTTGCCTGGAATATGTCAGATTTGGCTTTTTGTTTCTCCGCTTTTTTTGTGTCATACCAATGCAAACAATAGAAATAAACATGACAATGCCTAAAAATTTATAATTGCAACAATTTTCTGGGTGAAGTGGTGCATTGTCTGACAGATGCAGGGATGCCAATATTTTTGGCCATGACTGTATTTACATACAAAATAGGCACTACAGCAAAAGTAATAGTCACTGTTTTGGAGTGTAAATCAGATATAATTGCTATCATATTGCACATTTTAATTTGGGTACTTACATTTTTGAGATTTTTGTGAATTGCTGAGCAATGCAGAATGTCACGACACGGATACCCAAAATAAAAAAACACCACTTCAGACAAAGTAATTAACTCTAAAAATAATAAAATTCTTGACTGGCCATAGTTTATTCACTTTTTTTTTGATCAACCATTAGGCTGATCAAAAAAAAAAAAGAACTAATTCCATCAACCACACAAGTGAGGTGGATGGAGGAATCCTCCCTGCAGTCAGAATATGCTGATCAGTGCTGCAGCTGATTGGCTGAAGCCTGCAGATCAACAAATATGTTCCAACATTCCCATTTGAGAGAAGTCAGTTGATTGATATTTGTTACTGCAGCATAGATTAGAACACAAGTTAAGCCTCGTACACACGGGACGACGATCGTGTTCAACACGTCGCACTCACGACCGTTGCATGCAGAATCGATCGTCTGTGGCGGCGCTTTCAACAGTTGAACGTACGACGGTCGTTCGTGGGAGTTGTATGTGCAGACTAGAAAACTTGGTCGTGTCAACAAGCTCGCATACGACCGTTGAGTCGTGTGTAGAGCAGCTGTGTTCAACAAAGTTGTATTGTGCTAAACACGCATGCGCCAAGTCCACTTCAACTAACATGAAATTAGAAAGGAGCCCAAAAGGTGACGCTACTTCCTCATTATACGCTCGTTTGCGTCATCACGTTCGGTCAGCCGCAAGTTGTATGTACGACCGTCGTGTGCATGTCAGTAGGCTACATACGACCGTCAACGTACGATTCAACACGGTCGTACGCACGATCGTCGTCCCGTGTGTACGAGCCATAAGACTTACAAACCAAGTGGAAAATCTCCAGGCTGGGTTGAGGAAATGTATTTGCTAACCTATTATTCTTTAACCACTTCACCCCTGAAAGTTTTCCCACTGTAGGGCCAGAGCATTTTTTGCGATTCGGCACTGCGTCGCTTTAACTGACAATTGCGCATTCGTGTACGTTGTACCCAAACAAAATTTCCGTCCTTTTTTTCCAACAAATAGAGCTTTCTTTTGGTGGTATTTGATCCCCACTGCGTCATTTCTGATCACCAATATAAAAAAAAAATGCGACAATTTTGCAAAAAAAAAAAACAATATTTCTTACTTTTTGCTGAAATACAAATCCAAAAAAAACTAAAAAAAAAACAAATTTATTCCTCGGCTCTGGCCGATTTATATTCTTCCTCATATTTTTGGTTTGCGCAAAAGTTGCCGTGTTTACAAACCATGAGAATTCGTTTATGGTGTTTTTACAGTTTTTTTTTTTTTTTTACTAGTAATTGCGGCGATCTGCAATTTTTATTGGCACTTTGATATTGGGGTGGACATTTTTGACACTTTTTAGGGACCAATAACATTTATACAGCGATCAGAAATTTAAATATCCACTGATTACGGTATAAATGTCATTGGCAGTGAAGAGGTTAACCTGCAGGGGGCAGGAAAGGGGTTTACTGTGTTCCCTAGGCGTGTTCTAACTGTGAGGGGGCTGGGCTGCTATGGGCATGAGAGATCTAACTGATCCCAGTGACAGGGATCAGTAGATCTCTTATATGCCACCTGTCAGAATGGCGAACCGCCGTGTTTACATCGGCGGCTCCCCATTCTTTGCCTCTGGCAGATCATCGCAGCTCGCCGGCAGACATTAGGTCTGCCCGAGCCGCGGGCACACTCCTCCAGAGTGTGCCGGGCACGAGAGCGCGCCGGCTGCAGTGCGCTCTCGCCCCCCTAGCTGCGCATGTGCGAATCGCCGTAAAAAGGCAGTGCGCGGTCGGCAAGTGGTTAATGACCAGAGAAGGTCTGCAGGTCACTGCTTATATGCACTTGGGGAAAGGAAAATGCTTTGGTAGTCAATACTCTAAACAACATCTAATACTTATGCCTAGTTTTATGTTTTTATAATAAAAATAATTATAATAACAGTATTATACTTATTCAAAATAGTTCTGACATGACCTAGTTCATCTTTTGTGGAGGTGTCCAAAACTACACTCTTATTGGACGGGGGTTGTGAATAAAGTTAAGTTAGTATTTCAAGAGTTCCTACCCCTGAACCCGAAATCTTGCTTGCTTGGTATACTGGAGGAATACAACTGGGAATATTACACCAGAGAGTCCATAACTAGAGTCTTATTCCAGGCACATAAACTAATTATGGTACACTGGAAGTCTGAGAAGGTAGGTAATATGTTGTGAATTACACTGTGTACATTTGCTAGAAAGGAAAATCCCACAAACTAACTGACCTCCTAATGGAAGCAATTAATCACATGAGATAAATCAGCGCTAATATGGATACCACACAACAAAGTTGAAAATAATAATAGGAGATGACAGCAGCCGCTATAAAAATAAAAAAACTTCAAACAAATCCAGATAATTAATTATTAGGTAAAAATAAATGAAAAGATTGCAAAATTATAAATAATGCAACCTAAGAATATAAATAAATAAATAAAAGTCCAAACATGCAAAGTCCAAAATCAGGGGTGATTCAATACACGCTGAGTCTTCAAAATCAAGGTCCGCCACCACACCACATGTGAAGCAAAGGGGCTTTCCCCCTATATGGAGAGACTCACCAGAGACATGATAAAACACAGCTCAATACACGTGTATATGTTTCCAGATGAAGATCGTCAATCCCGCATCAACACCTGATCGTTATAGCTTGGGATCTGCATATACCCTTAAATGAATAGAGCTTGAATAGTACATTATCCTTTGCAAACCTTTATTGAATTCAATAAAATGCCCCCCTGCGGGGTGCGCACTCACATTTAAAACCAAAAATAAACAGCGTGAATATATGTAAGAGATGAACCGAGATAAATCCCTCATCAACTCGACCCGATCGTCCCTTATATATCAGACCGATCGCCCGATCATGATTGTAGCAAGTGTACGATCCTGAACTGAGTCTCCTCAGCAGTCCCCCTAAATGACCACTAGTATCCGCCAGCCAGATCTTAGTTCCTGGGATATAGTGTCAAGGACATACAAATAATAATATAGCTCAAATTGGTTATAGACAGCTATTGTTCAACATTTAAATAACTATTAACTGGAGGACAAACAGTCCCAAAGGAACCAGCTACATAAAATCCTCCTTATACGAAAAAATCAGAATAAAATTAAAAATTAATAATCAAAAAAAGGATCTCAAAATAAAAATTTAAATGAAAAATCTTTGTCAGGGGGACATACCATCTAATAAAATTCTGAATGAAAAAAAGGGGGGATCACGATCAGATAGACGGAATACTCGGTCATTAGTCTTAATTTAATCGGTCCCATAAGCTGGGTATAATTTTAGCCCATAGATCTAAAACCAAACATTTCTCTAACCAACACTGATTAATGATTAATTAATAAACAATATAAGTTAGGTGCATAATAAGGAATAAAACACAATAAATGACAATAATACTGTCAACATACAGAATGTTACATAAAAAGGCCCCAATTATAAACATTCCAATCATGAATAGTTGAAAACAACCGCACAATGGTCACTTTAGTAAAACAGGTGAGAAACTGGTGGGACATCAGCACTTTCAAGCATTATATTAAACACAATATAATTATGCGGAGCCTAAGGTGGGATGTCACTCCACAGGACGGCTTAGAAGAGGATGAATGTGTTAAGGAATGGCTCAATTTTTTAAATAATGCAGGCATGGAATTACAACATTTAGTGCTAAAATATAAAAGATTAAAAATGTTGAAATTGGAGAAAAAGATTTCTGAGATAAAACAAAAACTAGTGTCAGTACAAGACAACCCTAGAGTGGTCACTTTTAATACAGAAATTAAAAAGAAATTGGAAAAGGTGGATTCTGACACTCAAAAGAAAAAAATGAAAAAATTCCATAGGGACATTTTAGAAATAATGCGATTTATTCTTGGCAAGGATTAACTAATAATATTAATTCTACTTCAAAACCCTCTTAGATGGGTGGACCCTCTAATATGAGGATGACCCCCCAATATTCTAAAAATAGTAATAAGACTAATACTGGAGTACAGCCTACTTATACTCCTGTTAGAGCTGTGTCCTCAAGGAATTCTAATAATTATCGAGTTAAGGATTCCCCTTTAAGGCAGGCTCCTAATTACAATAGGAGGAATGATCAAAGGATAGATGAACCTTCTAGGGCTGGTGATGCAGGAAGGGATGGCACGTATTCACGAGCCTCTTTATCATTATGAGAACATCCAGACGCCCAGACAGATGAAGCCTTGTTTAAGGAGGGGAAGGGGCAGAGGCAGGAGACCATGGGGAAGGGGCAGGGGGAACAATCATCTACCCCGTCCTCAGCCCACCCTAATAGAACAACAGTGGTGGAACCCACCATCATGGAGGGATAAGACCACACATTATCCCCAAGAGAACAGACGAGAAGAAGAGGATGCAGGGCAGGAGTACGTGTCCAAAAAAAGAAGGGACAAAGATTACAGGGCATATATAATCTAGCCCAGGTTGATCTGTCAAATAAGGAATTAATTTTGAATGCAGGTTTAAAATGTGCACCTAAAAGGCCCATTAACAAATTTAATGTTTATATGGATATCCATAAATATGTCAGAAAATTAAATATTAAAAAATATTTTTTAGGTTTGAATAAAGGCCCAGCGGAAAGATTAATAGTAACTCAACAAGGTATTGATAGTGGGTTACGAAATAAATCTACATTTAACCCACCTTTACCAGGTAACCATTACGTTCAGACTTTTAAAAGACTGGTATTGAAAGATTTAGAGACCCCCAAAAGAATTTGAATCCCAGATATATTGAGGAAGGGATTAAAGCACTTGAGGAGAGAAAGGATATTATTATCAGACCAGCTGATAAAGGGGGTGGTGTGGTCATCCTTAAAAAATTATTTTATGATTCACAGTTCATGGAAATGTTGGAGGATTCTGACACATATGGTGAATTGAAATGTGACCCAACTGCAGCATACAGTAGGGATTTAGGCAGTTTGATCAATAGTGGATACAGGATGCAGGTTCTCAATCAGAAGGAGAAGAAATATCTATACCCAAGTTTTAATAGGATCCCAACCATTTACACGCTTCCTAAGATTCACAAAGATGCCGTGTGCCCACCAGGCAGACCCATCGTTAACGGTATAGGATCGGTATCAGCCAGGATTGGAGAATATTTAGATTGTTTTTTACAAGCCAGTGTAGTTTCTACTAAAGCTTATCTGAAAGATACAAAATATTTAATTAATCAGTTGACTAAGGATGAAATAGGTGAGCAGCAAGAGATTTTCCTAGTAACCGCGGATGTCTCTTCGCTGTATACTATTATACAACATGAGGACGCTCTACTATCTCTTAATTGGGCTTTAAATAAAAGAGATGACTTGCCTGGGATACAGAAGAGGTTTTTAGGGATGTTTTTGGATTTCTGTCTCACTCATAATTATTTCTGGTATGCTGGTAAATTCTATACTCAGAAAAGGGGCGTGGCGATGGGCGCTAAATTTGCGCCTAGCCTCGCCAATTTATTTATGAGTGAGTGGGAAGACAGATCCATCCACTCTGAACATAGGCAAGAGCTGTTATTCTACAAAAGGTATATTGTTCCTTATTTGGAGAGGGACGGAATCCTCTTTGGAGGAATTTTTGAAAGAATTAAATAATAACACTAATAATATACGTCTGGAATCAAGATGGAGTAAGGAACAGGTGGATTATCTTGACCTAACACTCATGATAGTTGATCATAGTATTAAGACTAAGGTGTTCTTCAAGCCAACTGATCGGAATAGTTACTTGGCCATCCAAAGTGGCCATCATCCGACTTGGCTGAAGAACATTTCAAAAGGTCAGTTGATGCGGGTGAGAAGGAACTGCACTGAGGATATTGATTTTAAGGAACAGGCAGAGGTTATAAAAAATTGTTTTGTAGAGAAAGGGTATAGACTGACAACACTAGAGGAAACAATGAAGGAAGTTGAAGCAGTTCCCAGGGATCATTGTCTGACAACCATGGTAAAAGAAACAAATGATAAATTTTCATGGGGGTTTTTAGTGATTTTCATGCCCAATATCGGGAAGTGGACTCTATTATTAAGAAGCACTGGGATATATTATGTTTGGATAAGCATTTAAAGAAAGAAATCCCCCCACAACCTGTGTTTGTGTATAGAAAGGCTCCTTCCTTTGCCGATAAAATTGTTAAGAAAATTATAGACCCTCCTCTTAGACCCCAAATGATTTGGAACAGAAATGGGTTTTTCGCTTGTCGTAGATGTATAGCTTGTAGACAAGTACATACACATTTAAGGAACTTTACACAATTTTCATCCTCAGATAATGAAAGGACTTTCCAAATTAAGGATGTTATTACATGTGGTTCTACATATGTGGTGTGCGCTCTACAATGCCCTTGTAATTTATTATACATAGGACGCACCAAAAGAATATTAAGCAATAGGGTTTCTGAACACATTAGTAACATCAAAGCAGGTTTTAGGGAACATAGTGTTTCTCTACATTTCCGTTGCAAACACAATAGAGATCCCTCCGGATTAAAGTTCTGGGGCATAGAAAAACTGGCCCCAAACTGGAGAGGGGTGAATAAAATTAGAGAAATCTCAAAATGTGAAACTAAATGGATTTACCTTGCTAATACCCTTGAACCTATAGGTATGAATGTGGAACTTGATGTGAATGCGTTCATTAATAATTCATAATATAGTTCTTGGACGCATAGAATTTTGTTCATAAATATACGTACTTTGACAGTTGGGTATGATCTTATTCAGTATATTTAGATCGATTTTTAGGTTCATTATTCAATTTAATCATTTGGGATTGAGAGGTCGTTTGTGTATATATATTTATTTATTTAGATAAATTCCATTACTCTTTAAGCAGGGCCGGTTTGATTGTATATTATTATATATTGCATTTATTTTTCATTATATATATTTTATTTTATTATATAATTATTTTTAAACACATTTATTGATTTCAAATGTTTATATTTTATGAATGACCATTGTGCGGTTGTTTTCAACTATTCATGATTGGAATGTTTATAATTGGGGTCTTTTTATGTAACATTCTGTATGTTGACAGTATTATTGTCATTTATTGTGTTTTATTCCTTATTATGCACCTAACTTATATTGTTTATTAATTAATCATTAATCAGTGTTGGTTAGAGGAATTTTTGGTTTTAGATCTATAGGCTAAAATGATACCCAGTTTATGGGACCGATTAAATTAAGACTAATGACCGAGTATTCCGTCTATCTGATCGTGATCCCCCCTTTTTTTCATTCAGAATTTTATTAGATGGTATGTCCCCCTGACAAAGATTTTTAACTTTAATTTTTATTAATTTTGAGATCCTTTTTTTTGATTATTAATTTTTAACTGATTGTTTCGTATAAGGAGGATTTTATGTAGCTGGTTTCTTTGGGACCGTTTGTCCTCCAGTTAATAGTTATTTATATGTTAAACAATAGCTGTCTATAACCAATTTGAGCTATATTATTATTTGTATGTCCTTGACACTATATCCCAGGAACTAAGATCTGACTGGCGGATACTAGTGGTCATTTAGGGGGACTGCTGAGGAGACTCAGTTCAGGATCGTACACTTGCTACGATCATGATCGGGCGATCGGTCCGATATATACGGGACGATCAGGTCGAGTTCCCATTGTTTTGCTATTAAGCAATCTCTATGTTATATGTGACCATTTGGTGTAAACCTCTATCAGGTAGTGGTCATGTGTAGATTTAAGTGAGGTAAAGGGGTTAAATTTAGAAGGTTGTCTGTGTATAAGAGAGGTGCTTTACGTCGTTTGGTCACGCCCTCAGACGAAAGAATGACGAAACGCGTCAGTGCGCGACCAGACAGCATCTCTGACAACCGGGACGTACGGAGTGGATCTCACCTGGGAACACCGCTGATCGGCTCTTGCAGACGGGTGGTGAGAGGGATTTATTTTGGTTCATCTCTTACATATATTCATGCTGTTTATTTTTGGTTTTAAATGTGAGTGCGCACCCCGCAGGGGGGCATTTTATTGAATTCAATAAAGGTTTTCAAAGGATAATGTACTATTCAAGCTCTATTCATTTAAGGGTATATGCAGATCCCAAGCTATAACGATCAGGTGTTGAGACGATTCTCATCTGGAAACATATACACGTGTATTGAGCTGTGTTTTATCATATCTCTGGTGAGTCTCTCCATATAGGGGGAAAGCCCCTTTGCTTCACATGTGGTGTGGTGGTGGACCCTGATTTTGAAGACTCAGCGTGTATTGAATCACCCCTGATTTTGGACTTTGCATGTTTGGACTTTTATTTATTTATTTATATTCTTAGGTTGCATTATCTATAATTTTGCAATCTTTTCATTTATTTTTACCTAAGTACTAAATGTATCGAGCGCTGCTATATTCAGCTGATTGATTCAATTAATTATCTGGATTTGTTTGAAGTGTAAATTTGCTGTCCCCTCAAAATAACTCAACACACAGCCATTAATGTCTAAACCACTGGCAACAAAAGTGAGTACACCCCTAATTGAAAATGTCCAAATTGGGCCCAATTAGCCACTTTCCCTCCCTGGGGTCAGGTGACTCGTTAGTGTTACAAGGTCTCAGGTGTGAATGGGGAGCAGGTGTGTTAAATTTGGTTTTATCACTCTCACTCTCTCATAATAGTCACTGGAAGTTCAACATGGCACCTCATGGCAAAGAACTCTCTGAGGATCTGAAAAAAAGGATTGCTGCTCTACATAAATATGGCCTAGGTTATAAGAAGATTGCCAAGACCCTGAAACTGAGCTGCAGCACGGTGGCCAAGACCATACAGCAGTTTAACAGGACAGGTTCCACTCAGAACAGGCCATGCAATGGTCGACCAAAATAGTTGAGTTCATGTGCTCTGTGTCATATCCAGAGGTTGTCTTTGGGAAATAGACATATGAGTGCCAGCATTGCTGCAGAGTTTGAAGGGGTGGGAGGTCAGCCTGTCAGTGCTCAGACCATATGCTGCACACTGCATCAAATTGGTCTGCATGGCTGTCGTCCCAGAAGAAAGCATCTTCTAAAGATGATGCACAAGAAAGCCTGCAAACAGTTTGCTGAAGACAAGCAGACTAAGGACATGGATTACTGGAACCAAGTCCTGTGGTCTGATGAGGCCAAGATAAACTTATTTGGTTCAGATGGTGTCAAGTGTGTGAGGCGGCAACCAGGTGAGGAGTACAAAAACAAGTGTGTCTTGCCTACAGTCAAGCATGGTGGTGGGAGTGTCATGGTCTGAGGCTACATGAGTGCTGCCGGCACTGGGGAGCTACAGTTCATTGAGGGAACCATGAATGCCAACGTACTGTGACATACTGAAGCAGAGCATGATCCCCTCCCTTCAGAGACTGAGTAACAGGGCAGTATTCCAACATGATAACGATCCCAAATATGTTAATGGAAGTGCAGTGATAAAAGTAGATCATGATGAAGTTCATGATTATCATTGTCACTAGGACATGAGGTTGCTATTAGAGATGAAATACTGTCATTATGAAGTGTAGGAAGAAATGGAAAGTTGCTAAAGTAATCATTTGCACTGTGGATGTACTTTTACATTTATTTTATTGGTAATATGAACATGAGGATATTTATTTGTATTTAATATTATGGTTGGGTATTAACTATATTAACCACTTGCCGACCGCCGATCGGCATCTGACGGCGGCAAAGCGGCTCTGTAAGGCAAAACGCCGTCATACGACGGCGGCCGCCAGATCGCGCACAGTGAGCGCGCGCCGCCGGAGGCGCGCCCGCACGCTCACTGTGTCCGGGGAGGGCCAGGGAGCGGGTGCGGCGGCTTCGATTGCCGCCGGCCACCCGCGCTGCCCCCCCCGGAGTGAAGGAGCGGAGGTCCGTGTAAGTAAACACGGACCTCCGCTCTGTGTGAGGGGGAAGGGCTGTGATCACAGCCTTCCTGTACGTGAAGGCTGTGACCACTTCCCTTCCCCAGCTAGGCAAGCCCCCATACAGTTAGAACACGCCCAGGGAACATAGTTAACCCTTAGAGCGCCCTCTGCAGGTTAACCCCTTCACTGCCAATGGCATTTACACAGTAATCAGTGCATTTTTATAGCACTGATCGCTGTATAAATGCCAATGGTCCCAAAAAAGTGTCAAAATGTTCCGACACGTCCGCTGAAATATCACAGTACCGCTAAAAATCGCAGATCGCCGCCATTACTAGTAAAAAATAAAAAAAAAATAAAAACCCCAAAAATGAATTCTCATCATCCGTAAACGCGGCCACTTTTGCGCAAACCAATCAATAAACGCCGATTGCGATTTTTTTTATCGCAAATATGAGGAAGAATATAAATCTGACAAAAACGGTGAAAAAAAATGTTTTTTTATATTTTTTTTTTGGATTTGTATTTTAGCAAAAAGTAAGAAATTTGGGTTTTTTTGCAAAATTGTCGCTCTTCTTTTGTTTATAGCGGCGATCAGAAATGACGCAGAGGGGATCAAATACCACCAAAAGAAAGCTCTGTTTGTGGGAAAAAAAGGACGCAAATTTCGTTTGGGTACAGCGTTGCATGACCGCGCAATTGTCAGTTAAAGCAACGCAGCGCCGAATAGCAAAAAGGGCTCCGGTCCTAAAGCTGGAAATCCTTCCGGTCCTTAAGTGGTTAATAAACCCAAATAAATATCATCATATACCAATGGAAGAGGAATCCAGTGGCAACCTGTGAAGCTCTGGTGGACTCCATGCCCAAGAAGGTTAAGGCAGTGCTGGAAAATAATGGTGGCCACACAATATATTGACACTTTGGAAATTTTCACTTAGGGGTGTACTCACTTTTGTTGCCAGTGGTTCAGACATTAATGGCTGTGCGTTGAGTTATTTTGAGGGGACAGCAAATTTACACTGTTATACAAGCTGTACACTCACTACTTTAAAATGTAGCAAGGTGTCATTTCTTCAGTGTTGTCACATGAAAAGATATAATAAAATATTTACAAAAATGTGAGGGGTGTACTCACTTTTGTGAGATACTGTATATACCAACACAGGGGTTGCATGCTTAAATATGAGAGACTGTGGGCTCCTTGGTTGGATGTCCCTGGGCTTTCCCCAGTGGATCTGATCATGGACAGATTGCTTGGGATTAATGCCGGGTAAGGTTTCAACCTTCCATCTTCGTAGGGGTACGGGCAATGCCCTTTCATGGTGGCAGGTTTGGTCAAAAGTTAGCTGACCGGATTTATGTGTTAAGAAGACCTTATTATATTGCTGTGGTTTACCTGTACATGTTATTGACTCTACTGACAAGTAAATTTACATTGAGTTTTGTACTGCTTTGTAATGTATGGTGTTAAATCTTTAATAAAATTATTTTTGGATATAAAAAAAATACTGTAGATACATTTCTTAATCTCTAAGCTACAGAGTACAAATATGAAAACAATTAATTTACAGTTAGAGACTATAAGATTGATATTTGGTGGCTTTATATGACCCATTGTACACTATTTGGAAAGAGCTCTGCTGTGAAATTGTACAGCGATGCTAGTGTGTTGATGTAAGAATACACCTGATTTCTTTTGGAATATGAAGCTACTGCTGTGTGCAAATTTAGAATGATGGGAATAAGAGACTTTCTGTGAATTGTATGAAGTGCAGAATGACCTTCCACAGAAGCACTGTAGCATTTAATGTTTATAGTGTATGCATGCTGTATATAAAAGACCCCTGTTTTATTCTTACTGTTAGTACGCTGCTTCTGAATGCAGAACAGAGTGCCACTCTCATGTAGACTGTGCGTGATTGCACTAGAGTTGGATGAAAAAACAGTGCAGGGGACATGGCTATTGGCATTGTCACTGCTGATTCACAAGCCTTTGTTTGCCTGTCAGCACTTGGCCACACTTAGCCAGGGCCTGCCCTACCATGGGACCGAGTGGGACCATGGGTCCCAGGCGGCACTTCAAGAGGATCGGCACTTTGCCGCCCCTTTCCACAATAACTGCTCCTCTCCCCTTTATTTTACTATGGGGAGGGGGCGGGTTGCCGCTTATTACAATGACACTGCAGGGGGGGCAGCGGCGCCGCCGCTGCTGCTGCCTGCTGCCATCTATGGCACTGCAGAGCGCTCGCTGCCATGCCTGCCCATCCTCTCCGCGGCTCCCCCCTTGCTGTGTCACGGACGGTCAGGACAGGACAAAGTCAGCTGACCGTCTGGAGCCAACAGCGTGAGGGAGGAGGAGCTGCTGGCTGCACAGAGAAAGCCATGCTGGAACAACAGGGATAGCTGGAGGCACTGACACTCAGAGCAAGTAAGTGTCAGCGCCACTGATCCCATCTCCCCCTCTCCTACCCGTCCGTACCGTCGCTCGCGAGACGTCACGGTATCTACCGTCGTCCGTCGTCGTCGCCGCCGCGGCGACGGGGGGGACGTCACAGTAACATTATTCGCCGTTGGGCGGGGGAGGGGTATCATTTTATTTCCCCTCTCCTCG
>BLSH010031123.1:578236-595686 GCA_018402905.1 Glandirana rugosa | reverse complement strand
GGGGGGGGGGGGGCGGCGCACTGGCGCCCTCTATGGAGGATCCGCCACTGCATAGGAAGTAGGTTTTGGCTTGGTTTATGAGGCTTGTACATCACACAGAACCTGGCTTTGATGCTTGTTTAGACTTTCATATAGAAGACTTTAGTTCAATTTATACTGATGGAGATTTGCAAAGGTAGTTACTGTAAATTGTACTGTATAGGTACTGTTTAATTAGACAACTTAGCAGGACCCAAGTAATGGGCAATACTAGGTATCAAAAGATTATAAAGAGAAAATGCCAACTTGAAGACACAGATTACATGGATTTAAGAAATGCACACTAAATATACACATTACACAAAGGATGTAAGATTACAGTGTACTAACTTTTTATGAGATGTTGACTTGATGTGAACCTGGAAAGTTTTGCATGGATTCACATGTGATTCAAGTTAAAAAGAAACATGACAGTAAAGAATTCACTCATGTACAGATTCTGACAGTGGATTTTAGTTACAGAAAAACTTGTTTTATAGGACATGTGAGACCAACTACTCTTATTTTGCTGGCAGCACTTGAATACATATGAATTATATGAAATCCTATAAAACAACATAGTTTACGTAATGATGGAGGAAGCTCACTCCTAATCTTGGAAAAATGATTTGCAGTGATCTCAGCAGTTCATGTACAGTAAATCTACTGCTGAAGATATATATGTAGTGTAAAGCCCCATACACACTATACAATTTTCTGTAGAATTTTGTCTTCAGATTTACCAAAATCATGTAGTGAGAGGGCCTGCCTGATTGCATGCAAATTGAAACTCTTAAGGTTTGGTAAATCTGAAGACAAAAGTCTACAGAAAATTGTCCAACTCCATTCACACTGGGAGCTGAAAAAAACAACGTAAAAATGCTCAATATTAGTGTTTTTTGCCGGCGTATTTCCATTTTTGTGCCAGTGGTTTGCTGGTGTTTAGCAGTGTGTAGTTGTTAGAGATCGGCTAAACACCCCCCAGTTCAGTTCGCGCCCGAACCCTCAAACATTGCAAAAGTTCAGACTGGAACGATGAACCCCATTGAAGTCTATGGGACCCGAACATGAAGTCCCCATTTTAAAGGTTTACATGCAAGTTACTGGCCATTAAAAGGGTATGGTGGCCTGGCTACTGCCCTGGGGGATATGTACCAATGCAAAAAAAACTTTTAAAAAAGATAATTTTTCCACTTTTTGTTCGTGTTTTAGGTTGTTTTTTTGTTTCTTCAATCTCTTTGACGCAGTTGCGTCCTGTTATCGTGGATCCCCTGCTTCCAACAGCTCTTCAGAACTGGATGCTGCCAATACAGCCAACTGTTTTGTTTCCTACATGGTGTATGCAAGTACTTCCTGTGACTATGACTATATACCTTGTATAAGGTGTGATGATCCTGGCTGTCTTTACGGCCAGGCAAGGTCCTATGATGCCCCTGTTCCTTACTCATGGTGGATGTGACGGTAATATCGTGGAATATCAGGGGCTTTAGAGAGCCACTGAAGTGCACAATGCCATTGTCTGTTCTTAAAAAGTATCACCCTGCTATAGTATGTATGCAAGAGACGCACCTGACAACCGAAGCCTTGACATGCATGAACTATCACTGGGTGGGATATGCCTGCCACTCAGTCCATACCTCTTTTTCATGGGGAGTAAGTCTCCTAGTACACCAGCAGATTGCCTTTGAGGTAATGGCGTGGGAGGTGGACGGAGAGGGCAGGTATATTTTTGTTCATTGTAAGATTTTTCAGTTTACTTGTGTGTTAGCAATTGTGCATGTGCTATCCCCTTTTTCAACCACTGTCCTTCGGTGCCTGCTGCAGTTCTTAACGGACAAACCTGAGTTCCCACTGCTGCTTGTGGGTGACTTTAATGGCTATATGTGTCCCACACTTGACAAGCACCGGCAGATAGCAGTTGGTCCCCACTTTAAGGACACTATGCTCTGTAGATTTGCAGGAGAGATGGAATGGATCGACATCTGGAGGTCCAGAAATCCCAGGGAGAGACAATTTTCTTGCTATTCCAAGACCCATATGTCACTCTCTAGGATAGATCTCTGCCTGGTGACCCCAAATTGTGTTCCCTGTATCTCAAAGCTCCAGTACGATAACAGGTCAGTGTTGGATCATTCTCCCGTGGTGGTATGGCTTATGGCTAAACCCACTACTCATTTCTCTAAGGCCCCGTGGAAACGTAACCCCTTTTGGCTTAATATAATGTCCGGCAGTTTGCCGAATACTTCCACTTTCATGCAGAATTTGCTGACCCGCTTGTGAGATGGGATGCTTTTAAATGCTAAATTAAGGTGAGTCTTTATAGAAGAAATTAAAGCGGTGCAAAATGCCACCAGGGAACATGACCAACAGCTATATATGCAGGCTCAACAGGCGGAGAGGCAGTATGTGGCTGATCCCTCCCCGGTAAATCAGGAACGGTGGCTGGAGTCACAGAGGGTCCTGAGGGAACTCCAGGTGGCAACAGCGGAGCAAAAGCGCTTTTTCAAGAAACAGACATTTTATGAGGAGGGTGAACAGACAGGCAGGTTGTTGGCTAGAATTGCGACCCCTCCAATTTCCGCTATTCACTTGCCTACGGGAATCTTAACTAACTCCCCGAAGCTTATCCTTGCTGAAATGGGGCAGTTCTATGAGGAGCTATACCAAACTAAAACTCAGGTTTCGATGGTGGAAACGTCACAATACTTAGCCCATGCCTTAGCCCAGAGCCTTAGGTCCCCAGGCTGTCAGATGCTAACAGACGTGCATTGGATGCCCCCAATACTGAGGATGAAATAGCCAAGGCAATTGCCTTTCCCCAAACTACAAAGCCCACGGGAGGATTGGATCCCAAATAGAGGTATATAAGACCTATTCTGAAATACTAGTGCCCCAACTACTAAAGGTGTCAGGCTGCACAACAAAAGGGATGTTTACCAGATTCCATGTCTAAAGCCCATATAGTCCTGCTTTTCAAACATAAGGTAAGCCGCCTACGGATCCGGGATCTTATAGGCCCATATATCTCCTCTCGGTTGACATGAAAATTCTGGCAAAAACCCTGGCCACAAGGTTTAATAAATGTATCAATACAATTATACACTCTGATCAGTCAGGCTTTATTCCCCTGAAATCCACAGCCATTAATACCAGGAGAGTATTTTTAAACATGCAGACACGGGCGGACAGCATGGGTCATCGTGCCTTGTTGTCATTAGATACCAACAAGGCCTTTGATAGTGTTGAATGCCCATATTTATGGCAGACACTGGGCCGATTTGGCTTTGGTGAGACTGTTGTCTCATGGGTTCAGCTCCTCTACCATGCACCGACGGCGGCCCTACGCAAGGGGGGTAGGGTTTCGCCAGCTTTTCAGCTGGGGAGAGGGACCAGGTAGGGCTGTCCTGGATGATGGGATTATGGGTTTTCATTACAAAGAGCTTAAAGAAACGATAACACTTTACGCTGATGATATGTTATTTTTTCTTGGTTCCTGTGGTTCAGTCCTTCAAATATTTATGAATACACATCTTTCCTAATATTACTGATTGCTGCAAACTTAATATATTGCCATTGTTACATAGATTTAAAGCCAGACTAGCTGTGTGGAACAAGATATGGTTATCATTAATTGGGGGGGCCAATCTTATAAAAATGGTGCTCATGCCGCAACTTCTTTACTTACTGCACAATGCCCCCGCAGTAATACCTCTGTACATCTTTATACTAGTTAACACACTGTTCATATCCCTGCTCTGGAGGAACAAGGCCCCAAGGATTAGACTAGAACAGCTTCAAAAGCCCAAAGATGGGGGGATGGCACTACCCAATCTGTGGCTTTATTATCTGGCCTCCGAGCTACAACACCTTATAAGGGCGTTTAAAAGTGAACCGCCTACCAGCGTGTCCCTCTCCCCATTGGCCCACTCCATCATGAGACATCATATGGAGGGGAAAGACATTCCAGGAGCCCTGGACTCTGCGAACTTGAACTTATTGAATCACACTTTTTCCACCTATTCCTTGATAGTAAAAATTTGGGCTAAGGTTGGGGTGTTGCAGGACGTTACAGGCTTCACAGATTACAGTCTGATATGGCGGAACCCTGCGTATGGAGAGCTGCCGAGGCTTGAGTGTGCAGCCCACTGGAGACAGTGGGGTGTTACTCATTTGTCCCAAATCTTCAGTAATGGTGCACTTCGCTCCTTTGAGCACCTGAGCACTGAATTTTGTTTCCCACTCACTATGAGGTTTCGTTATCTTCAGCTCGGGCATGCAGTCCGTGCCCAGGGTTTGGCTATGGATTGGTCCCCATCCCCCACACCTGTGTTCAGGTACGTCCAGTTGGTTGGGGACACTAAGGGATTTATCTCAGTATGTTATGGTATGCTCCTACCCTCATACTTGGAGGGGTACCCCAGCAACGCTAAGGAAAAATGGGAGATGTGGGACTTCTGGAGGAGGAACTGTGGGGCAATGCACTTGAGGCTGTCTTCCACAGCTCCTTAAACACTGCCCATAGGCTGTCGCAACTTTGCATTATACTTAGGGTCCATTACACTCCCCTGGGGCTACACCAAATGGGACTGTTACAGTCCCCTGAGTGTGTATGATGTAAGGCAGCGGAAGGTGACCTTATACACCTCTTGCGGAGATTCCCAAGTTGCATCACTACTGGAAGACGGTATTAGACACTATTAACTTGGTATTCCAGGTATCTGTACCCCTAGAACCTACTAGATGCATATTGGGTATCTTAGATGACCTTCAAATTACTGAGCACCAGCAAGTAGCAATTAACAGAACCCTATTTCAGGCTCACAAATGTATTTTGCATTTATGGAAGGCAGGCAGAGCACCTACACACAAGGAGTGGGTATGCAGCATGGGATATACCTTAAAATTGGAAAAAGTAATCTTCCAACATAGAGGAAGTCTGCATAAGTTGGCCTGTGGGGTGACTGGCTGGCAGTACCAGGTCTTGCTCCTACTAAACTGGTGATGGAGAGACTATTAGGTTGAACTGTTTAATATGGTACTGTTGTTGAGGCAGGGTGTATGTTTATAGCCCCGTGTTTGACGTATCTCTCACTGAGGGACATATCATTCTCAATGCTTAGTGTTAAAGTTTGCAATGTATCATGCTATTTCTTACCCTATGGCATGATACTTACTCTGTAACTACTGAGTCTGAAGACCTTTTGATGACTGTACTGATTCTATTTTATTTACTAAGATGTATGTCTGTTGGAATTTAATAAATAATAATAAAATGGAAAATTCCTCTAACTATAGTGCCTGGTTGGTCCCCCTTGTCTGCCTGTAAAGGGATGCATCTGTACCTTGTATAGAACCCGCTGCAGCAAAACTGACATTTATTTTTTTAAAAATGACATTTAAATTGATTTTCCCTGCAGGCTTTCTTTATTTGTAGAAGCTGGAATTTAGACTCTAGGCATGTGGGTGACAGGGAGTGTATTTTTTTTTTCAATGCAGCAGGTGGGGCAGAGAAATTTGCCTGCTATACTCTACAGCTGGTGGCGTGTTGCTGGTTGACATGTTGCAAGGAACTGTGTGGCTGTGACACCCTTTGCTATACCATCATCCCTGTCAGCTGCGGTGGACTGCGCACTAGTGTCAGCTTGGGTCATAGAGGTTGAGGAGGGTGAGGATGATTTAGTAAGCCAGTCCACCACCTCCTCTGCATGCTGTGACTGGATAGCATGGGCAACAGCACTAAACAGAGACAAATGTGAGCTGCTTGAGGAGGGAGCACGAACACCTTTGCCTGTGGACACAGGTGCTGCTGGCTCCCTCACAGTGCCATAGGAACGTCTGCCTCTCCTTGTTGGCCTCCCAGACATGATGGGGGTGGGGCTTATTACCCAACTTTAATAGAAACTGGGAAAAGTGTGATTAGATGCATTTTATTGAATGAAAAGTGGTGTTTGGTGCACTTTAAATTGAGGACTGATGCTGACAGTAATGTAAAAACGATTTTAAAAAAATAAAATAAAAAAGGGGGAACACCAATGTCACATTCATATAAACTGCAGCTGACACTTTAAAAAACAGGGGACAGGCAGGGAAAAAAAGAAAAACACACACTACACTATACTGACACACTTTACTCACAAACTATACTAACACTACATTAACACTCTACACTAAACAATGAGTCAACACACTAACTCGCTAGTAGCAAACTAAGCCCTGCTCTATCTCTCTCCACTCCAACAAACTGTAAACACTTCCTATGGGAAGGAACCTTTTATAGTGTGGGTAGGACTATGAGCACTGAACTGGGGTTGGAGAAAGTCATCATCACTTTTTGATAGTGCTCCGCTGCCCTAATTGGCAATTCATCCAGTTAGGGCCCTAGAATGCACTGTGAAGCATGCAGTGCATTGCGGGGTGCAGGGCAGGGGAACATCCCATCGAGCTACCCACAAATTCGGGTGTTCGCTGAACAGGCAAACCGACAATGTTCGGGCCTAGCAGCTGGTTGTTAAGGAGTGGGCAGCCGCTATCAGCTGCTTCCCTGCTAATAGCTGGATGTAAATGAAAGAATGCTGGCCCTTTGGGTTTGGTATGGATTTTAAGAGGAAACCCATGCCAAAAATGTCAACATCCATACCAGACTCTTATCCAAGCGTTCAGCTCGGCAGGCTAGGAAAGGGGGGAATGAGGGAGCACTTCCCCCTCCTTAGCCATACCAGGACACATGCCCTCAACATGGGGGGGGGGATGCTTTGAAGCAGGGGGGCTGCCCCAAAAGCACCTTGTTTACCACAACCTTGGCCAGTGGCTGTGGGGGTCTGCATGCGGGGGGGCTCCGCTTCGCAGCTGCCGCAAAATAAACTAAGGGGCAGGGCCAACTGGTGATGTCACCAGGTGATCCCAACACCTTGTGATGTCATTGATCCAGCATAAATATTACAATTCCCTCCAGCAGAGTGTGTAGAAATTAAAGTGGTATTAAACCCAATAGCAAAACTGATATATATATTGCAGCTTACCAATCATTGTGGTGGCTGCATTTGTTTTTTTGTTTTTTTTTTAGACTTTTTTCCCACCTTGTGATCAAGCCAGTAAAACCTCCTATATAAGAGTGCCCCCGCACTGAGCAAAGAGGGCACTGCAGGCAGCAGATTTGTCAGTCTGGGAGGAGAGGAGCGTTAGATGTGCTAGCCGTATAATTACATTAACAAATTAAAGCCAAACTCTAGCTCACACTTTATAATCAGTTACAGCAAACAGTGTTTTCCTCTGGGATAAAAGTTTTACATTAATAAATAAAAGCTGATTATTGTAAGCACCTCTGTCGGTGTTAAATGATTTTGTCTCATCCCAATACATCTGGAAGAGTGCTTGTTCTTTTGAAAAACAACAGACTTACTGGCTACATTACTGGAGGAAAGAAAGACTTAAAACGTAAACTAATGCAGCTATTACATCTAAGAATTGGTGAGCTACAATATATTAAATGTTTCATCTTGGGTTTATTACTGCTTTACTATGCAAATCTATAAAAATATAAAAAAAAGAACATTTCCATTAGAAATACTGACATTTGAAGTTTAAAACCATCTAACGTTACTTGTAACTATTGCATACAAACTTATTCCCAAAATGTTAAATCATTCTTTGTATTTTTGCTATATACTATTGCTAGTGTTTGATGTATGTTGCAATACATTTTATTTAATGAGGTTATTACTTCTAATGACATCTATTCCATTTCACAAACATTCTGGTTGCTGACTCTTTGTTGTGTGCCAGGATTTAGGAGGCAAGGACAAACTGGGCAGCGGGGATGGTGATAGTGGTATAGAGCCCTGTGTTATATAGGCATCACAAATATTTTTGGAAACGGCAATACTCACTGTCTTATGTGTTGCTTGGATTGCCTGTTACATTTGAAGTTGCTGGAACCACATCAGACAGCGCTGCCAGAGAATGTTGGTGATGGATTAAGCCAGCTTGACTGTGCGCTTGTTACAGAGATGAAACACAATGGAAAACAAAGCTTGCATGAAGAACTTGCTTGCTTTACAGTGTTATTATCCATTGTCGTGTAAGGCATACAAATACAGGGATAACATTTCAGGATAGGACCAGTGAAATGTTCCTCACACATCATCATGCATCATTTGTATCCATATTTCAGTGTCAAGAGTGCATATAAAATAAATGACAAAGAACTGAGAAATCAAAACAAAGAACAATTGTTCTTTTTCTTTGGGTTCCAATGAAATATCTTATGTGATATTGAACTTCTATCTAAGATATATAGAATATGTGCTATATTTGGTAGATGTCAATTTTTCGGAGAGAGGATGCCCCCAAGGTCACGCAATGGCAGTCATGTTAGCATGGTTTTGATAAAAAATGTTCAACTCTTTCCTGCACCCAACCATCTCACAAGTAGTTTTTGGCAGTAAAAGGAATCAAAGACATTAGAACATCTGCCCAATGTGCATTAAAAAAATGAAAAACATACAAAGGACTCATTTGAGTATAAAGTTTTCTCTTGCCTGAACAATAACAAGGACTTCCAAAACCTGGAAAAGTTTGTTATCATCCTTTAATTACCCCTATATATAAGGGTCCAAATACCTGCATGTTTGCAATTGTTAGTCCATATATGTTCACTCTTATTTGCCCATATGAACTCATCAGACCACAACCAAGGTTAAAGTATTTTTAAAAGGTTCAACTGTCCCTGGAATGTTTCCTTAGATGTTAGAGTGTTCAATCTTTTCCCAAGTGGTCAGATCTCATTACCAAAATCCTCACTGCACAGTCTCCCTACTACAATGCCTTGAAAAAGTATTCATACACCTTGAAATTTTCCACATTTTGTCATGTTACAACCAAAAACGTAAATGTATTTTATTGGGATTTTATGTGATAGACCAACACAAAGTGGCACATAATTGTGAAGTGGAAGAAAAATAATAAATGGTTTTCAACATTTTTTACAAATAAATATCTGAAAAGTGTGGTGTGCATTTGAATTCAACCCTCCTGAGTCAATACTTTGTAGAACCACTTTTCACTCAATTACAGCTGCAAGTCTTTTTGGGGATGTCTCTACCAGCTTTGCACATCTAGAGATTGACATTTTTGCTCATTCTTCTTTGCAAAATAGCCCAAGTTTTGTCAGATTGGATGGAGAGCATCTGTGAAGAGCAATTCTCAAGTCAGTCAGACCATCTAACAGACCACCTGACAGCAATGTTAGGGACCTGGATAGCAGGATCATGCTTGAGAAAAATGTTGTGCAGTGGGCATATGTGTGTCAGGAACCATAAACCAGATGGAGACAGAAAGTGCAGTTAAAATCACACCAGGAACATAATAAAAAAACAGAAGCCAGGGTTTTGATGCCAGAGTGGGTAATCAAAAAACGCATATTACAGCGCACACATGATACATACTCCTACCAGGCTGTTTAAAAGCATCTAAACGTATATAGCAAAAAATGCAAAAATACGGGGGTTTGGTCACACTAAATGGCCATGAAGTGCTTAAGCCCACTGACTGCTGCAAAGTACCCCGTTTTACCAGTGGGTTCCTACAATAACCTTAGAGTGAATGCTCCTATCTCAAACCATGGAAGCCAACGCCTCTCTTTATGGGAGACCAGAGGACACATCCCATGGATCAGGTGTACACTGATTGGGGGTAATTAAGGAGGATGGGGTTCTTCAGCCCAAAAGGTCTGGTCAGGACCTCTCAGCATACAAAAAAATACATATTTGGGGGGGACACCCTACCAAACGCATGGTGCTGCTTGTAAGACCAATAGACAAAAAACGCATATTACAGCGCACACATGATACATACTCCTACCAGGCTGTTTAAAAGCATCTAAACGTGTATAGCAAAAAATGCAAAAATACTGGGGTTTGGTCACACTAAATGGCCATGAAGTGCTTAAGCCCACTGACTGCTGCAAAGTACCCCGTTTTAACAGTGGGTGGGTAATCAGGCGACCCGTGGTCAGGAAACCTGAAGTCAGCATAGTCAGGAGCAAAAATCAAGAACGGGAATGAGAAGGAAAGTCAGCCAGGCCAAGTCACACACAAAAGCACAAGAAGAAACACAACTAGAGATCATAGACCACGCAAATTCAATTGGAGCTAAAGACCATCTTCACAGGGTGGACCTGCGGATGGTAACTACACAGTAAAGGCATGCCACATCCTAATAATGACTACATAATGGAACATGAGAACAAAAGAATGCACTTTCTAGGCATGTATTTATACTTTATTGGTACAAAGAATCAAAAAGCCGACGTAACACAAATATACACATCAATATACATAAAAGTACATATATGGGGAAATATTAAAACATGATATATGGTCAACGAATAGCCCACACAGAAGAGGCTTATAAGAAAAAATATATCCCGTGGGATGTGGGCACTGGGTACCCCAGGTTAGTGGTTATCCCTATAGTGTATCAATACATGTATAGACTTGACAATTCATATATGTCATAAGATACCAAATAGAAAGGGGGATCCAAACCACCAAAGACCATGGGTAACTCTGTTCTCTATCATGTAAGTATAATGCTTGCTTTACTAGTTTCGCGTTGATGTGCATTGCTTTCAGAAGGGATACTTACCACTGTCTTTTCGAGAGGCACATATAGTGCTATTGCCCAAACCAGACAAGGATCCATTAAAATGCTCCTCATATAGACCCATATCATTATTGAATATAGATTTTAAAATATTAACTAAACTACTGCCTATTAGGTTGAAGGGGGTCTTGCAACCAATTATCTCTCCCGATCAAACGGGTTTTATGCCTAAGAAGGCCACCGATATAAATCTACGAAGGGTATTCACCCATACTCAGTTAGGTTCGGATAGTTCTAGTGGGGGGAACTAGTTTTCCTTGCTTTGGAGAAGGCTTTCAACTCCATTGATTGGAAATATATGAGTACGGCGTTGGAAGTTTTTCGTTTTGGCTCACACTTTAGGAAATGGATCGATATCCTGTATCAATCTCCTACCGCTGTCATTAAAGTAAATGGAATGATATTGGAGATTTTTCCGATAGGCCCAATGTCACCTGGTCTTTTTACTATTCTGGTTGAACAGTTGGCTGCGGCTTTAAGGGCCTCAGATGAGGTAAAGGGGAAAATGGTTGGTAGTCTGACCAAAAAAAATTGCACTCTATGCCGAAGACATGGTTTTGTTTCTGCGTGATCCAGATGCTTCCTTGGCTTCAGCACTAGAGACTTTAAATACGTTTGCCAAGTTTTCAGGCCTAAAAGTGAATTGGGTTAAACCCTCACACTTGGGACGCCTTCCCCTAGTTGTAGGGTCCCAGTCAGTTGTCCTCTGCAACAGGTGGACAAGATTAAATATCTGGGTGTGTATATATATCCAATACTGTGTCCGATTTCAACCACTTAATGTTACCCCTCTGCTGTCAAAGCTTAAAGTCAGGCTGCATGCATGGCAAAATCTACCACTGTCTCGTATTGGAAGGGTGAATTTGGTGAAGATGAAATTTGTCCCATTGTTTTTATACATATTTCAGAATGCACCTGTGTGGATACCAAAGTATATATTTAAAAAAAATAGACCAGCTGGTTACGACCTTTCTGTGGCAGGGACTTCCCCCGAGGATTAAGCTTAGGGTGCTGCAATTGCCATGGAAACAGGGGGGCTTGCGGTCCCTGATTTTTTTCGTTACTTTTTAGCGGGTCAGTTGGTTTTTGCCCATAGGTGGATTAGTTCATACAAGGCATTGGCACATTTAATATTACGTCGAAATAGGGATCCATATAAACATACAGTTTCCATGTGTGCAGTAAGTAGAGCTTGGGCAGTGACAAATAAGGCATATGGTGGTGCTGTACTTTACCCCCATACACCATTATGAACGAACCCTAATCTGATCCACTTCTTAGATTACCCTGATCCAAGCTCATGGACCGGATATGGTATTAAGGCACTGAATGATATAATGAACAATAGGAAACTTTTAATGTTTGATGGGTTGAAATCAAAGTTTCAACTTCCAAATGGTCATCTGTTTCAATAGTTGCAACTTAGACATGCGTATAATACCCAGTTTGGTAATAGTTTTCTTACATTGCAGATGAGTGATTTGGAAGGTCTCTTAAGAAAAGAAACTATAGATAAGGCCTTCTCCACTATTTATAAAATATTTTTTATGGAGGTGGATCAGCTTCTTTTTCGTTGTATAATGGCTTGGGAGGCAGTTTTTCCTCAGCTGGATGGGGACGACTGGGAAGATATCTGGGATATCAGTTTTTCTAGGCTAGTTTTGGACAGGGATCATCTCATTCAATTTAAATTTTTACATCAAATATATCTTTTCCTGGCCAAGCTGGCTAGGCTGTTCCCAACCCAGTCATCCTGCTGCTGAAGGTGCACTACACCCAATGCTGATTTTTTACATATCTTTTGGAACTGTGTAACTGCTCAAAATCTGTGGAGGGGGGTTATCAAATGTATTGAGGAGGCGGTAGCTGTTATTATACAACCAATAGTGGAGATGAGTCTTCTGGGTCTGGTAGACTCCTTAGCCCTGAAGAGAGTGGCACATACTCTACCCACATATACTAACCTGAACCCCCCAGGTACTGGTTAGCATATGTGGGCGCACACCGTGTGCCCATACCAACCCCCTGCACCTGGAGGTAGTGGGTGTGGAGAAATGTAAACCGATTTTGGGTGGGAATAAAGTGGAGTAATTCAATGAAAAATTCCCCATATTTCCATTGGGTGTGGTCTACCTCCCTGAGGAATGTCCACGCCGTGCTGATTCCCAGCTTGTGTGGAATGCTTGGGTACAGTGCCTCAATATCCAGAGTCACGAGGAGGGCTCCAGCCGGCACGGACATTCTCTCGATACGTTTAAAATGATCCATAGTATTTTTAATGAAGGATGGAAGTCTGGTAAGGTGTGGCATAAAAAAGCAATCCACCAATTTGCTAGCATTTACCAGTAGAGATCCAATTCCTGAAATGATAGGCCTGCCCGGTGGTTTGTCAAGTCTTTTGTGTATCTTTGGCAAGGCATAGAAAATTGCCTCTCTAGAATTTCTTAACATTAAGGAAATCATAGGTGTTTTCATCAATGATTTTTTCCATGAAGGCATTGGAAATGAGATCTTTGAAAGTGTTTATGAACCCTTGTATTCTTGAAGATGAGAGTGGACAATACCAGTCTCTATTTTTTAAGATTTCCAGACACATATTTTCATATTGTGCTTCTGTCATGTCTTGACAGAAGCACAACCACGCAAGGTCAAGGAGGAAATGAGCTAAGCTGCTTAAATAGCAAAAAGGGGCTGGCTGTAGGCTGGACTAATAAGGCAGGTTAATGGTAACCAGGTGAGTCCCTGTGTGCACTGTGCTACTGCTTCTGGTAACAAGGGCTACTTTGATATTCTGATCCTTGATACAGCATCTGCTGTCTCTATACTGCCTGAGGAAATCTACCAGAAACATTTTGCTATCATAGAGACCTCAGTCCTATTCTTGGTTGTCTGCTTTCAATCAACTAGTGCGCAAGCTGAATTCTACATTGTAAATAAAGGCACCACTCTACTGGTCAGGGATCTTTTGTTGCTCTAAATCTACACTTAATGGATGGTCTTATCACAATAGCTCCAGTCGTTCCTATGTTACCATGGTCCAAAATTGCATCAGCAAATGACACCTCACTGGGCTGTGTAAATAACTTTGTACACAAATTTAAAGTGAGATCAGATGTAAAATCAGCATGTCAGAAATGGAGATGCTTACCTTTTTCTGTCGGAGAAGCTGTTTCCCAAGAACTTAAAGTGATTGTAAGGGTACTAGTTTATTAAAATAACAAACATGGTATACTTTCCTCCTCCAGAGTGACCTCTGCACCTAATCTTCTGGGATCCCTTGCTGGCTCTCCAGGCTCCTCCTCTTCTGAGTGTGCCCTCATAGCAAGCCACTTGCTATGGGGGCACACCAGTGGGCTTGAACCTGAGTCGGGCTATGTGCGTCTATTGACACACACAGTGTGGCTCAGCACCACTACCGCCTCACAATATTTGATAAACGGCAGCAGCTCTGCTGCCTAACCGCCTGTGAGATAGGGGAGAGAAGAGCAATGGTGCTGCAGATGGGCATGGCACTGAATCAAGATTGGGCTCAGGCAAGTATTCAAAGGGGGCTGACATTGAAAGGTTTTACTTTAAGTCAGAGAATGCATTAAAGTAGAACTATGGTCAAAATGAAAAAATCAATAGGTTATGCACCTACACTCAGGTCCATAAATATTGGGACATCGACACAATTCTAATCTTTTTGGATCTATACACCACCACAATTGATTTGAAATGAAACAAACAAGATGTGCTTTAACTGCAGACTTTCAGCTTTAATTTGAGGGTATTTACATCCAAATCAGATGAACGGTGTAGGAATTACAACAGTTTGTGCCTCCCACTTTTTAAGGGACTAAAAGTAATGGGACAATTGGCTGCTCAGCTGTTCCATGGTCAGGTGTGTGTTATTCCCTCATTATCCCATTTACCAGGAGCAGACAAACGGTCCAGAGTTAATTTCAAGTGTGCTATTTGCATTTGGAATCTATTGCTGTCAACCCTCATTATGAAATCCAAAGAGCTGTCACTATCAGTGAAGCAAGCCATCATTAGGCTGAAAAAACAAAACAAACCCATCAGAGAGATAGCAAAAACATTAGGTGTGGCCAAATCAACTGTTTGGAACATCCTTAAAAAGAAAGAACGCACCAGTGAGCTCAGCAACACCAAAAGACCCAGAAGACTACGGAAAACAATTGTGGTGGATGACCAAAGAATTCTTTCCCTGGTGAAGAAAACACCCTTCACAACAGTTGGCCAGATCAAGAACACTCTCCAGGAGGTAGGTGTATGTGTGTCAAAGTCAACAATCAAGAGAAGACTTCACCAGAGTGAATACAGAGGGCTCACCACAAGATGTAAACCATTGGTGAGCCTCAAAAACAGGAAGGCCAGATTAGAGTTTGCCAAACAACATCTAAAAAAGCCTTCACAGTTCTGGAACAACATCCTATGGACAGATGAGACCAAGATCAACTTGTACCAGAGTGATGGGAAGAGAAGAGTATGGAGAAGGAAAGGAACTGCTCATGATCCAAAGCATACCATCTCATCAGTGAAGCATGGTGGTGGTAGTGTCATGGCGTGGGTATGTATGGCTGCCAATGGAACTGGTTCTCTTGTATTTATTGATGATGTGACTGCTGACAAAAGCAGCAGGATGAATTCTGAAGTGTTTTTTGGGCAATATTATATGCTCATATTCAGCCAAATGCTTCAGAACTCATTGGACGGCGCTTCACAGTGCAGATGGACAATGACCCAAAGCATACTGCGAAAGCAACCAAAGAGTTTTTTAAGGGAAAGAAGTGGAATATTATGCAATGGCCAAGTCAATCACCTGACCTGAATCCGATTGAGCATGCATTTCACTTGCTGAAGACAAAACTGAAGTGAAATGCTCCAAGAACAAGCAGGAACTGAAGACAGTTGCAGTAGAGGCCTGGCAGAGCATCACCAGGGATGAAACCCAGCAGCTGGTGATGTCTATGCATTCCAGACTTCAGGCTGTAAATGACTGCAAAGGATTTGCAACCAAGTGTTAAAAAGTGAAAGTTTGATTTATGATTGTTAATCTGTCCAATTACTTTTGGTCCTTTAAAAAGTGGGATGCACATATACAAACTGTTTTAATTCCTACACAGTTCACCTGATTTGGATGTAAATACCCTCAAATTAAAGCTGAAATTCTGCAGTTAAAGCACATCTTGATTGTTTCATTTCAAATCCATTGTGGTGGTGTATAGAGCCAAAAAGATTAGAATTGTGTTGATGTCCCAATATTTATGGACCTGACTGTATATAGTCTGTTAAACATGTCACTGATTGTTTTGCAAAAAGCAGTAAGGATGTTGAGATATCTACCTTGTCCCCTGCTCTTATGTGCACTTCCTTTAATGAGGTGACAACTTTACTTCTTGGTTTTCTAATTGCCTGTGTTAAACACCTGTTGTCCCCATTTGCATCTATCTCTCTGCAGAAATGTCCTGACATCACTGGGGGAGGTGTTCTAGTAGCACAGGTAAATCTCAGTCATTTTATTATACACAGAAGTATCCACAACCGGCTTGTGAAGCTCCGCCCACTCCCACCTATGTTCTGCCTTTGCCCGCCCACAGCCCTAGCTCCTAGCTAGGCTTCTGTTCTACCAGTTTACAAATTACCAGAGGAGAGCAGGCAGGAAGAAGCACACAGATTAGTAGACAGATCTGTGTGCAAATGAACCTGTACTGACTTATGCCTGTTTTGCATAGCACACACCCAACTATTGATTGGCAGATGGGTGTGTGTTATGCAAAATAGACTGAGCATGATAAAAGGCTGGAGGACTGAGAGATAGAAAAGCAAGTTCACTGAAAGGAAATGACATCTGAGCTCTGCTCAACTCCTCCCATCATCACTAGTAGTGTATAGCAAGGAAGGAATAGAAAGGGGATTACAAACCACAATTGAAGCTATATGGTAGGAAAATAATCATTTCAGTTATTATGTTTATTACCATGTGTAACTTGCATGTATTTATATGAGGATTTACTAAAATATGTATATTGTCTTTAGTTACTTTAAGGTAAAAATATGTTTGCCTATAGTACCAGATTAAGAAAATACTAGAACAAGCTTGTCTTGCATGCTCAGTACAAGTACAATTACAGGGCAAGTAAATGGTTAAATGGGGAAAATAAATTGATTTCTGTTGTTCGACCTTACTACAGAATTATATTGTCCATGGAACTCACTTGCTCACTAGTACCAGAGACCTTGAGGGAGCATTATACAACTTGCACATGAGAGTCACCAAAGAATTGTAGGAAGAAAGCAAAGACTATGTAAACTATACCGATGGCCAGACATGGATGCCCAACTAATCATGTTTGCTGTCACACACACTTTACCACTCCAGCCAGTGCCATTTCCTGATTCTGCTTGGAGGAAGCTTGCTATTGATATTGTAGGCCCTTTCACAGAGGCACCTGTGGGCTGCGGATTTGCTATAACATTAATAAAGTATTACAGTATGGCCAGAAATTGCATTTGTCTCAAATATAACATCTGCTACTGTAATTACATTTCTCTTTCACACACACTGTCGTTTGTACTAATCAACCCGTAGGTACAGACCGGTAGCCATATCAAATGTATCAGAAACGAAAGAAGGATGTTAAGAAACCACTGAGAGTACACGTTCAACATATTACGAGGGAGTTCCAGAGACCATGATCACTCGTTCACTCAAGGTACCTGTTATATTAAGACATCATTCCAGCTTGTTGTCTTTAGTTAAATAA
>BLSH010031123.1:565402-578226 GCA_018402905.1 Glandirana rugosa | reverse complement strand
TTTGGGGGGGTTTTGTACTGCCCCTCCATTTTAGCACCTCAAGAAATTAGATAGGCAGTCATAAAATAAAAGCTGCATAAATTCCAGAAAATGTACCCTAGTTTGTAGACGCTATAACTTTTGCGCAAACCAATAAATATACGGTAATTAACTTTTTTTTTACCCAAGACATGTGGCTAAATGCATTTTGGCAAAAATTTATGACTAAAATTTAGTTTATTGTATTTTTGTAATAACAGAAAGTTGAAAATATCATTTTTTTTCAAAATTTTCGTCCTTTTTTTGTTTATATCGCAAAAAATAAAAAGCGCAGTGGTGAACAAATACCACCGAAAGAAAGCTCTATTTGTGGGAAAAAAAGGACGCAAATTTCGTTTGGCTACTGCATTGCATGACCGCGCAATTACCATTTGAAACGGTGCAGTGCCAAATTGAAAAAAGTGCTCTGGTCCTAAAGCTGCAAAACCTTCCGGGGCTGAAGTGGTTAAGGTAAAAAAATGTTTGCCTTTACTACCAGATTAAGAAAATACTAGAACCAGCTTGTCTTGCATGCTCAGTACAAGTACAATTACAGGGCAAGTAAATGGTTAAACAGGGAAAATAAATTGATTTCTGTTGTTCGACCTTACTACACAATTATAATTTCCATGGAACTCACTTGCTCACTAGTACCAGAGACCTTGAGGGAGCATTATACAACTTGCACATGAGAGTCACCAAAGAATTGTAGGAACAAAGCAAAAACTATGTAAACTATACCAATGGCCAGACATGGATGCCCAACTAATCATGACATATTTGCTGTCACACACACTTTACCACTCCAGCCAGTGCCATTTCCTGATTCTGCTTGGAGGAAGCTTGCTATTGATATTGTAGGCCCTTTCACAGAGGCACCTGTGGGCTGCGGATTTGCTATAACATTAATAAAGTATTACAGTATGGCCAGAAATTGCATTTGTCTCAAATATAACATCTGCTACTGTAATTACATTTCTCTCTAGTCTTTAACATGAAAGTTAACACAAAGGAACCAGTGTCTGAAAAGGGACCCCAATTTGTTTTATCTGAATTTGAATCTGTGGCGGAACCGCTTGGACTCACAGAATCCTTCCTGAGAGAGAGAGAGAAATATTGCCTATAGGAAATCTTTAGTTTATTACCTCCAAGCAAATGGAGAGATTGAGAGATTCAACAGTAGCATTAAAGAAGTTCTTCAGTTTGCAAATCATAGAAAGTTATTCTGCAGAGTTCTTACATGTCTACAGACCAACTAGACTTGCAACCACACAAGCATCACCAGCTGAACTACTACATAGCAGACATATTAAATGCGTTAAAAATGCACCCCAAGTGCTTTTATTTTTTTTAAATAAGAGCTAACACAATGCAAATCTGTGCAGGTGATTGCCACTGAAGATCCACACCTGTTTCCACAGCCGCAACTAACTGCACAGAAAAAGGCAGGAGATATGTGCAAGAGCCATTAATTCTAATGACACGCCACATGCACTGGAAATCGCTTTGGCACTGGGAACCACACTGTACTTGCGGTACTCTTTCCAAAAATGGAGCAGGGACCTTTCCCTGAGTTTTGGGAGGCACAGCAGCCCATTCAAATAAATGGCCTGCCCTGCCTGCGCAAAATGTGACTCGAAGAGCCACATCAGTGTGAACCAGGCCTAACCGAGTTGCTGTTTTTTGGGGGGGGGTTAGTAAGGTTTTTTTTTGGTACCCACTCCCAATTCTACATCCTTGGCTAGGTGAGGAAGGTGTTACTCATCCCGCCCAATGCGTGCCTGCAGCATCAGGGGACACATCACTTTTACCAGTAAGCTGCAGGATCAGTCTCCCTGTGCTATATGATCTTGCACATACGCAATGAGGAGCTGGCTGTGATTCATCAGGAAGCCACAGCGGGCACCCAAATCCAAGATGGTACTAAGAATTGGTTGCTGGAAGACAGCACTGTATTCTATGGACTGGTAAGTACCTGATTTTTTAACAGCTACAGTATACAACATGTAGCTGCTAACTTTTATTTTTTAAAAATCTTAATGAAATTTCTCTTTAGGTTTTAGCTACAAAGTTTCGTTCATAACAATGTAAATAAAGATGTTTTTGTTAAGACTGTACATGGAGGTTCTTGATCCAAGAATCCCTTACATGTGAATTATTGAGTAAATTGAGACTAAAAGAGAGTACAATCTTTTATTTATTTTTTTTGGAATTGCTGAAATTCTTGCTGAAATGAAATATGTTTATCTTTAAATACAAAACATATTTCCAGATACTGGAATTGGCCACAGGGAGTGCTTGTGCCTTATCTATTATCGGTTTGTATCGAGAGCTGTACCAATAGTTGGTTCTTTTCAGCAACTCATTAAAATGTCTGTGCCACATACTGTCATGGCAAAGTTCATATGTAATGTGTTTTGTTTCTAGATGGATTCTGAGAATTATTTTAATGAGTTTAGAAAAAAGTTAATGTCACTAGCTTCAGTTTATTTTTTAGGCACCTGTGCAAAGAGGTTAGACTAAACAGTGACAGAATAATCAAAACCACTCCAAAAACCAATTGCATCAATAGTATGCCACAACAGCAGAGAATCATGATAGATACATCCATTGTGAGAAAAGGATGACCTGAGTGTGGTAATTAAGTATACTTCATAATACAGTGAGAGCAGAGACAGTCTGAGCCAGTGGAGGCCCGTCCATAAGGGGCGCAGGGGCGCTGCCCCCCTGAACCTTGCGCCCGGCCCCTAATCTACATGCAGGGTGCCGGACGCATGGATTTCAATTGGTTTTTTTTTAAGCACATGATTAGAGCCTGAGGCTCTAATTGGCTTCAAAAAAGTTGTGTGACAATAGTGAATTAATATTCACTATTGTCTTCCTGATTCTCCTTCTGGCCAGTCAGGAGGTGGGTCCTGAGTCTTAGGACTCCCAGCCAATCGGGTCTCAGGACCCACTTCCTGTTCGGCCAGGAGGAGAAGCAACACCTACTTGGCTGGGAGGAAAACCACCGGCTCTCCCCTCAGCAAGCTGGAGCAGCAACCCTACCCCAGATCCTAGTCATCTGCCTTCTTAGGTAAGGCCGCCTTCCCGTCCGTTTCCTCTGAGTGGGGGGAATGGTGTGGCGGCAGCGGTGTGAGGGAGGAGGGGTGGCGGCAGCATTGGCAGTGCGAGAGAAGGAGGGTGCCACCCCCCAAAAATATTGAGCACCAGCCGCCACTGGTCTGAGCATATGATTTATTAACAAAAAAACAAGTGCACTAATTACTTTAGGTAGGCACACCATACATGCCCAAAACAAGTTATGCTATAAAAGCTACTGCTATCATGGCAGATACTTGGCCCACCTTCTCCTGCCTTAAACACTTCCTCTCCCTCCCTCTCCTCTTCACACAGTCAGAGAGCGGGACAGATCGGGACTGCCGTGCACGCTCTTCCTTTGCTCATTGGCCACGGTAGAGGTAGTAGCTGATTAGTATGCCAACATCCCTAAATTATATATATATATATGGAAAAAACCCTCATGTTGGGACTTTAGAGGCAATGGGTAATTGTGTAGGTGAGATAGAAGGAGGTGAAAAGAGTATTAAAAGTTTTACAAATTCTTTATTGTTACAAAACTGTATAAACAGTTGTATGCAAAAGTTTAGGAACCCCTGACAATTTCCATGATTTTTTTTTTTCACTTGGCGTTTTTGCAACCTCGAGCAGAGCTGCTCCCCCTATTTACACCTGGGGTGGTGTGGGAGTGGCTCCACTGACAGGCCATGGTTGCCACAGTTGGAGTCCATTTCCCACGCTTCCTCCCGCCCATAAGGGCGGGTTCACATGATGCTGGAGGGTCTCCACCCCCCACTGGATATAAAAGGGCAGTCTAGGATGGCCAGCACTCCTCTGCACATGGATTTCCCACACCAGATGGTCACTTCACTCAGCAATGATTCAGGGCTCTACACACACCAAGTAATGAATTCCAGCCTTTGCTATCTCCTTCCCTTACACACATCTTACACTCTGTTTCAAGTTTCTGTTTTTTGGTTTTGTTTCAGGTTTGGCTTCTGTTTTTGCATTTTTTCACAATATCCCTTCACTGCCTCACTATCACCATGCTTGAAGTTCACTGATGGGCTGAGCTCATTCATTCCCCATACACCCACAGACTCCATTTTTTTTTTCCACTCAACACATTAACACGTCCTGTCCACATCCTGCACACATTCCCATAGGTCATGCTTATTTACTCCTTTCTTGCAGCCACATCTTGTCTTCATGAGTCCACACAGTACACTAGATGATCCAGTGGTGTGCCTGGCTCTCCTTGACTGCTCCATCCATCTGGGACGGTGTTTCCCACCTCTGTCCCGTGTCAGGCATCTGTCTCTGGCCCCCGCTCTCCCCTGGATACGGGATACACCACCAATGGGTTGCTTTGTAAGTTACAACAACAACGTTTTTTCCAAATTAGCGTTTCTTGCTTATAGAGTTACCATTTACTCATATGCTTATTATCTATTTTAGAACACTCTGTTTGCATCATACTCCTGATGAGTGGCTGTACGCCATGAAACGTGTCGAGTTTATAATAAAGAATGCTCAGATTAATTTGAGCACATTATGAAATTTAAAGGCACAGCTTGTGTTTGATGAACATTTCAAGACATCCAAATCAATCTGTACTGCTTATTATGTCTTTCTCTTGTCTTTCAATTTACTTATTTTTCAATGAAAATATGTGTATATTAATTGTCTCTGTACATGATTGGATTATGTGTATAACATATCATGGTTTTAATATAAGAGTAATGTACACTTACATAGTTTTGCTAATCAGCAGCACTATTATACAGTGTGTTATTTAATGACTGGCCTCATTTAAAGTCCCAATTTTTCCTCTCCTTGCACTCAACCAATTTCCATGATTGTCATTTATAAATATTTGGATGTTTGGATCAGCAATTTAATTTTGATCTATCAAATAACTGAAGGACACAGTAATATTTCAGTAGTGAAATTAGGTTTATTGGATTAACAGAAAATGCAGGTGCATACATTTGGGCACCCCAACAGAAAAATCACATCAATATTTAGTAGAGCCTCCTTTAGCAGAAATAACAGCTTCTGGATGCTTCCTATAGCCTGTGAAGAGTGTCTGGATTCTGGATAAATGTATTTGGGACCATTCCTCCTTACAAAACATCTCCAGTTCAGTTAGGTTTGATGGTTGCCGAGCATGGACAGCCTGCTTCAAATCACCCTACAGATGTTCAATGATATTCAGGTCTGGGGACTGGGATGACCATTCCAGAACATTGTACTTGTTCCTCTGCATAAATGAGTAGATTTTGAGCAGTGTTTTGGGTCATTGTCTTGTTGAAATATCCAGCCCCGGCGTAACTTCAACTTTGTGACTGATTCCTCAACAATATTCTGAAGAATCTGCTGATATTGAGTGGAATCCATGCGACCCTCAACTTTAACCAGATTCCCAGTACTGGCACTGGCCACACAGCCCCACAGCATGATGGAACCTCCACCAAATTTTACTGTGGGTAGCAAGTGTTTTTCTTGGAACGCTGTGTTCTTTTGCCACCATGCATAACGCCCCTTGTTATGACCAAATAACTCAATCTTTGTTTCATCAGTCCACAGCACCTTATTCCAAAATTAAGCTGGCTTGTCCAAATGTGCGTTTGCATACATCAAGCGACTCTGTTTGTGGCGTGTGTGCAGAAAAGGTTTCTTTCGCATTACTCTCCCATACAGCTTCTCCCTGTGTAAAGTGCGCTGAATTGTTGAACAATGCACAGTGGCACCATCTGCAGCAGGCTGATTTTGTAGGTCTTTGGAGGTGGTCTGTGAGCTGTTTTTGACCATTCTCACCATCCTTCGCCTTTGCCTCTCCAGTATTTTATGTGGACTGACACTTCTGGCCTTAACAAGAACTGTGCCTGTGGTCTTCCATTTCCTCACTATGTTCCTCACAGTGGACACCGACAGCTTATATCTCTGCAATAACTTTTTGTAGCCTTCCCCTAAACCAGGGGTAGGCAACCTGTGGCCCTCCAGCTTTTGCAAAACTACAAGTCCCATAATGCCTCTGGGAGTAATTGTACCCATCAGCCTTGCAATGCCTCATGGGAAATGTAGTTCTACAACAGCTGGAGGGCCGCAGGTTGCCTACCCCTGCCCTAAACCATAATGTAGAACAATCTTTGTTTTCAGGTCATTTGAGAGTTGTTTTGAGGCCCCCATGTTGCCACTCTTCAGAGGAGAGTCAAAGAGAAGAACAACTTGCAATTGGTCCCCTTAAATACCTTTTCTCATGACTGGATGCACCTGTCTATGAAGTTCAAGGCTTAATGAGCTCACCAAACTAATTGTGTGCTTCAATTAATCAGTGCTAAGTAGTTACAGGTATTCAAATCAACAAAATGACAAGGGTGCTTAAATTCATGCACCTGTCTAATTTCGTTTTGATGCATATTGCACATGTTCTGTTAATCCAATAAACCTCATTTCACTACTGAAATATTACTGTGTCCTTTAGTTATTTGATAGATCAAAATGAAATTGCTGATCCAAACACCCAAATATTTATAAATGACAATCATGGAAATTGTCAGGGGTTCCTAAACGTTTCTATACAACTGTAACTGACAATACATATTAAAAATAGAATGGATAATTTTTTTAGATACAATGTAATCAAGGATAAGATCACCAGACAGAAGATGACCATGGAAAAGACCCAATATGTTTCAAAATAGGTTTTTCTTTTTCAAGGGTGTACAAATATTAATGAAGGAAGATTGCCTTCTATAATAAAGAGATCACATCCTGAATGATATACAAAGCACTGTACTGTATTGTTTCTCCATGATTTTGCATGCACATCAATACCTTTTTTTGAAAAACAATGAGTGCATCGAGAAATAATACCCAAAGTTAAAAAATTGGCTGCATGTTATCCTCTGAGCATCACCGAGAAGCGTCAATGTGACCAAATGTGTGGAACCATATCATGAGGTGGAATGGAGAGATAATAAGAAGGCTGGTACCTAGATCTGAAGTATCCATGCACTGCTAGCCACATTAGAATTCACTTGGTTGCACGGTCCCAAAAATGAGTGCTGTTTAGGTAATATTCAAAATGTGTTGCATCATCTATAGACACAGGAATGAAAATCAAACAAATGTCTTTCCATGATGATGGACATTCAAAAAGAAGGGGAAAGGACGAAGGGAAGGGGAAGGAAGGGAGTGGAAAGAGGAAGAAAGGCGGGAGGGGGCTTAGGGGGAGGGAAAAGATGGGGGGAAGAGAGGAGGAGAGGGGCTGGATCATTGATGTTTTAAAATGTCAAAATACATACCTGTGTATTTAAACCATGCCATATAAACATACTGAAGGGGTCATAGTATGTTTGTCCACAGAGGTGTCAGTATGTGGACAGGCAAGTCAAAGGAGAAGGAACTATAGCAGATCAAAATAAAGACAGTGAAAAGTAAATGAGTTGATAGACAGTAAAACAAGCGATCAATTTGGTTATTAACCTCAACACAGCAAATGAGGTGTTCACCTGTGGATTCAGAGTGTATTTTTGGAGATGGCCATGCAGTCAGAGGGCAGCTAGACAGCACAGCAGCGTGACTGTCTTTATATAGTCGAAGCTGTGAAAACTGATTAATGGCCCAGATGGAGGGGGAGGGAGGGGACCGGCTGAAGGATTGCTTGGATTGACCGCCCCACCAATCACTCTACACTCCAGACATCACGTGATAACTGGCCCTCCACTGGGCGGGATGATGTCACGCAGCTGCCTTCACACAGAAGAGGCCGGCCAATGCGCATGGAAGGCGTAGCCAGAGCCAATGAGAGAGAAGAGTCAGAGCAGGAGATGATCATGGGACATGTACTCCTGGGTACCAGTGGCCAAATGGCGTTTGCCTGGGAGTGGACTGTAGCCCCCAGCATGCCCAATGGAAGGGGAGAGAACACCAAGAGGCTGCAAAGAAGACCGAGGGAGATGAGTGGGGACCATGAGGCGGTGAGGATGAGTTGGAGGGAGCCTGAGAGGAAAGAATTGTTTCCATTTCCCCTGCTGGGAAAACATTGCATCTGAGCAAGGTGATTGGTGATCCTTTCCTGGAAGGAGCAAGATGGTCGGCCACAGGTTACTTGTCGCAGACCCCCTCATCTGCTGTGTGGGGCACCTATACAAATACCGCTGGCCCTTCCGGCTGCTGGGTACCACCTCTTGGTGCACAAAGCAGAAAATACACATATCATTATTTGAATTCACTTGAATGGGTCACGTTCTGCAGGTGGTATTGCCAATGCACATGACAGGGAATATAATTCTTTCGGCGCTGTAATGCAAACTGTCACAGCTGTGGCAAGTATACAACCCCATCTGGCTGCCTTTGCAGCTCAACTGGCTGCTGGCATGGCACACAGCATGATCACAGACTGCTGGCATGGCACACAGAATGGTCACAGACTGCTAGCATGGTACACAGAATGGACACAGAATGCTGGCATGGCACACAGAATGGTCGCAGACTGCTGGCATGGCACACAGAATGGTCACAGACTGCTGGCATGGCACACAAAATGGTCACAGACTGCTGGCGTGGCACACAGAATGGTCAGAGACTGCTGGCATGGCACAGAGCATGGTTGCAGACTGCTGGCATGGCACACAGAATGGTCAGAGACTACTGGCATGGCACACAGAATGGTCACAGACTGCTGGCATGGCACACAGAATAGTCACAGACTGCTGGCATGGCACACAGAATGAATCTTTCACAGACTGCTGGCATGGCACACAGCATGGTCACAGAATGCTGGCATGGCACGCATCATGGTCACAGGCTGCAGGGCATGGCACACAGCATGGTCACACACTGCAGGGCATGGCACACAGCATGGTCACAGACTGCAGGGCATGGCACAAGGGCAGGGCTGATACAATAATAAATATACACAGCCAGCTAGACTCTGAATACATCAAGCTAGAAACAGCTTGCTTGCTCTACCATCCAAAGAGATAGGAGAGAGAAATCTTCATCTGCACTAGGTTCAGCGCCACTTGCAATCTTCCTGGGCCCTCTGCTGGCACTGGACCCTCCCCCTGGTTTCCTTGGCTCCAGGCTCCTCCCTCGGGCTCCCTTCATTTCACACGCCCTCCAGTTCAGCGGCAATGGTCTCTTTGCTTTGCTGAACTGAAGGCATTCGTGACCCTCTCTCTATCACCGCCTAGGTGGGAGGAGGGTTTTTTTTTTTTAGGATCCATCCTCGACGACAGAAGGGAGAGGGGGAGGTATCTTCTAGCTGAGGGCTCTCTGCCCTGTATCTGACTAAGGAGGAGTGCAGGAGGCAGAGCGGGACTTGAGCGGGTGACGTTAACAGTGCCAGGCTGGGGCTGAGGTGCGCCGCTTGTCCATGTACTGGGTACAGGTGCGGGCAGGGCCAGCCGCAGGCACTAGAATAAGCATCTCTTGGAGACTGAACCCCTGGCTTTGGTACCCCCCCTCTCCCGGTGCCCTCAGGCAGCCGCCTTGGCTGCCTTATTCTGGCACAGGCCCTGTTTGTAATATGGGTATAAGTCATTATCCAGCGGGACCTAGGTCGGAAAGCCTCTTTGCTAGGCAGTTACAGGAAATAGGACTATATGACATGTGGCGGCTCTTCAACCCCACAACTTATGCTTTTTCATACTTTTCATTACCTATAGAACTCTATCCAGGATTGATTTAGTCCTGGGTATAAATCTAATTCTTCCATTAGTATTGAATATACAATACCTGGCAAGGGGGATTTCAGACCATTCACCAGTTTTGTTAACTATAAAAAAATTAAACCACATATTAAAACGAATAGGCATGTGAACGCCTCATGGTTGCAGTTATTAAAGCAGGGTGAATCCATCCGTCAGCCACTCATTGATTTTTTTTTTCTATGCTGTTAAATCGACACCCTCACAGATGGTATGGGATATTTGAAGGCCTTCTTGCGAGGGCTGTTGATACAAGCTATTAGTAGACTTAAAAAATCTAGTATGGAATAGGAGACCCTTTTAGCAGCAGAGGTGCAACAAAAAGAATTCCAATATATCCAGAACCCTACACCCATAAACCAATCTATGTGGAAAGATATACAACTTTTATATAGAACAGCTATGGAAAAAGTTGAAAGAGCTCAATTTTTTACAAAGAGCAAGTATTTTGAGGAGGGAGAGAGAAACAGGAAAATGTTGGCAGCAATTGCTAAATCCCAGACTCATTCTAATTTTGCCCCCCTTATCCTTACACCAACAGGGAACATCTCTCATAATCAAGAGGATATTTTATACTCTTTCTCTACTTTCTATAGAGATTTATATCAGAGTAAGGTAATTTATCAATTGAATGAACTTAGGGATTTTCTATCCCCACTGGGGATACCGTCTATTTCTTGTCTTGATGCACCCCTAGCGATAGAAGAGTTAATCAGAGCAGTCTCGAAATCTCCTAATTAGAAGGCTCCGGGTACTGACAGTTTACCATCAGAAATATATAAGACATATGAAGATATATTATTGCCAGAACTGTTGAAAGTGTTGAACCAGGCATATGTCTCGTTTAAACTTGCAGATTCAATGAATGATGCTTGCATTATAGTTTTGCCTAAACCAGATTCCTGTCAACCAATTTCATTGTTAAACTCTGATGTTAAGATCCTGGCAAGGGTGTTATTTAAATAGATTAAATAAAGTTATGCAAACGTGGATACATTAGGACCAATCAGGTTTTATATCAGGTAGATCTACAACAATAAACTTGAGAAGATTATTTCTTAATTTACAGATATCATCAGATAATGTAGGGAATATGGCAGTATTGTCTTTAGACGCAGCCAAAGCATTTGAATGCGTCAAGTGGACATATTTATGGAAGGTCCTTGAGAAATTTGGCTTGGGCAGTGGATTTGTGAGATGGCTTAAATTATTGTATTCTGCCCCGCGAGCATGTCTACAGGTCAATGGTTCTATATCTGATATTTTTTCTTTATCTAGAGGTACTAGGAAAGGGTGTCTGCTATCTCCATTGTTATTTGCATTGGCTATAGAACCACTGGCGATAGCAATCAGACAAACAAGTACTGATAGGGGAGTTAAAGCAGAGTTCCACCCTATTGAAAGTCAGTAGCTACAAACAGTGTAGCTGCTGACTTTTAATAATCGGACACTCACCTGTCCTAGGCTCCAGTGATGCAGCCGTCCGCAGCATCTCTCTTCTCCCCCTCCTCCATGCAAGGCTTTGGCTTTGGCTTCAAAGCCGGACGTGCACTGCACTGCGCGCTGTGAATGGCCGGCGTATCTTCTGGGACCTGTGACAAGTCCCAGAAGATCGCTGGATAGGAGGGGGGGTGAACTTCCTCCTGGCTATGTGGCGTCAGGAGAGGAAGTGGACCTGGGATGCTGTGAAAGCAGAGTCCCCGGTCCCCCCCCCCAAAAAAAATGACATGCCAATTGTGGCATGTCGGGGGGTCACCTTCCCTTAAAGCGGAAGTTCTACTTTTGGGAGGAACTCCGCTTTAAACATGGAGTAAGGGAGGATAAATTCTACCTATATGCTGATGATGCTCTACTGTTTTTAGGAGATACAGATCAATCTTTGATCTATGTCATGACATGATAAAAACCTTTGGCATCTTTTCGGGGCTTGATATTAACTGGGGGAAATCTGTGTTCCTTCCAGTAGATGAACCATTACCAGCTTTACCACAGATAGCTAGTCAAATAAAAGTTGTGACATCTTTTAAATATCTTGGCATATGGGTTTCCCTTAAAATGTAGGATTACCTGAACCACAATTTGGTTCCTATATTAGATAAATTTAAGACGAAGAGTAGAATATGGATGTGCAAACTAAATAAAATTGCTCTAAAATTGCCCGCAGTTACGTTACATTTTGCAGAACTCGCCAATGTGGATATTTCTTAAATTATTTAAAAAACTAGATTCCCTATTTCAAATATTATTATGGAAAGGGCAAAATTATAGAATAAAGCTCTCAACACTACAACTTCCTAAAGATAAGGGGGGCCTGGCTATTCCAAATGCTATAAACAATTAAAACACAGCGCTAAAATTATTTTCTTAATAGTGAAACTCTTGTGTAATAAATATGTGTAAATATGTATAGAGATTCAATACATAAATACGTAGCTGCTGCTCTAAAAATAAATCACTGTAAACATTCACTAGATTAAATCATAGTAAAAAGCAGCGCTATAATCAATAAATCAATAAATCAATAAACCATAGTGCAAATGATGCAATAATGTGCAAAAAGTTCATGCAAAGTCGCAGCAAAAGTGCCAGTGCAAACTATATGTGCAAGACAAACTGGTGCAAAATTGCGACAATATAAGTGTCCATAAACAGTCCTCCTTTGAGTGTGCAGCATCAATCCTTCATACTTGTTTCCATCACCAAAAAAGCCACGCCCCTACGTTTCGTCACTTCCGACTTCCGGCGTGGCTACACGGCAACCCGAGGAGAGCTGATGCATCAGGTACACCAGAGGCTAGTACGCTCACTAAGGAGAGGAGAGGAGCGAGGAACAGCTGACTGGTAGATGTCTCTGCTTTTTCACACTGCGAATGATTTTATGGTTTGATGTAAGCGCAATTTTATCCTTTTAAATAAATGGTGATGGAAACAAGTATGAAGGATTGATGCTGCACACTTAAAGGAGGACTGTTTATGGACACTTATATTGTCGCAATTTTGCACCAGTTTGTCTTGCACATATAGTTT
>BLSH010031123.1:548374-561382 GCA_018402905.1 Glandirana rugosa | reverse complement strand
AGACAGGGTCTAAGAAGAAGCATATACAGTATCTCGCAGAAGTGAGTACACCCCTCACATTTTTGTAAATATTTTATTGCATCTTTTCATGTGACAACACTGAAGAAATGACACTTTGCTACAATGTAAAGTAGTGAGTGTGCAGCTTGTATAACAGTGTAAATTTGCTGTCCCCTTAAAATAACTCAAAACACAGCCATTAATGTCTAAACCGCTGGCAACAAAATTGAGTACACCCCTAAGTGAAAATGTCCAAATTGGGCCCAAAGTGTCAATATTTTGTGTGGCCACCATTATTTTCCAGCACTGCCTTAACCCTCTTGGGCATGGAGTTCACCAGAGCTTCACAGGTTGCCACTGGAGTCCTCTTCCACTCCTCCATGACAACATCACGGAGCTGGTGGATGTTAGAGACCTTGCGCTCCTCCACCTTCCGTTTGAGGATGCCCCACAGATGCTCAATAGGGTTTAGGTCTGGAGACATTCTTGCCCCTTTCTTTTGCAAGGCAGTGGGCATCTTGGAGGTGTGTTTGGGGTCGTTATGTTGGAATACTTCCCTGCAGCCCAGTCTCTGAAGGGAGGGGATCATGCTCTACTTCAGTATGTCACAGTACATGTTGGCATTCATGGTTCCCTCAATGAACTGCAGCTCCCTAGTGCCGGCAGCACTTATGCAGTCCCAGACCATGACACTCCCACCACCATGCTTGACTGTAGGCAATACACACTTCTCTTTGTACTCCTCACCTGGTTGCCCCCACACAAGCTTGACACCATCTGAACCAAATAAGTTTATCTTGGTCTCATCAGACCACCGGACATGGTTCCAGTAATCCATGTCCTTAGTCTGCTTGTCTTCAGCAAACTGTTTGCGGGCTTTCTTGTGCATCGTCTTTAGAAGAGACTTCCTTCTGGGACAACAGCCATGCAGACCAATTTGATGCAGTGTGCGGTGTATGGTCTGAGCACTGACAGGCTGACCCCCCCACCCTTTCAACCTCTGCAACAATGCTGGCAGCACTCATACGTCTATTTTCCGAAGACAGCCTCTGGATATGATGCTGAGCATGTGCAGTCCGCTTCTTTTGTCGACCATGACGAGGCCTGTTCTGAGTGGAACCTGTCCTGTTAAACCGCTGTATGGTCTTGGCCACCATGCTGCAGCTCCATTTCAGGGTCTTGGCAATCTTCTTATAGCCTAGGCCATCTTTATGTAGAGCAACAATTCTTTTTTTCAGATCCCCAGAGAGTTCTTTGCCATGAAGTGCCATGTTGAATTTCCAGTGACCAGTATGAGAGAGTGAGAGCGATAACACCAAATTTAACACACCTGCTCCCCATTCACACCTGAGACCTTGTAACACTAACGAGTCACATGACAACGGGGAGGAAAAATGGCTAATTGGGCCCAATTTGGACATTTTCACTTAGGGGTGTACTCACTTTTCTTGCCAGCGGTTTAGACATTAATGGCTGTGTGTTGAGTTATTTTGAGGGGACAGCAAATTTACACCGTTATACAAGCTGTACGCTCACTACTTCACATTGTAGTGAAGTGTAATTTCTTCAGTGTTGTCACATTAAAAGATTGTGAGGGGCGTACTCACTTTTGTGAGATACTGTATATATAACTTGCATTAACAGATGGGCACTTGCTATTATAAAATAGAGCAATAATAAAGGGAGAGGAGGAGGGGAATAGGTATATATAGGAGTAAGGTGTAATAATGAATGTACTGTAGATTAATTATAGATACGTGTTTGTGTGTTTAACAGAATTAACATGGTGGGCTCATAGTTTCCTCTTTTTTTTTTCTTTCCATTTTTTTTTCTTTTCTTTAGGGGACATTTGTAAATTGTTTTTGAATGTATTTTTGTGTGTTATGATTTGTAATTATAAAGAACAAAATGCTAATAAACAGATAAAGAAAAAAAACATCCAAAAAAGTAATTTAGCTGACTTTTTAATTTATTGAACAGAGATAAGCTTTGTGTAAAACAGGCTGGTCTCCAATGTTTATTATAAGAGGCACATTGGCATGTGCACAGTCCCAACAGCCATGCAGTTTACATAATAGCAGTGCATGCAGCATCATGCATAATTATTTACGTCACTTCGTTCAGGCCCATCCACGCTTTCCTCTTTCTAGTGGTTGCACCAAAATAAACAGACAGCAGACTGGAGGGAGCCAGGGAGGATGTGTCATTAAGCAACCTGTTAGAAGCAAAATTGGACATAAAAGAGAGGTCAAGATACAGAGCAAACTATGGAGAGGAATTCTGTAATTGTGAGGGTCAGCTGCTTCACTGAAGAACATAATTATCATAATGAATGACAGGATGTTCTTAACACGACTTAAAATGTGTCACTTTATTTATATTCATCATACTCTGTTTAGAGGTAATTGTGTTAGAAGTGTGTTGAAATGTTATTTATTCCAGTATATGATGTTAACTACATGAAAAAGGTCACCAGAATGAAGCTATAAAGGTTTCTCTTTCTCTTCTCGGAGACACATACAGTGTACAGAACGCCTCGCTTGCTGGCTATAAATTGCAAGGAAAAAATATCATTTTTAAAAATAGAAAGGCGCAATACAAGACAGGCTAATGAATATGGTTGCTACATTAACACTGCTTATACAAGTTGTATGTATCATCATGTGAACTACTGTATAACAGCATTTTACTATTCTTTACCACCATTTTAGTTTTCTCTTTCGTTCATTGACAGATGCAGCCTCTATTCATGACGAGTGGGGTTATCCACCTTATCACTAGGAGAGGACTAGGCACAACAAAGTTCAACTACAAGCAGACACAGCCCCTCCCAGGGGGCAGTCCTCACTTGGTATAACCCCTCCACCCTGCTCAGCACAACCAGTTTTTTCTGCCTAGTGCAAGGAGTAGGACCTGGCTCCCTGCTGGGATCTGCGGTTCCCCGATTGTTTTTCCTTTTCTTTTTTCAAGACTTCTGATGAAGACTGCAATCAAGCAGCCGGCTGGGTGACAGGCTGGATATCCTAGATCCAGGGAGTCTCCCCAGCGTGGCCAACGGACACGAGCCAACCCTTAGCTGCACGCGGGATCGGCCGCATCGGGCCCCATTCCGTGTGGGGCGGCCGGCAGGTTAAACGTCCCGCCAGCGCACTTAGGACCGGGTCCTCGGGCTCGTGTCATGGGTGTCACATGGCCGACGCCCCCCCGAAATGGCGGGGTGGCAGGTCTGTCTCGGGTGGGTTACCCGCTACTCCCATCAGGATGGGTAAGTATGCCCCCCCGCTCCCCTTGGGGTGCGGGTGGGCAGGCGGGTTCCCCCTTCCCCTTTTCATCACCCCCTCCCCCACCCCTCCCTGGTGCTGCATTGCCACTGCCCTTTTTCCCCTCCACCCCCTCCGGGGATCCCCTGGGACGTGGGGGCCCTTAGTGGCACCCCTTACCTTCGGCTGGGCCGGCCACATGGCGGTCGGTAGCCATGGCCAGCGACATTTTGCGGTGGTCCAGCCACCATTTTCCTGTAGCCCGCCGCATGTTCGGCCTCTATTGCTGATCGCGGCCCCCATTTTGTTGTGGCCGGCCGCGTGTTTTGGCCTCTAGTGTGCATGGCGGCCATCTTGCGGTGGCCCTTGTATTCGTTCCGTCCTTTATGTGTGTGGGGGCGGTTCCCTGGCCTTCTGCCGCTGTTTTACTCCCCACACAGTGGCTAGGTACTGACATGGCTATGGGGAATGTTGTTTTGCACAGGCCTGTTTTGGCACGTGCAGGGGGGGCGGCATGTAGCGCTGGGCAGCAGCAGCAGCGACAGACACGGCTCCTTCAGAAGGAGGGAGCGGGCAGGTGGTGAGGCCCCCCGGGGTGACCCTCCTGTGGAAGTCCTGCGCAGTCTTGGTGTGGGGGGTGCCTGGTCTCCTGGTACAACAGGTCCCAGTTTGAGGGCCACGTTGACAGGGTGGGTTACAATGGCAGCTGCTGCAGGGGCCTCCCCACTTGACCTCTCCGTGCTTATGGACTGCGAGGCAGTCCTGGGGTCCTGGGTTTCCCGGGTGGGGATGTGGGCGTATGGCGGGCCATACCCCCCTCCTGCCTCTGAGATGAGTCAGACCCTGATGGGAGCCCCTCTAGGTCGGGGGCCCCCTTGAGATATCGATTGGTGTGCCCCGGTTTCCCTGAATAGTATGGAGGGGTATGCCGCGGTTACTGCGGCGCACGGGAAGGCACCAGACAGCGCCTTGATCGTCAGCGGATGACCGTTGGCAGTTGTCCTGTGTTCTCGGACATGTTACTTCATGTACAGTGTAGCCCGGCCCGCGTCACTGGCAGGCCGGCACCGGTCCGCCCGGCAGTGGCCCCCTTCTCCCATTGTCGGGGGCCACGAGTTCCCGGTTTGGGGGGATTACGGCTGGTCCCTTGAAGGGTCCCCTGACGGGCCGCTTAGCCCGGCCCATGTGGCTGGGTGTTCCCCAGGTGTCCTACCTGGAGTGCAGCTGCAGCGAATGAGAGTGGTCTCAGTCCCCCCTTTTTCTGTACATTGTGGCCTGTGGTTGAGCCCACTATGTTTCACCTGATCGTGGTGACCACGATCTCGGGGGAGGAATGACGTCCTTAGGCCGGGAGCTCCTGACAGGAGCTCCGAATCTGCCACCAGATCGGGGTTGTTCTGGCAGGGTCAACTATTTGCCCGGTATTGGCTTCCACTTGGGTGTTGTAAACGCCCTCGGAACGGGCTGAGCTGTTACACCACGAAGCTGCTTATGCGGGGTTCCTCCTGCATGGGTGGGGCATGCTGGCAGGCTCTTTCAGGGCTTAGATGTCTGTACCCTGGGCGCGGCTCCCCTAGTACCTTGTTGACTAGGTCTTTGGTAGGGTCCTGTCCGGTATTGGAGCTTCGGGACAAGGTGACAATCATCAGGTGCACGCCGTGGGAGTCTGGCTGGGTGATACTTCTCCTGAAATCGGTGTTGGCTCAATCACACCGTTTGGAGGTTTTGGGTCTGATCCAAGATTCAGTCCGGATGGAGGTTTTTTCCTTCCTATGACCAAGCACAGACGCTTCAGTTGGCGGGTCGGTCCCCGCTGTCCTAGAAGTGGTCCCTCCTGCGGCTTGCAGGTGGTTTCTGGGGCTCTGGTTTTCCTCCCTGGCAGCGGTCCGTTTGCGCAGTGTCACGTTTCTGCTCGGCAGCAAAGGGTTCTTCTGCAGTGGGGCAAGTCCCCCTCATCCCTGGTTCGGTTGATCAGGTTGGACCGCCAGGCCAGATCCACACTACTATGTTGGTTGCGGGCCCCGGTCCTGCATTTGGGGGAGTTGTTTTCCTCCCTGTTTTTGGACAGTGGTCGCTACGGACGCCAGTCTGCCTGGCTGAAGTCCTGGGGGTGTTGGCGACCTAGGGTCGCTGGTCCCAGGAGGAGTCTCATGTCCAGATACATTTTCCTGATCGTTGGGCCATCTGGCATTGCCTCTCCCGCTGGTCGGGAAGGCTGTAGTGTTGTCCTGTCTGAGCTCAGTCGGATATTGCCACGGCCATGGCATATGTGGATCAGCAGGGCGGGACAAGACGCTCAGCTGCTGCTTCGCCGGTGGCTCTCGTTCTGCGGTGGGCAGAACTTCACGTACTGGTAATCTCCGTCGTTTACATTTCAGGCGTCGAGAGTTGGCTAGCGGAGTGCCTTGGTCGCCTGAGGTTGGATCAGGGGGGATGGTCCCTGAGCCCGGCTGTGTTCCGGCAGATCTTTCTGCGGTAGGGTATGCCAGTCGTGGTTCAGCTGGCGCCCGGCGGACTCGGAAGGTACAGACCTTCGTGAGCTGAGCGAGGGACCCATTGGCTGACGCGGTGGGTGCCCTTGCAGCTCTGTGGACACGTCTTCGGCTCATCTATGCTTTTTTCCCTTCTCAAGCTGCTCCCACGCCTATTGCGCAGGATAGAAGCAAAGGAAATACTGACCTTTCTCGTAGCGCCAATCCCCGGCGTCCCGGGTGCTCCGACATGGTACGGATGGTGGTGAATGCTCCCTGGCATCGCCCGCTTCGTGAGGATCTGCTGCCCCAGGGCCCCATCTTGCACCAGTGCTTCAGAAGCCGCCGTACAAATATATCAGGGAATTTCCTTGCAGCTGCTTTTCGCAGAAGGTGGCTTCCTGGTAGCCATTACATCCGCTAGACGGGTGTCTGAGCTGGCGGCTCTGTCATGTAGGTCTCCATACTTGGCCCTACATAGGGATAGGGCGGTTTTGCGCCCGTCTCCTTCCTTCTTGCCGAAGGTGGTATCTTCTTTTCACATTAATGAGGACATTGTCCTCCCTATCACTGTGTCTGCGCCCGTCTCATCCGAAAGAGGTTGCTTGCACTCTCTGGATGTGGTCAGGGCTCTGCAGGTGTATCTGGCGGCTACGGCCTCTTTTCGGAGGTCGGATGCACTTTTTGTCATGGTGACGCAAGTGGCTGGCGGCCTCATCGGCCACTATTTCCCGTTGGGTAAGACAGATGGTGACCCGTGCGCATGCTGTTGGGGGCCAGGAGCCCCCCTTTCCGGTGAGGGCAATTAGTACTTCCTGGGCTTTCCGACATCAGGATTCGGTTTCTCAGGTGTGCAAGGCGGCTACTTGGACCTCTGTGCACACCTTTTCTAGTTTTATAAAGTTGATGTTGTTGCATCCTCAGATGCTGCTTTTGGCCGCAAAGTTTTGCAGGTGGCGGTGTGAGGTGCGTCTGGCACCTCACAGAGGGCTCTCTGTTGGGTACAGATGTTGTTGCGTTACCCACCCCTCGTTTTTGACACTGCTTTGGGACGTCCCCACTCGTCATGAATAGAGGCTGCGTCCGTCAATGAATGAAAGAGAAAATAGGATTTTTTGACTTACCGTAAAATCCTTTTCTCTGAGTTCATTGACGGACGCAGCAACCGCCCCTCTTTTCTTGAGTTTGTACTGCTTGTTACGAACTGGTTGTGCTGAGCAGGGTGGAGGGGTTATAGCAAGTGAGGACTGCCCCCTGGGAGGGGCTGTGTCTGCTTGTAGTTGAACTTTGTTCTGCCTAGTCCACTGCTAGTGATAAGGTGGATAACCCCACTCGTCATGAATAGAGGCTGCGTCCGTCAATGAACTCAGAGAAATGGATTTTACGGTAAGTCAAAAAATCCTATTTTTTTTTTAAATAGAATTCCATGAATTATTTTTTTTTTTCGAACTGCATGGGTTAACTGCTCAATTTGTCTAGGGGCACACCGAAAGGCAATACTTACCCAATTCTTTGATCCTCCAGAAAACTCTGCTCCCCCACCTCCAGTGGTGGACTGTTCCTGCCAGTCTCACGTCCAGAGCCAGTCTATAGGCGAGATGATGTCAGGAACAGTTCATTCACAAGACCGCTAGCGTGTGTGGGGAGGCAGGAGCAGTGTGGACCGGTCTTGCACGTGGAGGATTGGTGGATTAGTTATGTATATCTTCACTCTGCCATCCACTGGACAAAAACAATCAGTTAACCCGTGCAGTATAGGTACAGCCCCATTGCATTGGGGAAAAAAAATTGAAAAAAAAAAAATTCAGTGTTGAAAAATAGGTGCCTTACAATGATACTTGTAGGTATAGAATATACATTCCTTTGAAATATCTTCTTTAATTTTATATTAACACCATCCAACCTGCGCTCCTGAGGGATAAGATGGTGTACATGGGAGTGAACCATCATCTGTCTGCCTGGATACTGGACTACCTCACAGACCGACCACAGTATGTGAGGACTCGTGACTGTGAGTCTGACACAATTGTCTGCAACACTGGAGCCCCGCAGGGAACGGTTCTTGCCCTGTTTCTCTTCACCATCTACATTGCAGACTTCATGTTTGGCTCAGCAACCTGTCACCTACAGAAGTTCTCTGATGACTCTGCCATCTTCGGTCTGATCACGAATGATGATGACAGAAAGTACAGAGGACTTATACAGAACTTTGTGGACTGGTGCCAATGGAGCTGCCTCCAGATAAACGCGGGGAAAACCAAAGAACTGGTGGTGGATTTCCGTAGACACAAACACACTTCATCATTTCCATTGGTAAACATTCAGGGAAAGGACATTGTGAGAGTGGATTCTTACAAATACCTGGGTGTTTACCTAAACAACAAACTGGACTGGAAAGACAACACTGAGGCAATCTATAAGAAAGGGCAGAGCAGACTCTTTTTGCTGAGGAGACTAAGGTCTTTTGGAGTGCAGGGAGAGCTACTGAAGACCTTTTTTGACTCTGTGGTGGCCTCAGCCATATTCTATGGTGTGGTCTGCTGGGGCAGCAGCATCTCTACTGCAGACAGAAAGAGGCTGGACAAGCTGATCAGGAAGGCCAGCTCAGTCCTGGGGATTCCCCTGCACACTGTACAGGAGGTGGGAGAAAGGAGGATGGTAGAAAAACTATCATCATTGCTGCAGAACGCCTCTCACCCCCTGTATGAAACCATTACCTCATTGAGCAGCTCCTTCAGTGACCGACTGTTACGTCCTAAGTGTCTGAAGGAGCGTTATAGAAGGTCTTTTCTCCCTGCTGCTATTAGATTTTACAATCAAAGCTGCTTCCAGTGAACCGTTAACCATAATACACATTGTTATTACTGTTTTACTGTGTAAAATACTACCTGTGTGCAATATTCACTTGCAATACGTACTTTTTCCTCATTTGTATTTATACATTGTTTTGTGTATATACTTGTATACTATAGTATGTTTATTGTCTATTCTTTTATATATTTGCATTTATTTTTTATTTTTTCATGCTGCTGTAACAAAGAAATTTCCCCACTGTGGGACGAATAAAGGTTTATCTTATCTTATCTTATTAAATTGTCAGTGTAACCCCCACTTATAGTTTAATGGGTATTCTCCCTACATGTAACACATTACTACACTTATAAACATTCACATACCCTCTTAACAGTTTATCTGCAGATTTTAAAAGTTCTGTATATGGGTCGTATGATTTTTCATCAGCTGCAAACTGGAATGTGTTCTCTTCACTGCCATTTAAAAGCCTATCTAAAAGCCTTTGTATCGAAAGAATCAGCCAGTGAAAGCCAACGAGTAGCTTCAGACCACTTTGTACAACTCTGAGGATGCTAAAGATGGCTATACACTGATCAAAGTTTAGCAGGGATTGGACAAATTTGGACCAGTGTGTGGCCATCCCCACTCAACAGGTGTCGATCATTTGATTGACTTCTGTTGAAGGGATTATTGGAAAACGTTTATTGGCTGCAGCCAATCCAGCATCAATTTCAGGAAAACTTTTCAACAGTTTTCTTGCTATTTCCGACGTGGCCTCAATGATTAAGCCCACTAGGGGGCGAAAGGCATCTGAGGGACTTCTATTGTGGGTGGCGAGCAGAGCTGAAGGCATCTTACATTACCTGGTTTAGTTGTGGTTTCAGTGAGTCTGTGTCCTGTGTGCAATCAGTTACCATTTTTCTGTAGCATATTGTAGCCTGACAACCTGTTATATGATCTACAACAGTTTGTTACATGTTGGCTGATATCAGTGATAGGAGCATTAGACCGGTCTACATTGATTGTATGGCAACATTCTAAACATTTAAATGAAGACTGTTTAAATTTTGGATATAGCTCTTTGGTGTTGTAAAATGTTATGCATCTCTAGTAACACGGCTAAAGTCAGGACTGTTGATGGTGTAGGGAGCATTTCTGTATCAGGCCTGGGGCCCATCGGTTAGTAGATGTATTAATGGCAAAATTATATATATATATATATATATAATTCATTTTTTTATGTATGTGTATATTATTTTCCCTTGTTTCTCTCTTAAAACCTGCTCACCTTCAAAGGATAGAACACCTACTTTAGTAATAACTAGCAATCAATCTACATCTTTCTTTCTTGTTGGTCACCACTGGATTAAGCATATTGGAAAAAAATTACTTTCATGGAATAATCCTAGAACTTGTTACTCCCATACACATTTACACCAGAAAAATTGATGTAGCGGTACCCCCAAAGGAACTGCTGATTTATTATATATTTGTCTCGGGCCTCCCTCTGATTATCCTGCAGCCAGTCACAACGGATTTTCACACTGCCAGGTGCACAAACACAATCCTGCTCGTTTTCAATGACCAGTCGAGGAAATTAGTTTTGATGCTTTAATTTAGAACTGGGATAGGAGAAGGGAATGTATGGGATATTCCAGATTAACTGACTCCAAGTGAGGGCAACTTCTCTCTATCTCTGTACAGCAGACTGTCAGTGACGCTATATAGTAGACTGATCTCAGTAATGCAGGTAGCAGGCTGATTCCAGTAAAGCAAGTAGCAGGCTGACTCCAGTGACACCATTAACAAACTGATCCTAGTGAAACAAGTCCCCTTTTAAGCAGTAAGGACAGGCTAGACTAGAGGAAATTCTAGCAACACAGTCTCAGGGATCCCTTCACGGGTCTGTACTCACACCATGTCCGGGGACAGTTGGTAGCCTCCTTCCAACTTCCAAGCGACACTTTGCCACTGTGATATCAGACCGAATCCAAGGACATCCTCCCTCTGTCAGCTGCTAAAAAACTCTGGGCTGCAGCTTCAGCAACTTCAGCTAGGCCTCGACCAGGCCCAGCATCTGGCAGCCTCCTGGATAGGCCTCAAGCCTAGCAGCCAGGAGCTGTTTACACACCTCCACCCCTGAGGTGTGTGTGGGCAGGAACTCCTAACCTTAAGCCCATGTGTACCTTTTTATATGAAGGTGTTCACCCAAGATGCAGTGGGGGCCACTCCCCAGCTAGTTGGTCAGAACCACCTCCACATACACCTGCTGTCACTGGCTGGGTTTTACTCCCACTGTTCAATAGGGACCCATACTACTGGACAGTGTAAAACCTTCCAGACCACATGAATCAGCACCAGAGCACACTGAGCAGACCTTACTCAAATCAAGGCTTTCTGATAAGCAGACAGCATATAAATGTGCCTATCAGCTCTCCTGTTAAGCAGAGTAAGCCAAGAAACTATATACACTCACTAATACCCAAACTAGGAGGGTGCTACTCTCATCCCCCGCCAAAAATGAGCTATGTCCTCGTTGGCTCTGGGCAGCCGCCCCTACAAAAATCTACCAAAAGACTAAGCGGAGTATCCCATGTTGTGGAAAGGGGGAAAAGGGAAATAACAAATGAACAGGCCCATGGGGCATACCCCATATGTGGCCAGTAGGTACAAAATATCTCATTTGTAGAAAATATTCAAATTTTTGATAAGATTCTATCAAATACACTTTATCAATGCACTTTATCAATGTACTTTATCAATGCACCCCCTGCCAAAAATAGAAATGACTGGTGGGGGGGTGGTAAATGTAACCGACACATCCAATAGGTACAAATGCTTTGGTTGTACGAAGTATTTCACATTTTTAATAGAACTCTACCAATTGCACTTCGTTAGTGCACCCCCACCCCCCCCCCCGCCAAACATAGAAATGATTGTGGGAGGGGGTAAATATAACAACACATCCTGACTAACTATTGCTATATAACCATGTAATCATATACACAGTACAATGCCCCAGCAGAGGCCTGAAGATCCCCTGCAGTCCGGCAAAGAGAAAAAAAACATACTCAAGCAAACAGCCTATGTACATTTCTGAGCAGCTATTTAGTGGGAACACCCTCTCCTCAGAGGCGGTTTCCCCACTGGCATGCATCTACCACTAACATTCTCGTAGAGACATCTTCATGAATCCTGCCCCCTAAGGGCAACTCTTGACATTTCATCTCCTTGTGGATCTGAAAAGATAGAACAACAACATAATACCAATCTATCTAACTAACATGTTTCAGAATAGTGTTAAATTTTAAGCAAGCAGAATTAAAATTCAACAGTTTCTCTGATACACTCGAAATTTGAAGTTCTCTAACTCATTTGTCTGATACAACTAAAGGAGCTCGCAACAGAAGAAGTCTTTTCCTTCAGCACATTACTTATAGAACAACAGTAGGAGCTCGCAACAGAGGAAGTCTTTCCCTCAACACATTACTTGCAGGGATGGTGATCAACTGTCCTCTGATATAGCAGCAGCTCTTAAACTTGATGTTTCACCTTCATTCAAAGTGGCCAACTGGCCCAAAGATCTTCACAAAGTGTCTCTTTGAAGAACTCTTTACAAAGTGTCCATTTGAAGAAAAATCTTCTCAAAGTGTCCATTTAAAGAACTCTTCACAGAGTGTCCATTTAAAGTAGGAGAAGTCCTCTTTGGCAGAAGTCCCCTTTCTCCTAGCTGTAGGATACCCCCTTCTTTGTTTTGCAAGGATAGAAGGGAAAGGGGATTGAGAATTGGGGGATTGCCCCCGGCAACAGCATTCAACTTTGAATAACATTTTCAACTGGTCATTCTTTGAGGCAGATGGCCTTGTAACTTGAACACTTTTCATTTGGGGTAAACAAGAACACTGGAATATGGTTCAGTAATAGAAGTCTGGATGGGGGATTTGAACCATCTTTCCATCAGGACCCCAGATGTTACAAGATCACTCAATGTTAGAGTTGAGCGAACCTCTGGAAGTTCGGGTTCTGCTGGTCCGGCCGAACTTCGGGACAAAGTCCGGGTCCGGACGGAACCCGAACGATCGCACGGACACCGAACCCCATTGAAATCAATGGGGACCCGAACTTTTAGGCACAAAAATGGCTGTAACAAAGTCCTGGAAAGCCCTAGAGGGCTGCAAAAGGAAGTAAAATGGGGGTAAGGGTAGGGCAAGTGCCCTACAAAAAATGGGGACAGGGAAATAACTTTAAATATTTAAAAAAAAATAAAAACATAAAAAATGCAAAAATGGAGGTGAATGTGGATCATCCTCAAACTGTGTCTGAAAAGTATTAATTAACGGTAGAAGCCATATAACTGTTCTAAAATCATCTTAAAGCTAGGGCAAGTGCCCTACAAAAAAATGGGGATAGGGAAAATAAATTAAAATCAAATAAAAAAATGGGAAGGGGGGTGGATGTGGAGTAGGAGCCTAGAGGTTGACTAG
>BLSH010031123.1:515885-533276 GCA_018402905.1 Glandirana rugosa | reverse complement strand
CCTTTCCTGGATCCTCCCCATGTCAGCCGTGGTACCCCACCCAAGTATCCGTCGCGAGGCGGGTATAGTCGAACAGTGTTATGGGGCAGACAGCCGCCCTTTATGGGCTAAGAAAGAGGTGGTCCTGTGGGGGTCAGAGGGGGCGGAGCTGACCCGTAGTAGGCTGACATGGGGAGGATCCAGGAAAGGAAAATTACGGTAAGTATGGCAACAATTTTCCTTAGTTTTGGAGATTCCTTTAAACTGTATGTGTTGTTTCAAAACAGTAGGAATATAACAGACAGCGCCAGCAACACCATATTCTGGCATCACATAACTTGCTTGTGTAGTTAATTTGTTTAACAGCAGCAGCACCCCAATCTCTTTCATTTCAACTTGGAAAAAAAAAAGCTTTTAGATTGTTTTGGCTGCAATAGCTGATTTTTGTATCCAGTGGTAATAGGCCTGAATTGAAAAGTAAGTAGCAGCCATGAGAGATCTACATATACGCTATAGAAAAGTGTACTCCTAAAAAAAATAAAGCTATAACCCCTCAACTGTATACCAATTGGGCAGTGGCAAAATAGTTTCATAGTCTAGTTATTTCAGCTTCCTTTTCGCAGCACCACGCTATATTGGCGTTTAGTAAAATGTCAAAACATTAAAAAAAAAACATTTCAAAGCCACAATCTCATATTCCATTAAATATTTTACGTATAGACTTTAATTGTGTATAGCCCTCTTTTTGAGGGGAGGTGGGGTTATGAAGAATATGATATTGCATTAAACCTGTAGGTAAGAGAACCAGAACCTTCCCTAAGTGGAAGAGCGGGATTGATAATAAAGTTGCCAGTGCCTCCACCCAGGACAGGACCAATGTGAACAGGGAGGATTCCCTTCCTGGGAAATTGATCAGTAATCTAATCAAAGCAATTAGAAGCAGAAAAACTTCTGAAACCAGCATAAATCTTTAACCATAAGTATATAGATGCACACCAGTATAGAAATAATACAAGCTTTATATATGAAAATATTCATGTCTATGTGTTGGAGACCTGAAGACAAGATCTGCAGTGATGAGGAGATCCTCCAGCCATTGCCCAACCAGTCTGGAATGCAGTCCTAGTTATCTGCCACTGTGCATGTAAGATAGTAATAGGACATAAATACTCTGTTTGTCACAAGGATTCATCAATGCACTCAAGAAGCTATGGCAGCTGCAGTTGAAATATTAGAAAATACATAATACATAATTTTACATTACAATGTGATAATAACAGATGACAGTAGCGGGCCGAGGGCAAGAGAGTTCTTAAGGGTTAAATGCTTTTTCTCTCCGTGTTCCTGTTTTCAAGTTATTCAGGTCAACTAGGTGCACAGAGTACTCAGGGACCCAGCCTGCAGTCACGGAACAAAGAGAGATGTAGTGGGGCCACGGGACAGAGAAAAAGCATGGAGTTGTGGAATAAGTGTGTTTGCTGTATCCCATAGCAACAGTGGGACCAGTCATTGGGAGTGAGGTGATGGGATTGCTGAGTTGGTGGAGACTGGTACATGCTCTGTGGTACTGTCTCAGAAATGCTGTACACCTGGAGAGTGGTGTTCTCTAACAGAAGTGTGCCCCAAGTGCTTAGTGTTAACAGTGTAAGAAGGAATTCCTTAAAGAAATACCGCACTATATATAATAAACTAAAAATTGTGCATAAAGCAGTGACAAATAAATGTATGATAAACTACACAAAATTAGAATAAAATGAAAAAATGTCGCGCTAAATATCAAGTGTAAACAAAACTTATACAGGTGGGTCACCCCTCCTATCAACATACAGATGAAAAATAAAAAATATAACCAACTGGTGATGATGATGAAAGATGTACCCACCACCTTAGTGATATAAAATCCAAATTAAATGATAATTTGCATCAACCAAAAATTTGAATATATGAAAAACATAAAAAACATAAAATACGTGATATTTAAATCAATAAGCAAGTATAAAAATTAAATGTGAAAAAATTAGCAATATTGAAGTGCATCCAAAATGTCTCTGTTGTTCAGTCCCAGATCAGTCAAGATCCGCGTGGGGATACTTCAGATTGAATGATGTATACAACTCATCAAAAGTTGAACTCTAGTGTCCACCACCACCTTGAATAAACACCTCGGGTGACAAAAGTAAGGTAATGCCCTTACCAGATGATGTGACCCCCTATCTCTAGTGAGGTCAAGAAAGCCAGCAGATATAACCCTCTGCGGGGTATGTGATGTTTGGCAGCCTTCTCTCCAGTCACTAGGGACGCAGTCTCGGGTCTCACCCTCTAGTCTCTCGCTGTTCCCTCAGTGCATAGCCCGATGGTATATAATAAAGCAGAGATCCACATAGTGTAATAACGTACTTGTTGGGTTTATTGTAATAAAAGGTCAAGGTACTCACAAACGTAAAAGCAACACACGCGTAGAATGCAGTTAAAATCAGCCGGCATAAAAAAGAGCTTGTTCCCGTCCGTATCAGAATCACAAGGGGCGTGGTGACATCAGCGCGTGGCTCCGCCCTACATGTTTCGTCATATGTGACGTCTTCCTTTATTCAAGGGTTACAAGGAGCTAACCTTGCAAGTTGCTGCTTGCTTCTAAAGTTTAACCACTTCAGCCCCGGAAGGATTTCCCCCTTTAGGACCAGAGCTCTTTTTGCGATTCGGCGCTGCGTCGCTTTAACTGAAAATTGCGCGGTCATGCGACGTTGTACCCAAACGAAATTTGCGTCCTTTTTTTCCCACAAATAGATCTTTCTTTTGGTGGTATTTGATCACCGCTGCGTCATTTCTGATCGCCGCTATAAACAAAAGAAGTGACAATTTTGCAAAAAAAAACTAATTTCTTACTTTTTGCTAAAATACAAATCCAAAAAAAATATAAAAAAACTTTTTTTTCATCGGTTTAGGCCGATTTATATTCTTCCTCATATTTGTGATAAAAAAAATCGCAATCGCGTTTATTGATTGGTTTGCGCAAAAGTGGTCGCGTTTACAGATGATGAGAATTCATTTCTGGGGTTTTTCTTTTTTTTTTATTTTTTACTAGTAATGGCGGCGATCTGCGATTTTTAGCGGTACTGCGATATTTCAGCGGACGTGTCGGAACATTTTGACACTTTTTTGGGACCATTGGCATTTATACAGCGATCAGTGCTATAAAAATGCACTGATTACTGTGTAAATGACATTGGCAGTGAAGGGGTTAACCTGCAGGGGGCGCTCTAAGGGTTAACTGTGTTCCCTGGGCATGTTCTTACTGTGTGTGGGCTGCCCTAACAGGGGAAGGGAAGTGATCACAGTTTCCACGTAGAGGAAGGCTGTGATCACAGCCCTTCCCCCCTCACAGAACGGAGGTCCGTGTTTACTTACACGGACCTCCGTTCTTTTACTCCGGGGGGGGCATCGCGGGTGACCGGCGGAGATCAAATCCCCGGACACAGTGAGCGCGCGGGCGCGCCTCCGGCGGCACGCGCGCGCTCACTGGGCGCGATCTCGCAGCCGCCGTCATATGACGGCGATTTGTCGCCGTCAATTGCCGATCAGCGGTCGGCAAGCAGCTAGAGACCTGCCTTAATGTTGATTTCATATGACAATAGTTCCTGTCTGTGATTCAGGCATTAGTGAATGCAGTTCGCTTTATAGTCTGCAGCCCCTGCTTGCAGTGCATTAGCCATGGCAAAAGTAACAGCCATTTGGGCACAACATGCATGGGAAAATACATGAATCTGCAGCAAAGGAACCCTGTGGGAGCAGAACCCCAATGAGACTAGAGGGCAGTAAAATGAACACAGTCCTCTACCTCAAGGGCAAATTGCAGCCACTTTCTTTTAAAGTGCTGCTAATGCACACTTTTCCTCCTCTTCCTCCTTAGGGGTGCATGGAAGCAAATCTTGTTGGACCTTTTAATGTACCCTTTTCCCCCGTTTTTTTTCCCTATTTAAGGCCGCATAGCAGCCAATTTTTCATTTGGCCAAATTCTTTGTGCTGCAACACTATAATGTATAGGAAAATGCCAAACCCTTTTCGTCCCCTCCCCCTTAAGGGTGCATAGTAGCTATATTTTTGGCCTGTTACTGCAGGCTTTTCCTCTTCCTCAAAGGTGCACAACAGCCACTTTTTTTCAGTGCTACTAATGTGCATTTCCCCGCACTTTCTCCTCCCTACAAGGTGTGCATATTATTCATTTTTAGGCCTTTTAATGTACCTTCTTCCTCCTCACCTAGAGATGTGCATATCAGCCATTTTAAAAATATACCTAATGCAGGCTGCTCCTCTTCCTCAAGGGCATATAGTATGCATTTTTTATTGGACTGCTAATGTGCCTTTAATTTGTGGCCAGAGCAGGTACCCAGTCTCCATCTTTTGGAACAGAAGGTCCTGAGCCAGCAACTATATTTTGTACGGAAGGCCATCCCTGTCCTCCACCTGCACATGAGGCAGAAGGAGGCACAGGAGAGATGCAAGGAAGAGGACATTTGTGGTGCTAACAGTGAAAAAATGAAGGGTTTCTTTGAGTGGGAGGCATCGGGGGGGGGGGGGGGGTCATTTTACCTCTCTCAGATACAAGGGGATTTTTCAGGGGGTATCTACTGCCACAGTCCAAGAGTGTGCCCAAATTGACCCACTTTGGGGAAGCAGTTAGAGGTGACTTTTTGCCACATTCATTGATGGTGTCTGTATCGATCACACTGTAGGCATATCTGCAGGGGAAAAGCCTGGGGGCATATGCTGGCCACCTTCCCAGTAGATGACTGTTCTGATTGCTGACACAGGCAAAGCTGCCTTTTATGGGCTGCACATTACTGCATACTTATGTGGTACAGTTGTGTGATTCAAAGCACCCCATTTTTTCCCTGCTTGCGATAGCTGCCATTAAAGTCTCTTTATTAAAAACAGGGTCTGCAAGGCTTGAAGTTAGAGGTAGAGGTTCAACATGTTGAGTATTTTTTTTAACTATGTGTAGCATTTAGAAAATAATTTTATCTTTTTTTTTGGGGGGGGGGGTCATTTTAAGGCCATACCTACCCTGTTTATGCAGACACAGACAGGAATAACAATGTAACCGTAGAGTTACCTTTGAAAACAAAGCAAGTCCTAAACAACCATCTTGCAAAGAATGAAAAATGGGTTCCTTGCACAATAAGGCTGCCAGCTCAGACAATGGCCTCACAGAGGTGATGGCCACGAAGAGAGTAGTGATGGCTGTAAGTGAGAATAGGAACAGGTGCATCTGACCTACTACCTCCTGTGCAATGGCAGTACTTTGGCTATCAGAGGATTAGCTACAGTCCTGCCGGTGTTGGGATCCTATAACTCTCAGTGGAGTGCTTGCTCTTCATTGACAGTATGTGTAATCAATGGAGTAAAACAAGCTACACAGTCCCCTTTTGAATAACCCTCAAAAATAGCAAATAGCCAATAACACACTCTGACACTCCACAAATGTTCTCCTAAAGTTAGTCTGACAAAATGGTTGCAAACTTCAAACAGACCACAACACTTCTGACTGGATGGAGACCTCTTGCAATGCCTACAACTGGATGAAGTCAAGCGAAAAGCAGCCTGCAAGTCTCTGTCTTCACTCTCTAGCCTGCACTTCCCTGGTGGTCCATGGAACTCTCTTATTGTGGCTTCTTTTCTGCAGTAGCTCTCTGCAGCTTGGTTATCAGCAACTCTCTGCAGATTTGGGGTCTATTGGCACACGCAAAAGCACATGTCCTCCTCATGACTTTGCTTCCAGCAGCTCTTCTGCTGGCAGCCTGCTCAAACCTGGGCTCCTAGCACATTTAGCCTTGCGCATCCCACAGCAGCTTTCTCTGGTCAGTCTTCCCCTGGGCTCTAGAGGCTCAGTTACTTTCCCCCAGACTCCCAGCAGCTCTCACAACATACAGAGCACCCTCGGGCAGAGCAGCTTAAAGGGGACAATGGACGGCAGTAGTGTATTACTTCACAGAAAAAAAAGGCATGAACATTGTACTGAATATGTGCACACTTTGTAAACAGCCTTTACAAGGTTGAAGTTTGACAAATATTTTACTGACTCCATACACACTAATTAAGTACTTTTACTGGGCCGCATTTTGAAAAGGAAAAGACACCAGGTAGCTTTTAATCAAGAAATAAGTTCAGTTCACAGAAAAAAGGATAGCAAAATATTCAACTGGCTTCATACTTCATATTTAAGCACTTTTATTAGGCCACAGTTTGAAAAAAGAGACACCAGGCAGCTTTTAAATAAGAAATCAACCTTACAGGAGTGTAATTATCTCACAGAAAAAGAACCTGCAGAATGTTGTACTGACTCTATACACGGTATTTAAAAAAAATTACAAGTCTGTCTTTTGAAACCTTTTAACAGCTTTTAATCAGGAAATCAATATCGGGGTGTAATTATTTAATAGAAAAAATGTGGTAATATGGTGCTCTAAACTTTGCTGCGTGAGTATGTAGTTATTACCTACAAACAAAGGGCAGCTTTGTCTGTGTCAGGAACAATTCCACGCTGCTGACCCTGAAAGATAAAAAAAAAATTACAATATTACAATCAAATATAACTCCCTCAAAAAAACCTAAAACTTTTGTTCAAATACTTTTTATTAAACTTTTCTTTTTTCCTTTTTACACAAAACATACATACAAGTCATTAAAGGGTAACTCCACTTTTGTGGGGGAATAAAAAATAATATAGCGCGTACAATTGCAATACAAGTCATATTGTAATTGAATGTTATTAAAAATTGCCTTTCCTTTTCAATATGCAGCCGCTGTAATTTTCTGAAAATGCATTGCAATATGGCTACCTGGAGTTGTTCTGTACACAGAGTGTGTTCTGACCACTCCCCAGAAACATAATTTCCTGCTTGTGTGATTGGCTCACCAATTTTCACAGAAGTCTGCCTAAGATACAAGTCAGATTTCAGGCATCTCCTGAAACAAAAATGTCATTTTTGGGAGAGACCTTTTCAATAAGAACACATCTAAAGGGATGCAGGCCCAGCATATTTCCTCATTAGTGCTCAGCAGCTGCACACCTGACAGTTAATTATGAAACCATTCCCATTAGACCCACTCGGTACAGAGGCACAGAGAAACACAGAGGGATTTCTTCAGAATAACAAAAGGTAGGAATCTGCAACAAAGGTTGTTATAATTGTGGCAATGTACACAGATCCCCAGAGGGGAATGTTTTTTCTCAACAAAAGTGGAGTTACACTTTACACAAAAACTCATTGTTGGTAACTGATTGCTATAGAATTGAATGGCTGCATTAGATCTGCATTAGATCCTCATTTTCTTGAAGTGTGGGTGACTTGGGTTTGGGCAGACCCAAACCCAAAGCTCATCCCTAAAACAGTACCTGTCAATCTACAGTATTCATGAGACACCGCTCCAAAGTACTCCAAAAAGCTCCTTATTCCTGCAGTGCAGCCATATGCAGTGCAGTGCAGTGTATGAGGACCTGAGTACTGCCCTAGGGGACATGTATCAATGCAAAAAAAAAGTTTTTAAGACAATAGTTTTTTCAGGAGCAGTGATTTTAGTAATGCTTAAAGTGAAACAATCAATGAAATATTCCTTTAAATATCGTGCCTGGGGGGTCCCTTTAGGCTGCCTGTAAAGTGGTACATCTGTGTGATGTTTAGAACAGTGCCACAGCAAAATTATATTTCTAAAGGAAAAAATGTAATTTAAACTTGCTTGCGGCTGTAATGCATTGCGGCTCCCTTCAATAAAGATAAAAAATCAAGAAAAAAAACAGCTTAGGGTCCCCCCCAGTCCATAAAAGGCCCTTCGGGTCTGGTATGGATTTTAAAGGGAACTCCACGCCAAGATTTAAGGAAAATCGATGAGGGGGTCCCCCCAAAATCCAAGCCAGACCCTTATCCAAGCATGCAGTCTGGCCAGGCAGGATGGGGGAGGACGAACAAGCACCCCCCTTCTGAACCATACCAGGCCACATGCCCTCAACAGGGGGGTGGATGCTTTGAGGCAGGGGGCTCTGCGCCCCACCACAAAGCACCTTGTCCCCATGTTGATGGGGACAAGGGCCTCTGCCCGACAGCCCTGGACTGTGGTTGTCAGGGTCGGCGGCCAGGGGGCTTATTGCAATCTGGAAGCCCCCTTTAACAAGGGGCCCCTAGATTCCACCCCCCCCCCCACGTGAATGGGTATTGGGTACATTGTACCCCTACCCATTCACCAACAAAGTGTCAAAAAAGGAAAAAAACGACAGGAGACAGTTTTGGACAATTCCTTTATTTAAAATAATGGGCTGCCTTCAGTTTGACAGCTCTTATATAGGCAAGGGTGGGGCCACCCGGTGACGTAAACGGGTGATCCTATCCCCTCTGACAACACATGGTGTCACATGACGTCAAAAGGGGGCAGGGTCACCCGGTTATGTCACCGCGTGGCCCCTCCCTTGCCTATATAAGAGCTGTCAAACCAAAGACAGCCCATTTGGCGAGTCGCAGATGTGTTTTTCATTTTTTTTTTCATTTTTCGGTCCGTCTGCGCCAACAGACACTTTTTTTTTAATGAAGGAATTCAAACTGCCTCCTGTCGTTTTTACTTTTTGACACTTTTTTGGGGAATGGGTAGGGGTACAATGTACCCAATACCCATTCACATAGGGAGGGGCCAGGATCTGGGGGCGGCTTCCAGATTCTGATAAGCCCTCCCACCCGCAGACCCGGACAACCACCGGCCAGGGTTGTTGGGAAGAGGCCCTTGTCTCCATCAACATCCCCAAAGCACCCTCACCATGTTAAGGGCATGTGGACTGGTATGATTCAGGAAGGGGGGTACTCACTCCCCCCTCCTGACATGCCAGGTTGCATGCTCGGATAAGGGTCTGGTATGGATTTTGGGGGACCCCACGCCATTTTTTTTTTATTGTGGTGTGGGGTTCCCCTTAAAATCCCTACCAGACCTGAAGGGCCTGGTATTGATTTTGGGGGGGACCCCCACACCATTTTTTTTTCATTTTGGTGCAGGGTTCCCCTTAAAATACATACCAGATCTGAAGGGCCTGATATGGATTTTGGGGTGGACCCCCCACCATTTGTTTGTAAAATGTTGCTGCGGGATTCCCCTTAACCACTTCAATACACTGTGTTATATATACTACACTGAGTGTACAATATATTCTCCACTATATTATATATACTACAGTGACTGCACTATACACTCTGAATTGCATTATATATACTATACTGACTGTACTATATACTCTGAACTGCATTATATATACTATGCGGACTGCACTATATACTGTGAACTGATATACAGTATCTATCTCACAAAAGTGAGTACACCCCCACACATTTTTGTAAATATTTTATTGTATCTTTGTGACAACACTGAAGAAATTACACTTTGCTACAATGTAAAGTAGTGAGTGTACAGCTTGTATAACAGTGTAAATTTGCTGTCCCCTCAAAATAACTCAACACACAGCCCTTAATGCCTAAACCGCTGGCAACAAAAGTGAGTACACCCCTAAATGAAAATGTCCAAATTGGGCCCAAAGTGCAAATATTTTGTATGGCCACTATTATTTTCCAGCACTGCCTAAACCCTCTTGGGCATGGAGTTCACCAGAGCTTCACAGGTTGCCACTGGAGCCCTAATCCATGACGACATCACCGAGCTGGTGGATGTTAGAGACCTTACGCTCCTCCACCTTCCATTTGAAGATGCCCCACAGATGCTCAATAAGGTTTAGGTCTCCACCTTCTATTTGAGGATGCCCCACAGATGCTCAATAGGGTTTAGGTCTGGAGACATGCTTGGCCAGTCCATCACCTTTACTCTCAGCTTCTTTAGCAAAGCAGTGGTCATCTTGGAGGTGTGTTTGGGGTCGTTATCATGTTGAAATACTGCTCTGCGGCCCAGTCTCCAAAGGGAGGGGATCATGGTCTGCTTCAGTATGTGACACTACATTTTTTCAATTATATGGAAGGGTTTATATTTTGCAAGAAGTCATACAATTTTGATGAAGGTGTCACCACTTCATTACATGAAGAAATACCTGCAAGCAATAAACCAATTAGTACTGAAACCTGACCTTCTTGAATGTGTATATATAGTTTTATTTTCTGTATGTGAATTGTGCTGTGACTAAGACGTTGTACGCCAAAACGCTTCACCTTTCGTTGTAACTTTTACATAAAGATGTTGGAATAAAATTCTTTATTTACTGCATCCTGGGAGTGCCGGCTCATCATTAGTATCTTGCTGCAAACCTTTTGAATGAGAGGAGGTCATTCAAAGCCAGAGCACCTGGATTTGGGAGTGTTCCACAGACTATTGATCTCAGCTTCACAGGTCAGAGCAGTGTTTATTTTATTTATTTATTTTAGGTACTTATATAGCGCCATCAATTTACGCAGCGCTTCACATATACATTGTGCATTCACATCAGTCCCTACCCTCAAGGAGCTTACAATCTAAGGTCCCTAACTCATATGCATACATACACATACTAGGGGCAATATTTAGACAGGATCTAATTAGCCTACCAGCATGTCTTTGGAGTTTTAAGCTACTTTGTATCCTTCAAATCTCCTCCTGAACACCATGCTCCGTGAAGTCTGTGTAGTGGAGTTATCTTTATATCTTTGGATACACATCTGGTGGATGCCACTCTACTAATTATTATTAAACAACAGGAGCATGTGAAATGTTACTAGTATTTATCTTCATACTCCAAGAGAGGAACATTGATCGACGTCCAAAAATTTCCCAGGTATTTTACAAGGATCCCAACCCTGTATCAGAGGAAACACTGTGCATGTCCCACATGAATAATTTTAAGAATGTTCTTACTAAAGAAATTAAGATATGGTGGGATGCGGAAAGTTTAAAATGATACGTGGAAGAAGAAATGATCCCAAGGGGTCTAAGAATCAAAAAACTCCCCTCCACAATTTATTCTGATGACTTTTTACAGGAATGGAATGCAGTCCTTTCCAGGTGTTCTCTAGATTTAATGGGATTGTTTATCAAACAGGAAGAAAGTCTCCTTGCCACACTCAATGATGAAATACAATCTATCAGAGAATCCTTAACTTCATACTCTAATTTGGACATTTACAAACCTTCAAATTAAGAGCTCACAAAATTCATCAATGAATATGAGAAGAATTTAATGGATAATAAAAGACAGAAATTCTTGAGAGATTTGAGTGACTGTGAAAATAGAGAAGTCTATACATGGAAACGATCTGGTAGACCCAATTCTATCCTGAAAAATAGAAGACGTGGAAAACGGAATAGCAGCCAGAGGCATGTCAGCTTTAGTTCACCAGAACACTCTGATTCTCAATCAGAGATATTGGATACCATGGAGAGTGTTTCTGGAACAAGCTCACAAAGCTCTTTATGATCAGTCTTTTCCAAGGATAAACAAGGTCCAGAAACATCAGCTTCAAAAAACTTTTCTGGGGCAACGGACACCAAGAAGAAGAAAAACAAAGGCAAAGGAGGAAGACAAGACAGGGTAGACAAAAGCAACTCCAGGCAAGTTTATCCCTGGCAAGTGTGGAACAAGAGATAATACCTCAAATGGATATGAACTTGGAAGATGGGAATGTACCTAAAGTTGTTAATTTATCGAAAGTAGATCTATGAGAGACAGACTTATCACTTCTATCCAAGGGCTTGTCTTTCTCTCCAAAGTCACACTTTGATGTTTTCTCTACTATTCTTGATGTCAATCGTTTTGTTTGGAATATAGTACTTAACAAGCATTTTTCTACTGTATCTGTAACCACAGTCTCTGAGACAGACATTCTAGATGATATTTCTGAAGAAGTATACTCTTTTAATTTTGACGATCAGATCGTCAGATCTGCTTTGGAAAGCCTGCATTCAGAGACAATGGGGGGTGTGCATGGTGTGAGGGAGGATGGAGTATATGTAGGTAATAAACATTTTTAACCTGTAAATTCCCGCAATGCAACTATAGATATGTTCCAAGCACTGGTGGAACAAGATCTAGTTGAGTTGGGAGAGAAAGTGAAACAGACATCTAGATTTTGTAATGACAACTTAACTAGAGCAGAGAGATTAGCCATAAAGGAACTAAAAAATCAGAATGATTTAGTAGTTAAAAGAGCAGATAAGGGTGGGTCTGGCGTGGTGATGAACTCTGAGGATTATAGATCAGAAGCCCTTAGACAGCTGAGTGATACATTTACATATAGAGTGTTGAATAAAAATCCTACCTCAGACTTCATCATACAATTGAAACATCTTTTAGATGAGGGTAAAGATTTAGGAGTTTTGTCTAATAAGGTACTAGAATATTTGCTAGTTAACAACCCAGTGGTCCCAGTCTTTCATCATTTTCCTAAGCTGCACAAGCTCTCTTCACCTGTTCAAGGATGTCCTATTGTAGCAGGCATAGGTTCACTTTTTGAAAGACTGGGCCAGTGGGTTCATCAATATCTTCAACCGTTAGTATCAAGACTACCAGGTTTTATTAAAGATACAACCACAGTTCTGGCAAATACTCAGGACATCCATTGGAAAGATAACTATATCTGGGTCACAATGGATGTTAAATCCCTATGTAGCCATGTGCTCCCTTGAGAGTGACTTATAGTAGTGGTTCACCTGATAGCTGACCTCATTCACACCATATATCACACATTCTGAGACACTGACCAAGCCGGTTCTTGTTTTTGTTGTTTTATTTGGGGAAATAACTTGCATGGGGATAAGGGATGACTGTGGGCTGCCCAAGAATTATGGTACAAAGATCCCATATGTGCCTGTATATGCACACTTCACTGCAGACTCTCCCTCTGCAGACTATTGCTCCTCTCAATTCTCCAGCACTTCACTTGCTGACCTTTACTCTTACAGTTATCTCACTACACAGAACTCTCCACTCTACACTCCTTTGCTTCTAACCAGCTCAGAACTTAGTTTCCAGCCTGAAGGGAAATTTATCAGGCTTCTCTATACATTTCTCTTCACGGTGGTTAGCACGTGGTGAGACCTACCCTGTTTCAGCAGGACCTCAGGAACACCCATTACAGGCCAGGGATCATGGGCCCCTGAATGTGCAGCAAAATACTTTAGTGCTAACCGGGGCTTTGACGGACTAAAACGCCCAGCCCATCTTCTCCAGGTCCCGTCGACCTTCTCTCTGATAGTGACTCTCCTTTCCCTTGACTGACTCCCAAGGTTCCCACAGACTGGACTGTCCACCATTCCCAAACTGCTCCAGCACTTTCTCCTTCAGTCCCAGGGACCGTCACTCAGTGCACTGGTGGATACTTTAAAGTCTCTCACTCCTCCTGTAGCACCTCCGCGGTTCTCCTGTTCCTCCTGTGCCGCTCCAGGAATCACTCTCCTTCCTGGCTGCACCCGAACACCCAGGCCCCAAGGTTACCCTGACTCGGGGTGACCTCCCGGGTAGGGGTCTGCACCACAGCGCCTCTGCTACATCTTCAGACTTCCACCTGACACTACTCCTCCCAGATTGGGCTGACTCTGAGTATTTAAGGAGGCCTGCCCCCTGCCAACCCTCCTTGGGGATTGGTCAGGGCTCCTTAGAACACTCCAGATGGCTCCAGCCACCTCCCAGCTCTCTGACCAGAAAACCTTCTCCAGGTTTCTAGAAAGAAGTGGGGGGTTCTGGTGACCTCATCTGTTAAGTCCACCAAATCCTCCCTGAGCTTCTCCTCCCAGCCCGGATCAAAACAATCAGGCCTGCACATCACAGTCAGGCCTGACTAAATTTACTTCTCCTAGCCAAAAAAACCCTGCTAGGAAACACAGCTATACAATGGGGGCGCTACACCTATACTCTAGTATCCCTCATTCTCTAGCTTTAGAGGCACTTAGACACCATCTGGTGCAATACAGTTTTTACAAAGATGAGCTTAAAGAGTTCACAGTGATAGCAGTAGATTTTCTACTCAAGCATAAATATTTCACTTTTGATGATGTTTTTTATTTGAAGTGTAGGGGAGCCTCGATGGGGGCTACATTTTCCCCCTCACTGGCCAATTTATAAATGGGCTGATGAGAGGAGAACCATATTTTTTCAACAACTAACCCATATAAAGGACATATAAAATGGTTTGGTCGCTTCATTGACGATTTGCTGTTTATAAAGCAGGGCACCTTTGAAGAGTTGACATCTTTTGTACAATATGTTAACAAAAAGCCCCTCAATTTAAAATTTACATACACTGGGGACTTCACCTGCATTGACTTTCTAGATATTACTTGAAAGGGGGATCCCACCACTGGAACAGTTACTACACAAACATATCGCACATGTGCAGGCAACTCGCTATTATTAGCTATGAGCTGTCATCCAACACACACAATGCGATCAATTCCACTGGGAGAATACACTAGGGCAACACGTAATTGCTCCATGGAGGAAATCTTTAAAGAAGTATGCAAAATAACTTCATCCAGATTACGGCCCGTAAATATAATGGGACATTGAGAGAGCAGAAAGCATAGTAAAAAAGGAGAGGAGTGACCTTTTAAAATACTCGGGAAGGATGAAAAAGATTAATGAGAATGTTAACAATATTACATTCACAACTACATACTCACAGGAGTACAATCAAGTGAACCATATTGTCCGCAAACATTTAGCAGTCCTGCAGACGGATAGAGATCTTGAACCTGTTATATTAGCAGGGGTTAGATTCTTTGCCCATTGAGCTGAGACTCTAGGAAATATACTTTCCAATAGTCTCTTTAGGTCTATTAAACCTGGAAGCACTTGGTTAAAAGTCAATGGTTCTCATCCATGTGGCAAGCAACATGCCGCTTTTGCAGAAAACATTCAAAGAAATCCAACACAGTGAAATCATGTGTCTCTAATAAAGAATTTAAAATCAAGAACTGTATGAATTGCGGTACAGAAAATGTAGTGTATGCCATAGAGTGTCTCACTTGCCACATGCAATATGCAGGATGTAAGGTAAGACCCCTCAGGAAGAGAATCAGCGAGCATTTTCATGGAGCTGCATATACTACAGATAAAGGGCTCTCGAACATCTCCAAGCATTTTAAATATAAACATAATGGGGACATGTTATCATTCGTCTTCTATGGGTTGGAAGGAGTTAAAAATCCACCACGAGGAGGTGATATCCATCAAAAACGTTTGAAACGAGAATTGTGGTGGATTTTTAACTTACAAACTACGATTTCTATGGGAATGAATATCAGGTATGGTGTAGACCTATTTTTAAGATAAAATAACATTGATATTGTTATATGCAAAAATAAACAATGGCTTTTCCTGCAATTAACTCATCTATGTTTAAGGGTATAAGTGTATGATTTTACCATATTTTAAAATATGATTTAGGTATCTTGTAACTAATATTTATTGTATAAGGTCTAAATAGTATATACCTTTACCTGATTTTCTTGTATATCAACATGGAACAAACTATGAATTAAAAATCATGGGAAATAATGTATACATAAAAAAATGTAATATGCATATGCAACAATGCAATATGTTTATATTTATATTCTTCCATGTATTTTGTAAAAAGTTTATTTAGCTATCATTGACTCTCTTGGGGATGATTTAGTAAATCTATATATATGTTTAACTATAATCTATATTGATTTTTTTCAATTATAAATTATATATATATGGAATATCTATGGAACGGTTTATGTTTCATTTGCAGGAAGTCATACAATTTCAATGAGGGTGTCGCCGCCTCATCAGATGAAGGAATACCTGCAAGCAATTAAACAATTAATACTGAAACCTGACCTTCTTTATCAAATGTGTATATATGGTTAAAAAAAGGTTATTTAGCTATTTTTGACTCTATTGGGGATTATTTAGTAAATCTATATATTTTTTTAACTATATTTTATACAGTTTTTTTTCAATTATGAAGATATGCATATAGGGAAGGGTTTATGTTTCATTTGCTGGAAGTCATACAATTTTGATGAAGGTGTCACCGCTTCATCACATGAAGAAATACCTACAAGCAATTAACCAATTAGGACTGAAACCTGACCTTCTATATTGAATGTGTATATATAGTTGAAAAAACGATGGCGGGAGTCCTAGCTCGGGAACATGGAGGCAAGCTCCGCCTTATTGTTTTTTTCTCAAAGATGGTTCTAGTACAGGTTCAAGGCATGCCTGTGTGTCTCAGAGCTTTAGCATCCTATGTGATGGTGGTGGAAATGGCTGCATCATTCACTCTTTGACAGGATACCACTTTACACACCCAACATATGTCAGCCCAAAGGCTTAGTGGTTATAAGGTTATACTGCTCTCCAACCCTAAGCAGTGTTCAAACTCTAATCAAGAAGTGGAAAACGAGGGGTTCTGTTGAAACCAAACCACAGTCAGGTAGACCAACTAGAATTTCAGCCACAACTGCCAGAAAAATTGATCGGGAATCAAAGAAAAACCCACAAACAACTTCAGGTGAAATACAGGACTCTCTGAAAACTTGTTTCAAGATGCACAAAAAGGAGACACTTGAAGAAAGATGGGTTGCATGGTTGAGTCGCCATTACTATTCAAATGCCACAAAGGATCCTGCTTATAATAAGCCAAACAGCACAGAGACACGCCTCAAACCTTCTGGTACAAAGTCATTTGGAGTGATGAGACCAAAATTGAGCTTTTTGGCCACAGCCATAAATGCTACATTTGGAGACAAGTCAACAAGGCCTGTGAAACACGGAGGTGGATCGCTGATGTTTTGGGGATGTGTGAGCTACAAAGGCACAGGAAATTTGGTCAAAATTGATGGCAAGATGAATGCAGTATTTTATCAAAAAATACTGGAGGAACATTTGCATTTATCAGCCAGGAAGCTGTGCATGGGACGTACTTGGACATTCCAACATGACAATGATCCAAAACACAAGACCAAGTAGACCTGTCATTGGCTACAGCTAGAGTTGAGCGAACACCTGGAAGTTCGGGTTCTGCTGGTCCGTCCGAACTTCGGGACAAAGTCCGGGTCCGGGTCCGGACGGAACCCGAACGATCGCACGGAGATCGACATCGGTTACTGTCCAGATGAACCAGAACACAAAACCTAGTAACAGTACAACCTTACAGGTTCATGCAGGGTACGTGTCGAAGGACCGACTATTTACGTTTACAAGGAGGTCATAAAAAACTATTTTATGACGTAAGTAGAACGGTAGTTAAAACTGGTTTAAAGGACACGGAAACATCGAGTGTGTAGGGGTTTTGTAGTCGCTAGGTGGAGGCACAAAGTGTCCGGAACAACTGAACAGAGGTTTACATCGTAAATACCGACACCGGTTTTTCGAGTTAAAACCAGAGTAGTGAGGTTTACTGAAACATGGTCTTCCAAACTCCGCACAGAGAC
>BLSH010031123.1:466095-488979 GCA_018402905.1 Glandirana rugosa | reverse complement strand
GAAGAGGACTCCAGTGGCAGCCTGTGAAGCTCTGGTGAACTCCATGCCCAAGAGGGTTAAGACAGTGCTGGAAAATAATGGTGGCCACACAAAATATTGACACTTTGGGTCCAATTTGGACATTTTCACTTAGGGGTGTACTCACTTTTGTTGCCAGCGGTTAAGACATTGATGGCTGTGTGTTGAGTTATTTTGAGGGGACAGCAAATGTACACTGTTATACAAGCTGTACACTCACTACTTTACATTGTAGCAAAGTGTAATTTCTTCAGTGTTGTCACAGGAAAAGATAGAATAAAATATTTAGAGAAATGTGAGGGGTGTGAGAGTGCTAATTACTAAGGTACAATGCTGTCCAGATGCCTGTAAGGCAATTCAACTTTCACAACTCATAATAAAGTATTTCTATATTGGTGTCCCCAATCACACAAACTCAAAAACAGTAGGAATATTCTTCCATATTGGAAATTGATCAGAAAACATTTGACAGCTATGATATTACAGACATCTAATCAAATGGAAATTAACACTATCATTAACATTTGTATTTATTTTTGGTGGACCATACTATGGATATGTGGCCATGGGCGTTCCCCACTAGGTCCTTATCCTCTTGAGCCATGTATGCGGTTTCTGACAGTCTCTTGGGCTATGTATGCAGTTTCTGATTATCTCTTGTGCTATGTTCGCAGTCTCTAACCGTCTCCTGTAGTATGTCCGCAGTCTCTGACCGTCTCATGTACCATGTCTGCAGTCTCTGACCGTCTCCTGTATCATGTCTGAAGTCTCTGACTATCTCCTATACCATGTCCGCAGTCTCTGACCATCTCCTGTATCATGTCTGCAGTCTCTGATGTCTCCTGTACTATGTCTGCAGTCTCTGACCATCTCTTGTACCATGTCTGCAGTCTCTAACCGTCTCCTGTACCATGTCTGCAGTCTCTGACCGTCTTCTATACAATGTCTGCAGTCTCTGACCGTCTCCTGTACCATGTCTGCAGTCTCTGACCATTTCCTGTACAATGACTGCGGTCTCTGACCGTGATAATGTGATATTGACATTGTCAAAAAGGGGCAGAGCATGGGTGACCTTAAAATGATGCCCCCCCCCCTGAAAAAAGTTCTGTGGACGCCCATGTATGTGGCATTATTTTGCATACAAATGACTGGCTACTTTAACCACATTGGCATTCATATTAAACATCTTATTAGGTTCACTTCTGAGTAAGAATTGTATTTTCCAAGAAGCAGTAACTTGGGCAAAGAATGACAGCTATCTGCCAAATAGTTAATTGTAAAACAGCATCTTCTACCAAAACACAAGAGCACATCAGGAATTCATTGCCAGTACAAAAAAACAAAAAAATAGAAAGATGGAAACAAAAGCCTACTGTACAATCTGCTTGTTAGTATCAAATTCCTAACCGTAGCAAACATGTCCCTTTTGATGTGGGGTTAGGATGGAGATCTAGTGTCCAAGAAGATTAGTGTAACATAAACCATGTGAATGTTTTGTTTAGTGGTTAATATGTTTGTATGCATTTTTTGTCTAACTCCTTTGTGAAGTTTAAAGGGAATCCAGTGTCTAAACGTGATAAGTGATTGGGCCAATCAATGCAATTAAATACAATCTGTATTGCCGTTATGTCTGCATAGAAAACAGTGGGTATATTTTCCTGTACTGTATCTGGAATAAATAAAAAATGTAACTCCTTTACCTGGTTTGCGAAGATATGCTGCAAATTATTGGGCATTGTGGATAACCTATTATCAAGAAGGGGGCCTATTTATTTAACAAGCCACAATGGTCAATTCCTAAACTTAAAACTTCAGGAAAATAATTTTTTAAATTACAGTTTGATGAGCTTTAAAAATTACAGTTACGTGGCTACCATAAAGATCCTTATCTTGACGTCAAAACGTTGTGAATTATGCCTATATATACTGTGGAAGATTAGCTTGTGGGGATCACTTTTCAGGGGAAAAGATTCAGCAAGGATGTCAGTTTCCTTAAAATCTGGCAGCTTGCCAGGTTTATTTCAGGTTTGCAAGTTCAAAACGCAAACAAAAAACAAAACCTCGCCGTCTGGCGCTAAACAAAACAAACTCTCTATACAGTGTGGGGCTGTCCCCAACACCCACAAAACATAAGCACATTGCAAACCTTGTTCTTAGAGTCCACATTTAGCACACAGAGCTCACTCAGCTTTCTCCCTCTGAGATCCAGGACCAAGCTCTCCTCTGTTCTCTTCCTGGTCATTAAATGCAGGTGGAGAGGAGTTTGAATGGACCAGAAAGACCGGGCCGGAACCAGCTTTGCCACAGTCACTATTCTCTTCAAAATAATTGCATGTGAGGCGACAAGTATCGCCGGTCCATTGTGGCGCCTCACATAACATCACAATATACTATATTACCAAAAATATTGGGACACCTACCTTTACATGCACATGAACTTGCACATGAACTTGTCATTCCAGTCTTAGTCCATAGGATTCACTATTGAGTTGGCCCATCCTTTGTAGCTATAACAGCTTCAACTCTTCTGGGAAGACTGTCCACAAGGTTTAGGAGGGTGTCTATGGGAATGTTGGACCATTCTTCCAAAAGTGCATTTGTGAGGTCAGGCACTGATGTTGGACAAGAAGGCCTGGCTCACAGTCTCTGCTCCAATTCATCCCAAAGGTGTTCTATCGGGTTGAGGTCAGAACTTTGTGCAGGCCAGTCAAGTTCAAAGAGTTAGGGGTCAAACAGTGCAGCTCTATTAAAGTGATGTAGTGATGCAGGAAATCACTACTCATCTGTGCTATCAAGGGGAACAGCAATATTATTGATCCCTTGAAAAAAGAGGGGGATCGAGATTGAGGTCAATTGTGATGCTCCTGGGCCTTTTTTTGTCTGGATTTCTGATCTGAGCGGTCTTTGGATCTCTGTGGAGTGATTATTCTATGTTCCTTGTGCTGTGGGAGTATAATCACTGAGTCTAATTGATGTCCCGGAAGGCTGATCTCATTTCCATTCAATGCGTTTATATCCAGAGTTATCTGGTAAGAGTACCTTATCTAGAAATGGTGGAGGTTCACTTTGCATGCTGGTGGATTCTAGGACTGTAGTTTACTACTCAACGTATATGGAGAGATTTAACAAGACTGTATTGAGCTTTATGGACTGATTTAACTCAACTTATGATTTTCACATTTATATGTTTTTTTCTTCCTTTTTTGATGTATGTTGCACATTGGGCAATATTTATCCATATTGATTTTTGAAGTTTAATAGCGCTGCACTGTTTGACCCCTAATTTATGTTCAATTTTTGTTAAAATTGTTGTGCTGGCATTTATATAGGTGTTCATTTATATAGGTAGCGCAGTATTTCATCTACTATACCAAGTTCAAAGAGTTCCCAACCCCTGAAAAACAACCCCCACACCATAATCCCCCCTCCACCAAATGATTTGGACCAGTGCACAAAGGTCCATAAATGTCCAAAAAGATATGGATGAGCCTGTTTGGGGTGAAGGAACTTGACTGGCCTGCACAGAGTCCTAACCTCAACCCGACAGAACCCCTTTGGGATGAATTATAGCAGAGACTGCGAGCCAGTCCACATCAGTACCTGACCTCACAAATACGCTTCTGGAAGGATGGTCATACATTCCCATAGACACACTTCTAAACCTTGTGGACAGCCTTACCAAAAGAGTTGAAGCTGTTATAGCTGCAAACGGTGGGCCAACTCAATATTGAACCCTACAGACTCGGATGCCATTAAAGTTCATGTGCTTGTAAAGGCAGGTGTCCCAATACTTTTGGTAACATAGTGTAGGTAAAAATTTGTACCAAATATGCCTCCAACATGCTTGTATGTACAACATGAGAAGTCTCACAGTATTTGTCACAGAATGTTCAGTGATACTTTACACCATCTAATGACCAAATGTGGTATTTTTCAATTTTTATTCAATAAAAAACATTCAACCAGCACAGGAAATAGCCCATTAACATTCCTTTTTTTGCCCCATTTGTACAGAACAAATGCACATGCACTTTCACTGGACAAATTGCTGTGCATTTTTTTTTTAAATACATCACTTGAAAGAGAATTGCTGAGAGACTTAGGCAGGTGCTGGTCCTGGCATCTGGGTGGATCCCAACCATATGGTCAGGGTCTTTCCAGAGCCTGGACCAGCTGAGTGACGTCAGCAGACAGCGAACTTTAGCCCACTGTTGGCAGATAATATGTCACAGGAGTGTAGAACGAACTGCACTCCTGTGACCTACAGGAGAGATATAGACAAAATAGCTTTGGCTATAGTTCTCCTTTAACCACTTCCCGCCCGGCGCATAGACAAATGACGTCTGGGTGGGTGGTTCATTATCCTGACTGGACGTCTATTGACGTCTTCAGGATAATCCGCGATCGTGTGCCCCTGGGGGCGCGCATCGCGGCGATCGGTGGTGCCGTGGGTCACTCTGGCCCACTGCATAACCGACCGAGGTAAAAGGCTTCGATCCAAAGCCTTTTACCATGTGATCAGCCGTGACCAATCACGGCTGATCACAGTGTAAATAGGAAGAGCCATTTATCGGCTTTTCCTCTGCTCAGGTCTGCAGACCTGAGCAGCGGGGAGCCGATCGGCTGCTCTCCTGACAGGGGAGGGCTGCGCTGAACGTTTATCAGCGCAGCCACCCTCAGGATCACCCCCACTGGACCACCAGGGAGCCGGATCAGGACAACCAGGGAGCCCCCCTCCCGGACATCGCAATGAGGCCGCCCAGGACCACCAGGGAAGGCGCACAGAGGCCGCCCAGGACCACCAGGGAGCCCCCACTAGACCACCAGGTAAGGGCAGTATTATGCACTGTAGTGATGGCACTGTGCCCATGTATGATGCCTGCCAGTGCCATCCCTATCAGTGCTTGTTCCACCAGTGCCCACCACTGCCACCTATAAGTGCCCACCTGTGCCACCTATCAGTGCCCACCTGTGCCACCTAAAAGTGCCACCTATCAGTGCCACTTATCAGTCCCGCCTATGAGTGTCCATCAGTGCCGCATATTAGTGCCACGTATCAGTGCCCGTCAGTGTTGCTTGTCAGTGCCGCCCATCAGTGCTGCATATGTGCCCCATCATCAGTGCAACCTTATCAGTGCCACCTCATCAGTGCCAATCTGTACTGCCTCATCAGTGCCCGTCAGTGTAGCCTCATCAGTGTCCTTCAGTGTAGCCACATCAGTGCCCATCAGTGAAGGAGAAAATGTACTTTATACAAACTTTTGTGACAGAAACAAAGAAAAATGTTTTTTTTTTTCAAAATTTTCGGTCTTTTTTTTTTATAGTGCAAAAAATAAAAACCGCAGGGGTGATCAAATACCACCAAAAGAAAGCTCTATTTGTGGGAACAAAATGATAAAAACTTTGTTTGGGTACAGCGTCGCACGACCGTGCAGTTCTCATTCAAATCGCAACAGCACTGAAAGCTGAAAATTGGTCTGGGCAGGAAGTGTTCTAAGTGCCCGGTATTGAAGTGGTTAAAGGAGTTCTATGGTCACAATATTCACTTTAATTTTAAAACATCAACATTGTAATAGAAATAAAAAAAAACAATAGTTATATTTGACGATCCAATATAAAATACTTTAACGTCTCCTTTCATGTTATGAGTGCTGCCTGTCTGCTGGCCACCTCTTTCCACAACTTCCTGGATTCCCTGCATGCTTTGCAGCTTCTTCTCTGCTGTTTAACTTTTAGGGACTACATATGCGATGGTCCCTTTCCGCCTGCAAGCAGCAATTCCTGGAAACACTCATCTTAGCACCTCTAATTCAGAAGGCAGGATCTGTGAAATGTGTGGCACAGCAATGCCTACCCACAGGGCATAGTGAACACGTGTCACAGAATTCAAAGGAAGTAAATGTGTAGAGGTCATCACAAAGTAAATTTACACACTTTAAGATCTTTCAGATTATTGGGAGCAGGGTAGAAATAATAGAAATACAATGTGAAAATGAATTTAAGATTTTACATTTTGACCATAGATACACTTGAAGGTTGCTGATGCTTTCTGAAAGTTCTTAACATTCACAAAACACTCCATTAATTATTAAAAAGATACAATTATGACATTGATCAAATGAACCAAAGTATAGTGTGCATGTGGTGCACCAAAACCCTTCATGGACTATGGAGGCAGGCAGGGGTTTTGGTGCACCACATGCACACTAATCTTTGTCTCATTATTATTTAGGATATTGGCAGAGCAATTTTTACCACACCCCATCCCCATCTCTATATTGTTTGATAAAATGAACATATACAATTACTTATTGTTGAGCAAAAAATAATGATAGTGTTTCAAAAAATACAACTCGAAAAATCCCTCCAAAAACCCAATACCCTTTGCAGAATACACTTTCCCATATAAAAGCAAGTCTACTTTATTACGTTCTTTTTTGGACATATTTGACTTGTAATTTGTTGTTAAATGTCCATGACAGAGTTCGTTTGACTAATCTTCTAGGTCATTGGCAGAGGTTCATACCACAAAAAAAAACGGTTCAGAAACTTGTGAAATAGCATGTGAAAACCACCCTCCAAAGAACACAGCGCTGATTTCCATAGCTTACAGGAGCAAGGGACAGAAATTTCGAAGAGATATGTTGTGTTTAACAGCTGGCTGATATTGCCTTGTGATAATTATTCCTTAATGGTATTTATGGTGGGATTCCTCTGCCAGCTCGTTTGATGAAAGTCCTCCTGGGGAATCTAGCAGAAAATCAACAGTAACTGAAGGGAGCTTTCCAATGTTTTCATTTCTCACTGAAATAGCAAAGCTTGAGGACTATCTAAATAGCTTCTATTTTTCCTGTCTGCAAAAAGGACCCCACTCACACACAGGCTCATTTCAGGACTAGAAATTCATAAGTTGGGTTATTTCAGAGGATTAGAAAATTGACTGTTATGCATTACAGCATTTGCTTATTTTCTCTAGTCAGACAAATTCCACAATATTGGAATAATTGCCATTATTATCATTTTTGGGTTTGATATACGTGGTAGGGCATAGTTGTTCTTTCTTTTGACCTGCTGGTAAACGGTAGATATATTAAGCAAAAGCTAACATGTTAAACATGGTCAATGAAGTTTATTGACAATTGTAAATGCCATGTTTGGATAGCAAGAAAGACATTTTCATAACTCCTTTCACAACTATTTATTTGCTTAAGTTAAGTAAAAGTTAAAAAAAAAAACAGCACAAGGGACACTACTTACTATTAATCCGATGTGTCCCTTGTGCTGCAGGCTCGTGCATTGGTTGAAATCTTCCTCCTTCACACTCCCCACCCTCACCACCACCACCAAAACTACCACAGAATATATTCTTAAGCTCCTCAGGAAGTGCATTGTGATGAAACATTAGTTGATCCAGGGTGAATCCGATTGCCTCTCGGGGAATCAGGAAGGAATTTTTTCCCCCGTTATAGCAAATTGGATCACGCTTTGCTGGGGTTTTTTGCCTTCCTCTGGATCAACTGTGGGTGAAGGATTGTATATGGGATTATTTGGTTATATATATATATATATACATATAAAAAAAAATTTTGGGGGGTTTTTTTGGTTGAACTAGATGGACTTGTGTCTTTTTTCAACCTGACTAACTATGTAACTATGAAACAAGTAGAGCTTGAACAAGCTACATCAACCCACACCAAGCCCACCTGGACGTTGGCAGCCTTAATGTTTCTGGCACTTATACCATACTACCTAGGATGGGGTTTGGTTTCTAGTTGGTGGTAGTAGTTTACTTTGGATAGTAGATTTTTTAATATTGTGAGATTTTAAAATGTATTTCTATGCTGAGGAATTTATGAAATAAAATGTGTTAATTTTTTAAAGAATTTGTTGCACACTGGTGCCTAAAAAGACCATGGTTGTTAAATTTTTATAACCACTACTACCGCCACTGCCATAGTTTTCCAATGCGGTGGGGGCTAATGGAGCCAAGGAACCTGTCATATGCACTCATCATGAGTGTCAACTACAAGTATGCCAACCTTTCTTCCCAGCTCCTCCATTCACAAAACATGTACTATAGCTTCTATGAATCAAAAACATGATCCATATAAATGGAAGAGGTGGACTTTGCATTCATCCACCTGTCCTCCATTCATAGATCATTTTTCTTTTATAGAAGCTATAGTATGGTTTCCATGAATGGAAGAGCTGGGCAGAAAGGGCAGGCATAGTCAGCACTCTTGTAAGTAATGTCCCTTATGCTGATATTTTTCTCTGACTACACTTAAGTCCCGTTCACATGGACTTAACGTTGGATGGCATCGGCTGGTTCAATAGAAATCGGCCGACATTCGGCTCGTGTGTGCTGTAGCAGGCTCGACAGAAGCCGGCCATTCAGCTGGCTTCTGTTGAAGGGGCATGACCAGAAAAACTCTGCGGACCAGCTCCCAGTCAAGTGCTGACCAGAGTGTTCTGGCAGGGGGGCTGCCCCCCATCAGAACACGATAGAACAGCAGGGGAGATTGCTGTACTAACATTGGATAGTTAGTACAGAGGCTCCGACCAGAGCTGTCAAGTTTTTTTACATTCAGCCCGCTGGGTTAAAGGAAAAAAACTAGCAGTGTGTACTAGGCTTTATGCTTTCTCTTGCTAGTCCATAGCTGCTACTCAATCATCATCCTTTGGCAATGATAAGCAATCAGACTAGTGTGAGATGATTTTTGATTGGATTGGTTGTTTTAAATTTACACACACACTTAATCCTTGTGTATCTTTGAAAATAAAGAAAGTGTATATGTAACACAGGTGATTCTTCTTCATTTTACTAGATTACATCTGTTGACCTGTTTATGCTTGGGTTTTTTGCACAGAGTATATATATAGTATTTTGTTTCTGTGTAGTAGCATGAATGATCGAGGCTTTCTATTGAGTTTAAATGCCTAGGTGATTTTCCATTGCAGACAGGTGTGGGCGTAACAATCCCTCTAAGGGATTACTTGTACTTGTACTACTGCTGGCAGGAAAGAAAACGATATGTCTAGCAGTTCTAGGCTGACATGGTGTTGACCACATCCATGCTTTTCTTAGGTTACAGTTGAGCTGGATAGAAGATATAATGATGTAATTGGCAGCTCCTCTGGGAAATGCCAAAGGAGGTACTCCCAATGTTCTTCTATAAACAAGTCAATAGTCAATGGGTACATGTGGCCTTCCTCATGGTATGTGGCTAAGAGCTTCTAAACTGACTTGTGCCATCATCTTCTGCCACAAGCCTCATCATCTGATTGAAGAGCATGCTGATCAATCAAGTCCTAGAGCAGAGCTGCACAGAGAAACTTAGGCTGTGCCAAGCAAAGTGATGTTTTCCTGATCTGTATGGTTATGTGATCATCACAAAGTCGGGATTACTTTAAGATTTGATTCTATACACTTCCTTCTCTTGCTCTAGGTGCCAGTGTGGCGCTCCATTATACTCCAATGACTATGTCCACTCACCTTTCCCCAGGAAACCCTTCTAACAGAATAGGAAGGTTGCCACCACTGACTTCTACTTTGGAGCATGCTATTTGCTTGGCTGTCATGCTGATCCACTGACTTCAATACTTTCTGAGGAACTAAAATATAGTATGCAGGTCAGGAGTTTTGACAACACTGTGATATTCACTTCTGCATGATTTTTCAATAATATGTTTTATTTAAAAAAATGCATTAAAATTGTTAGTAGTACACACATAAACATAAGCTAATCTCCCAAATTTCTTCTAAGAATAGAAAATAAATCTATGTTACACTAATTAACAAAAATAGCTAAATAGAAAATCATTTTTTTGTGAAACAGTGTTAATTGGTGGTAAACCAACCTGCAAAGTAACAGTTTAGAGGTGAACTCCACTTCCATTATTAATATAATACACTGTGGGAAATTGCTACTCAACCAATTTTGTAGTTTAATGTTTTTAAACGTTACATTTCTATTTTAATCACACTGAAGCTGCTATAGTTTTCTACAACTGCTAAAAATAATTCAATGCAATATAGCAACCTGGAGGCGTCCTGTACACTGCTGGTGTACAGAAGTGTTCTAGAAATATCATTTCCTGTTTGTGAGATTGGCCCACAGATAATCTCAGGCGTCTGCAAGATATAAATATAAGATTAGGTATCCCCTGCTAAACAAATTTTATTTTTGGTAACATACTCCTTAAGGGTTAACTACTTCTAAAGGGATTTCATAATTCCCATTTAACCACTTCCACACCGCCTACCGTCTATTTACAGCGGCAGTGTGGACGCTGGGCGCAAATCACCGTAAAAAAGCGGCGATCTGCGAGTGCCCGCTAGGGGGCGCGCACCATGCTCCTGAGGAGTGTGCCTGTGGCTCGGGCGGACCCGATGTCCGCCAGCGAGCCACGATGAGTGGCCACAGGCAAAGAACGGGGAACCGCCGATGTAAACACGGCGGTTCCCCACTGTGTTAGAGGGGGCATGGGAGATCTACTGATCCCTGTCACTGGGATCAGTTAGATCTCTCATGCCCATGGTAGCCCAGCCCCCTCACAGTTAGAACACACCCAGGGAACTAACCCCTTCACTGCCAATGACATTTATACAGTAATCAGTGGATATTTAAATTTCTGATCACTGTATAAATGTCATTGGTCCCAAAAAAGTGTCAAAATGGTCCGACATGTTCGCTGCAATATCGCAGTACTGCTAAAAATTGCAGATCACCGCCATTACTAGTAAAAAATTTAAAAAATTAAAAACCCCAGAAATGAATTCTCATCATCCATAAACGCGGCCACTTTTGCGCAAACCAATCAATAAACGCCGATTGTGATTTTTTTTACCAAAAATATGAGGAAGAATATAACTCGGCCAAAACTGATGAAAAAAATGTTTTTTTATATTTTTTTTTTTGGATTTGTATTTTAGCAAAAAGTAAGAAATTTGGGTTATTTTGCAAAATTGTTGCTCTTCTTTTGTTTATAGCGGTGATCAGAAATGACGCAGAGGTGATCAAATACCACCAAAAGAAAGCTCTATTTGTGGGGGGAAAAAGGACGCAAATTTTGTTTGGGTACAACGTCGCACGACCGCGCAATTGTCAGTTAAAGTGACGCAGTGCAGAATCGCAAAAAGTGCTCTGGTCCTAAAGTGTGAAATCCTTCCGGGGCTGAAGTGGTTAAAGCAGTAATAAACCCAAAACATAAAATGTAATATATTGCAGCTTAACTATCATTATATGTGATGGCTGCATCCATTTTCTTTTCTTAGGCTTTTTTCTCTCTGTTCTAACCTGGTAATCTGGCCAGTAATACACCACCAGTATTAAAATGCCCCACTGGATGAAGGAGCACAGGGGCACCTTTGGACAGCAGCATTGTCAGTCTACAGGAAGAGAAGTGTTAGATGTAGTAGCAGCTTTAGACACACTAATAAAATTGAAGCTAAACTCCTACAGTTACACAAGCAGTTGCAGCAAACATTTTTTTCTTTAGATAATGGTTTTATATAAATAAATAAAAACTGATCATTGTAAGCCTCCCTGTCAGTGGTAAATGGTTTGTCTTAACACTGTAAACTGCTACATTTCTAGGACAGCCTAAAAAAGAAAAGCAATGCAGCCATCATGTCTAAAAATTGGTGAGTTGCAATATAAGACACGGTGACCAAAAGCTTTGGACACATATCGAACAACAGTGTAGTGCCATCCCCCTCCACAGGGCAATGTGGTGTTATGCAGCCCTACCAACCTTTCTTAAGATGCAGCTGACCATAGGCCCTACGCTGCGTCTCTGCTCCCAGGCTTGTCAAAACCCAGTGGTATCTTCTAGTCATTGGCAGGCTTCTCAAGGGGGGTTGTTTCCAAGCTTGCCACTTCCTTGCGCTTTGCTCTCGTCATTGATGCACCTGACTGGTCGTTTTGGGGTGCTCTCTTTCCAGTGACCTACGATACTCAGGATATCCCCCTCCTGCCCCAGGTTTGTTATTTTCATTTCTGGAAGGCAGCACTACAACTACATAATTTACTTTGTGCCCTAGGTCCTCCCACACAGTTTTGACAATGTTCGACTCGTACAGCATGGACAGTGGCATTCTTCCCCATACCCTTTCCATGATGTATTCCCTGCTGATCTCCCCCTTGGAAGACTTTAAGCTGCCTTGCCTAAGTAAATGGGAAATGGATCTTAATTAAATGTCCACACTCAACCAGCATCGGAACATCATTCAATTTGCTCTGAAGACCTCCATATGTACCCGCGTCCAGGAGACTAATTACAAGATGCTCACCCGATGGTACCGTACCCCTTTGGTATTGCGTTGTTACTTCCCTGAGACCTTGGACTGATGCTGGAGATGCTGGAAGGAACAGTGGATGCTGTTGCACATCTTTTGGTCTTGTCTGAAATAAGACCATTTCTGGAAGGAGGTGTGGAGGCTCACTCAACAATTCAGGGATTTCCCAGTCCCAGATGATCCTACCTTCTTCTTCCTCCACTGCTCTCATATCCCTGTTAAAACCTACAAGGTCCTTCATCACTTGCTTAATGACAAAGCCTTCATCGCTCTAAGATAGAAAGACCAAAACCCCCCTTCCATCTTGTTGTGGCTCAAAAAGGTGGAGGACGACAAAAAGTTGGAAGATTTGGTCTTTACGTCCCAGAACAGACGGGAGCAATATACAAAAACATGGTTCTACTGGAACATGTTTGTTTACTCTGATGAGGGCAAGGCCCTACTGGAAACCTGTTCTGAGGATTGACCTCTTCCTTTCAACATGCGCACCCCAACATACAATTCCCCCTCCTATCCTCCCCCTCCCCCTTTGTTTTCCCTTTCTCCTCTCCGTCTCTGTGCCCTTTTATGTACTCCTTATGTTCTTCTGATTGTCTTTTCTCCTTCCCTAAAATTAGATATCCACCTGAGCACATACTGTGGCCGGTAACTAGCAGTATAGTTCAGGGACGTTTCTGATTATCACCTCGGCCTCTAGGGGTGCTCTCTTTTCAATCACCTATGCGGCTCATGGCCGATACTCAGGATATCCCCCTCCCGCCCCTATGTTTGTTATTTTCATTATATAGATCTTTTTACATTTGCAGATACTGTCCTTACTGGCATTTGGTATATGACATTGTACTTTTGCACTTTGTATGCCATACACATTCTTTGTACGTCCTCTTACTCTATGATATTTAACTTTTTGTGAGACATTGCCGCCGTTATGTCCTGCATTGCTTTATTGGATACTTTATTTGTATAAATAAAGAATTTGAGAAAAAAAAAGTTTGCTTTTGGATTTAAAACTGCTTTAATTATTTTATTTAAATTGAATCGTTTTTAATAATTAATCACTTTCCTAATTAGAACACTGACAGTGCACCTGATGGTTATAATGAACACAGACCATCCCATTTAGGAATCAGTCTTGAAAAAGACATGTGAAAAAAAAAACATCTTTTTTTCAGAACAGAAAAAGGTAAGGCTCTGGAACAAAGTCTGATAAAATCTTTGCTTGGTACACAAATCACCCAGAGGGAATTGTTATTTGTTTCCCAACAAAAGTGGAGGTGCACATTAAATTAAACTCCTGCTAAATGCAACTAGCATTTCCAGGATGAGAAGGCAACTACAGTAGCCTTACAGTAAGGAATGTTTTAAAAAAATTATAAGCTCTGACTGTTAACGTTAACCTCCAGTCCAACAGCTAAATAAACATTTCAATTACATATATTTCTCCAATGCATACAGAATGAACTGTGCACTCCATACAGCAATCAGACCTATATATAGAAGAGTGCTTATGGTGAAATGGCAAATGGTGCCAGCAAGCATAGGTCCCAATCCAGGACATCACCAGCATGCCACGTTCACAATAAAGGACAAGATACTTTAGTTGTCATGAAAAAGCAACATTTTGGGGTTGCTAAGGGCCTCTTCTTCAGGCAGAAATGTCACTGCTGTCTGAGCAAGACGTCCTTAGCAATCTAAAAACATATTTTTTTTATGTGTAAACATGTCTGAACATGGTATGCTTGTTATATTTTTGGTTAACACCTAATCACAGACCATTTCACTGCTGAAATAGGTCCTATGTCATTATTTCCTCTGGTTACTCCAGTTTCCTCCCACACTCCAAAGACATGCTGGTAGATAAATTAGATCCTGTCTAAATTGTCCCTAGTATATGTATGAATGTGACTTAGGGACCTTAGATTGTAAGCTCCTTGAGGGTAGGGACTGATGTGAATGTACAATGTATATGTAAAGCGCTGCGTAAATTGACGGCGTTATATAAGTACCTGAAATAAATAAAATAAAAATAAAATATACTGTATATGTGATATAATGTGTACAGTATGGTATATAACATGTTCTATGAAAGGCAGAAAGATACATGGAAATGTAAATTAAGGGAATACTTTAAGAGACCAGAGCACTGCATTGTGATGCTAATCAAAGTAAAGAAAAAAAAAACAATATTGATCTATATATTGAAACTAGTATCAATAATTTTGTGAAACACTTCTGAATGTGCTTTGAATAAAGATACCAGCTAAAGTTATTTGGTGCAATACTGACCTCTGCTGGTAAAAAAGTATATTGTCATTGAAAAATATCACCGTGTATGTGAAGCATTGTTGTTACACTCCTGGTAAATAAAACAACCTAAAAAAAATAAATAAATAAACATAAAAATGTAAGTACATAGTAGTTCCTGATCATGCCTGCCTTGTAAAAAAAAATATCCCCTAGCATTGCTGGACCTTGCAGAAATTGTTAGATAGTGACTTAAAAATGGCATTACTAATGCTTATAGTATGGATATGGTGGGAAAGGGCTAAAGCTCTGGCAGATCCTTGTTGCTGTCAATATTTATGTCGGGAAGGATTTCCTTTCCCTGGTGAGCATCACTTAGACCCCATACACACTATTAGATTTTCTGCAGATTTTTGTCTTCAGATTTACCAAAACCACGTAGTGCAAGGGCCTGCCTGATTGCATACAATATGAGAGTTTAAATCTCTGTCAGCTTTTCATTGTTATCTGTGACTTCATTGGGAAGAGTCACCTTACTTGCTATCCAAGTGATAATGGTCTTCATTTATGCCTAGAGATACTCAGTAATTCTTTTTGTAATCCAACTAATATATTGATCTGGGATCTCAATTTATATCATCTTCCCATAATCCTTATGCAAAGAAGAAAGGACAATAAAAGTGAAAAGCACTGTGAGGCCCTCAGGCTCTACTGCATTCTCCAGAACTGCCAATCTATCATGTTTTCGGGCACTGGGAGCTGAGGAAGGAAGATTTAGGCAGCACACAGAAGAGGAGTGTTGTTTTCCTGCCAGTGTAGCGTGAAAGCCCAACTCTGGGAAACTTTAAAGTGATCTCTTACAGTGGGGCCGTGCCTTCACTGCAAGGGTTAACTGCTCCTTTTGTCTATGTAGCCATGTCTCCCCTTAGGGGTGACTGAGTGTTGTGGTTCACCTGCTCACACTGCCCTCAATCACATCCATACTGCACCCGGAGTCACAGAACAGGCTGGTACTTTGCTTTGTTTTGTTTTATTAGGGGATTGAACTTGGATGGGGATTGGGGATGTTATGGGATGCCCAAGGAATTGATGATCATTAACACGTGACCAGTATATACACCACTTCTTGTCCTCCAGCACTTCACTTGCCCCAGTTACACTTCATCCTCCAGTACATCACTTGCTTCTTTAACTCCTAGTTCCTCTCTCCTGCACATTACTTCTTACAGACCCAGAAGGAAATGTACTAGGATTTCTCTGTTCCTCCAGCCTGACTAGCACATGGTGAGGCCTGTCATGCTGCACGCAGGGCCTCAGAACCACCCATTACAGGTAGGGACAGTTGTTCCCCATGTGTGTAGATACACTGCTGTGCTAGCTGGCATGATGGACTACTACTCCTAGCCCATCCTCTTGCTGCAGGCCCTTTCAGCCACCCCAGCTGTGTTGGCCTTCTTCACTGTCTCCATGACACCTCAGTCCCTTACTGATCACCCGGTGCTGAGCTTCTCCAGTAGCACTGTCTGTTGCTCTCCTGCTTCATTGTGCTGCTCCAGGGTCTCCCTTTCCTCCTGGCTGCACCCGAGCCCAGGCCTCAAGGTCACTCCCCCCAGGATGGGGGCTCCCTCCCAGGTGAGGCCTCCACAACCTCAGCTACAATCCAGCTATTCCACCTGAACTACTTCTCCCAGATTTGGCTGACTCTAAGTATTTAAGGAGGCCTGCCGCCTGACAATTCAGATTGGGGATTGATCAGGGCTCCTTAAAACACTCCAGGTGGCTACATTTCACTCCCAGCTCTCTGTCCAGCATCCCTCCACCAGTTTCTGGAAAAATGTGGGAGTTCCTGGTGACCTCATCTGTGAATCACTCAATCCTACCTGAGCCACTCTAAGCCCAGAAACAAAAACAATCAGGCCTGCACACCAGACAGGCCTGATTAAATGTTCCTCACCTACAAAAAATCTATCCACACTATCTCCTACCTATCAGGGGGCGCTACATCTACTTACCCGATCCTCTGCTCCTCCAGCACCCTCATGTGCAGTGCAGGGCTATGGACCCTTCACTGGTCTTGATGATGTCAGCACTTTAGACTGGTAGAGCATAGCAGATGGACCAGTCTAAAAGTGGTGAGGAGGCTAAGTAAATCTCCTTTTCTGTATCCTCTAGACCTAAACAAGCAAATAACCCTTGCAGCATGCGCATAGCCCTCTGCAAGGGACAATTTTACCTGTTTGGCTGGAAGTTCACGATAAATCAACATTATGCATTGTTACACATTAGGTTCAATACCCTAATAACTACATATATAAAACACACCATATCATATGGAAGATCTCACCTATACCTTAAGAGATAAAGCCAGTGTAGCAAATAGAATATGGGCCGGCTGGTTCGACTTCACATTCACCTCTACATACTCTGAACTTGTGTCTCAACAAGGGTAACAGTCTGCCATCCACTTTTACACAACTCTTAATGAGCAGGTATGCTATCCATATGCCGTAGGAACCCCCGCAACTAACCCTTCCCCCCCCTTCTCTATTTCCTTAACCCGTTCTTTTTTTGTTCCGCCTGTTCTTTTTTTGTTCTGCCTGTTCTTTTTCTGACTACTTTTCTATACCTCTCCCCCTTCATCTCTCCTTGAAGAGACACCTTCAGGATAAGAATGGCATTAAAATTTCATATATGATTGGAAGTTAATAGTTGTTGCAAACACTTGATAATCACCAAATGCAATGTTTGCCCCCTCAACACATGTTACTTTACGATGTTAGGGATATATGTATACTACATCTTATAATATTACATGCCATGCTCGTTGTATTGTAAAAATCTTTCTGTAATAAAAATGTATTAAACAAAAAAAAAAAAAAAAAAAGAACACACTATACGTTATACTTCTCTAAAATCCATAATCCATAGTTTAACCTAGTTAAACTAATACATATGTGTGGTGGCAAAAAGGTGCCTTGAAACACCCACATACCACACATCTGCATGGCTGGGAGGAAAGGGGTTAAAGTGCTTTAATTATTATGAAAATGCATAAATCCAGATGACACAGGATAGAAGTAAGCAGTTGATTTCATGCTGAATGAGCACCTGTACAGGAGCACCAAGGAAATGCACTTTTAGTACAAAACTGGTTAGGTACACATCTCTCTTTGCTGTCTGTGACCTGGATCCATAGATCTGAAGGTGTACACAAGGTTACACAGTTTCTGACACATCCTCAAATAAGGCTGGTCATAGAGGGTTCATTTTTTTTGTTGAACCAGCGAGTTTAACAAAAAAAATGACCCGCTCCCTTATCCACACAATTGATGTGGGTGGGGTAATCCTTCCCGCTGAACTATTTTATTTTAATAGTGGGGAGACTTCCCCGCTGTCAAAAATACATTGATCAGCCCCACTAACAATAACTGATCCAAAAGCAATAATCCTACAGAGCGACCCTGCTCATACATGGATCAACATTTGGCCGGTCCCTGCTGAACTGGCAAAATTTGGATTCATGCATGGTCTTTTGGCTTTGGTGGTTTAATCTGCTATAACAATTTATAATATGGACTTTCAAATCATTACCATTCATGATGCATGGCCATTTTACTACGATACGAGCATGGTGGGCTACATATTACTGTACCTCCCACAGCCGTTTTTTAATACGTGTTATTGTTTTTAATTCATGTTTTTAAATTAGCTTTTACTTTTAGCTACATTAAAATTTATGTATATAGGTTTAGCTTTTAATGTTTGAAGTTTATTTTGTTTGGGGAAGATACGTTTTGTTTAAATATAATTTTGCTAGGGTCTTTTTTTATTTTGGGGACAGCAACATGAACCTGTGCCTAGGCACAGACAAAGCTGCCGTTTATTTGCAGCACATCACTGCACTCTCATGCAATACAGTTTACATTGCACCAAATAACCACAAAGTGCACCAAAGCACCACATCCGCACACACTTGTGAATGGGCCAACTGCAATTACCTGTTAGAAACTCAGCAGGGTTTTCTGCGAAGAGCTAGGAGCTGGAGTCTGACAGCACTCACAGCTATTCATGGTCATTCACATTTTATTGCATCCAGTCATGCAGCAATTACGCGTGGATAATCAGCCCCAGATGCAAACTGCGTCCAGGGCCAGTTAACCGATTACATGCAAATGGCCACGAATAGCTGTGGGGGGTGTTGTCAGCCTAGTATTGCTTTCAATGGGGCTTCCCGCCCACAGCTATTTTCTGGGAGATGAGTTGAGTTTCCCATGGGTAGTCACAGTCAACCCCATTCACAAGTGTGAATGGGGCCTTAAATTGTGGTTTTATAAATCTGGTTACATAATGTGTATCAATAGTACAATATTTTTTGGGTACTGTCTGTAAAATTATAAACTCTAATTTTTATTTCTTGATCAAATTTACCTTGTTTATACCCCTTAATTTGCAGTCTAATAAAGCTGATTACATATTGCACATCAACTGTACAATGTTTCCAGCTATTGCATGTGAACTAATACTCTAATTTTTATTTCTTCTTAAACCTGCCTCATTTCTCCTGCTTACACTGCAGTCTAGTCAAGCTGCCTACAAACTGTGCATTGACTGTATAATATTTCTAGTTATTGTCTGTGAAATAATACAACCTGCGGCCTAATCAAGCTGATAACATATTGTGCAGTGACTTTACAAAGTTTCTGGCTATTGTCAAACTACCTCATCTCTCCCTATTAAATTGCAGTCTAGTCAAGCTGCTTATGTACTGAGAATTGCTGTATAAATGTTCTGTCTATTGTCTAAAAATAATACACTCTCATTTTTTTCACAATAAAAACACTCATGTCTTTCCCTCTTACACTGCAGTTTAAGTTGATTATATACTGTGTATTGATTGTACAATATTTATGGATATTGTTTTTGAAATAATACACTCTTAATTTTTATTTAATGGTTTAAACTGCCTTGCTTCTCCCTCTTACAATGCGGCCTAATAATGCTACTTACATACTGTGCATTAGTATGTTAAAGTGGAAATAAACCTTTGAATACCCTTTTGGGAGAAAATGCTATGTAGCTTAAGGAAATTAGGGTTAGAGAGAGGGAAAGATTCTTACGTTATTGCTGCTGGTGTGTGTCTTGCAGCCATTTTACAGCCTCTCCACATGCACTGTCTACATATGACGAGAAACAAAAAGTTTTCCCCACTCTCCTGTATTTGTGCCAGTCAGATACTTGCATTGAGTGCTGAAACAAGCCCTTCAGTACCCAGGGTCGGGACATGTGGTGTGTCCGCATCCGGCGTGTACAGACACTAGCGGATTTCTAACAAATACATATCTAAAGTCTACATTTTGAATATTTTGGAAATAGTTAAGGATACAGACGTGGGAGGGAACTTGTGGAATGTGGGGCTGTAATTTTGACATTTTACTAAACTTTTTAAACAATACAGTGTGGTACTGCAAAAAAAAACAAAAAAAAAATTCACAAACTATACTATTACTTTTCAAGCTGTAATGAATCAGATTGGGGTGCTGCTTCTATATTTAATTTAGAAATAATGTAACGGTAAGAAAACAATCACACATGCAAAATATGTGATAACACAATATGACGACATGGCCCATGAGAATCCTACTGTTCCATAACATAGTGTACAGCTTAAAAGCATCTCCCACATGTGTAATTGAAAGGATTGATGGTTTCTTATGTCACTTTGAAGTTGAATAAAAGAGAGAACCCTATTTTTTGTATTGGTACATGCCCTTTGAGAATTTGCTTTCTATTAGCCATGCAGTTCTCAAACTTTATGATGGGTTTAACAAAGCCCAGTGAACTGAACCCAGGAATCCATCTCTATTTATAAACTGCATGTGGGACGTTTACCAAGAAAAGGGCTAAAACAATATTTCAATAGTATCATTATAGACAATGCTACTTTAGGTTATTCCGTACTTCATAGGCTGCATGCAGAGTTCGTAGCAAGCTAAGAGTTAGAACAGTATCTCAGTATAGAGCAAAGTGTTTACATTATATTGCTACAGTCTCAGTAGAGACAATACTGCTCCGGGTCAGTCCAAACTTCATAGGATACCTACAGAACATGTACCAAGCAAATTGTTAGACTGTGATTGTCTCAGGATCTCAACACCATACAGGAAACCAAAAGCCAAATGTTGGAAGACTTTTTGAGGATTTGGCTCCAGCTCTAGGCAGACACTGTGCACTGTGTGCAGCATACTTATCTCCTGCTCTGCAAATGTTGGATAGTTCTGACAGCAGAAGGAAGAAGAGGGAGTGAGCAGTGCTACTGGATAATGGGACTATAGTGCAAGGTAAGTACCCACTGACACCCAAGTTTCCCAGATCCCACTGAGAGCAACTGTTCCAACAAACCGCTTGCTGAGGACAGTTGTTCCTTCCATTTCATTCTGAGAACAATTTTTCTCTCACTCCCTGCTGAGATGAATTTTTCCCCTCACTGTGTACTCAGCACAATTGTTCCGCAGTCCCCACAGAGGATAAATGCTTATCTACTAAGCACTAATGGCACCCCCACCAGATTCTGGCACCCATGCTTTTTTTTTTTCATTTTCCTTGTATTGATACCAATCCTTTTTTTTTTTTTGTCACCAACTCCTGCTGACCACCTCAGTGTCAGAGTGTTCTCACTAACTGACCACCCACATCAGGGCATTTCTCTTTCCACAGGCCAGCAATGTCAGGGCATTCTTTCTCCCATTGACACCAATCCCAGGCATTTTTTCCTCCCGACTACCAATTCCAGGCATTTCTTTATTCCCTACTGACTACAAACACTGGAAAGTTTTCATCTCCCACTCAATACCAACAGTTAGCATTGTTCCAGCCTCTAATCATGGTCACTTAGTTTTACAAAAGGAGGGGGGGGGAGCAGAAAGAGAAAAAGAAATTGCTCTTTCCAGGTCTCAAGAATCCAACAATGCCCACTGAATCAATAGAGTCCATGTTTTATCAAAATTCTTTTGTGAGTTTTGAAGCATACATGTGACTTGGTCATTTGCCATGTTCCAGTTTGACAATGTCTTAAGGTGCAGTCAATTGTTTCCAGTAGTTTTGGGATTGCTACTTTAACAGCTAAGATTAGATGTGTGCCCTTATGCTTGTTTTGTACAATGGAAAGTGATTTATGTATTGTATGTATGCAGATAATAATCAATGATGGGCTCTGAACTCCATCTTGATGTGATGAGAAGGAGTTAAGTGTTTAACCTATCATCCTGTAGGCCTAACTATACTGTGTGACATACACCTGATAACGGGATGTAAATGCATGATACATTTACATAGAGGTCTATACACCAGACCAAAAAGAATTTCAACTGTGGAAGATAAAAGTACAGAAGAATTTGGTTGGGGGCTATGTGTAAGTTACAGTACACGTGCTTATATAAAGGTCCATGCACACTAGGCTTACAAAATGCTGCTTCTACAGGAGTTTTGAGTTTTTTTTCTCCTGCCTGTAGAAACAGTTCAATGTTATCCTATGTGTCCAAACACATGGGCTTTTAGAGGCATGAGCGCTGCGTAAACTGTTGGCACTATATAAATCCTGTATAATAATAATAATAATAATTTCAAGGGAAGAGTTCAGAGGCAAAAAAAAAGTGCATTTTCGAGAGGAGTTTTCAGTCAGAAAAAACACTAAACGCCGATAAACGCACATAAACTCTGCGTTTAGAAGTGTTTGCCATTTTCCAGTGTACATTAATAAATGAGCAAAGGGGAATGTTTTAGGAAAAAACACCTATAAAAGCAAATGCCCATAAACTCTCTTAACCAGTTCCCTACCGACGTATAGTGAAATGACGTCGGCAGGGACTGGCCGTCGATCCGGGAGGACGTCATATGACGTCCTCCGCTTCTTGCCGCTACTGCGGGCCCCTGGGGGCCCGCACAGCGGCGATCGCGGATCGCTCGTCTGCCGGGGGGTTGTGCCCCCCCCAGATCGGGGTAAAGAGCCAATAAAATTGGCTCTTTACCGCGGCGCGACGCGCGGGGGTCCCCGCGCGTGCTCGCCGCACGTGCACTCCGAGCAAACACCGGCCGACACTAACCTGTGTCGGCCAGTGCCCCATTTCTCGGTTAAAATAACCGAGAAATGGGGCTAGACCCCCCCCGTGTTGGGGGGCCGTCTGCTCGCTAGGCGCTAGCGGCGACACGCCCGGGGGTCCCCGGGCGTCATCGCCGTTCTTCGCCTCCTGCAGTATACTGCAGGAGGGCCTAGCTGCCGGTCAGGGACGGCTGCAGTAAAGTGATATGCAGCCATCCCTTGACCA
>BLSH010031123.1:425636-447675 GCA_018402905.1 Glandirana rugosa | reverse complement strand
GATATTTTTTTGAAATAATAAACTCTAAGTTTTATTTCATGATTTAATCTGTCTTGCTTCTCCCTCTTACAATGCGGACTAATAATGCTGCTTACATGCTGTGCATTAGTATCTTGAAGTGGAAATAAACCTTTGAATGTCCTTTTGGGAGAAAATGCTATGTAGCTTAACCTTGTATTGTTTTGCATAGAAATTTGGCGTTTCATATTGTAGGCCTGTAATTTTTAGGAAAAATTCACTTAAATCTGTCCAAACAAGAGTCTAGTAGACATCCCGGGTATGATAAAGTTTGAAACAAGAAATCATAAATTATAATATAATAAATAACTATAAATAATTATCAAAAATAATAACATAATAGTAATAAAATGTATTCAATAATGTAATCAAATCAAATAAAAAACACTGAAATGTGCTCATATGCAGAATTGTCCTTATCCTCACTTTCATTGTCTGATGACGAATTTCCCCACAAATTAGTATCACTCAATTCTGCAAATGATTCTTATTTACTGTCAGTGTTTTTTTAGCTGATCAAAAACCATTTTTGACATAAAGGGACGCTTTTTGGTTGCCATGGACATGCTCAAGTTTCCAGGCAGAAAGAATGACATATATAATATAAAAGTGCATGCAGGATACTGTGCAAACCACTAGGGACAAAGGGGATGTGAAATGATTTCTTACAGTGTACTGCATGTTTACTATGTGTTTCACTATTTGAATTTCCCACTGGTCTCCGCCCCCGTGCGATGTGGCGCTCGCAGGGAGTGGAGCACTGCATCACAGAGTGAATCTGGCTGAAGACAGCCAGCGGACACAGCGGGGGGGACATCGCTGGATCCAGGGGACAAGGTAAGTAACGCTGCCTGGATCCAGCAATGCAATCCCGAGTTTGGCTCGGGGTTACCGCTCTTGGTACAGAAAATTCACCCCGAGCCACACTTGGGAATACCGCCAGGGGAGGTTAAGGAAATTAGGGTTAGAGAGAGGGAAGGGTTCTTACATTAATGCTGCTGATGTGTGTCTCGCAGTCTTTTTACAGCCTCTCCACATGTACTGTCTACATACAGTGTATAAGCATCTTGCGTGGAGCCCCAGATCGAGGGAGATTATCAGTGGTCTTGAATGTCTTCTATTTTCTAATAATTACTCCCACAGTTGATTTCTTCACAACAAGCTGCTTACCTTGGTCACTGTATGACCAGAAACAAGACGTTTTCCCCACTCTCCTGTATTTGTGCCAGTCAGATACTTGCATTGAGTGCTGAAACAAGCCCTTCAGTATCCAGGGTCAGGACATGTGGTGTGTCCGCATCCAGTGTGTACAGACACTAGCGGATTTCTAACAAATACATATCTAAAGTCTACATTTTGAATATTTTGGAAATAGTTAAGGATACAGACATGGTAGGGAACTTGTGGAATGTGGGGCTGTGATTTTGACATTTTACTAAACTTTTTAGACAATACAGTGTGTTACTGCAAAAAAAAAAAAAAAAACTTCACAAACTATACTATTACTTTTCAAGCTGTAATGAATCAGATTGGAGTGCTGCTGCTGTATTTAATTCAGTAAATAATTGAACAGTAAAAAAACAATCACGCATGCAAAATATGTGTTAACAAACTATGGCGACAATGCCCTAAGAATCCTACTGTTCAATAACACAGTGTACAGCTTAAAAGCATCTCCCAAGTGTGTAATTGAAAGGATTGATGGTTTCTTATGTCATTAAGAAGTTGCAATAAAAAGAGAACCCTATTTTTTGTATTGGTACATGCCCTTTGACAATTTCTTTTCCATTAGCCATGCAGTTTTCAAACTTTATGATGGGTTTAACAAAGCCCTGTGAACTGAACCCAGGAACGTGGGACGTTTACCAAGAAAAGGGCTGAAACTATATTTCAATAGTATCATTATAGACAATGCTGCTTTAGGTTATTCCATACTTCATAGGCTGCGTGCAGAATTCATACCAAGCTAAGTGTTAGAACAGTATCTCTAAAATCTCAGTATAGAGCAAAGTGTTTACATTATATTGCTACAGTCTCAGTATAGGCAATACTGTGCCAGGTCAGTCCAAACTTCATAGGATGCCTACAGAACATGTACCAAGCAAATTGTTAGACTGTGATTGTCTCAGGATCTCAACACCATCCCAGGCCCAAAAGCCAAATGTTGGAACACTTTTTCAGGATTTGGCTCCAGCTCTAGGCAGACACTGCATACTGATCTCCTGCTCTGCAAATGTTGGATAGTTCTGACAGCAGAAGGAAGAAGAGGGAGTGAGCAGTGCTGTTGGATAATGGGACTATAGTGCAAGGTAAGTGCCCACTGACACCCACGTTTCCCAGATCCCACTGAGAACAATTGTTCCCCCAACCGCTTGCTGAGGACAGTTGTTCCTTCCATTTCATTCTGAGAACAATTTTTTCCTCACTCCCTGAATTGTTCCCCTCACTGTGTACTCAGCACAATTGTTCCCCAGTCCCCACAGAGGATAAATGCTTATCTACTAAGCACTAATGGCACCCCCACCAGATTCTGGCACCCATGTTTTTTTTTCCTTTTTCCTTGTATTGATACCAATACTTTTTTTTGTCACCAACTCCTGCTGACCACCTCAGTGTCGGAGTGTTCTCACTAACTGACCACCCACATCAGGGCATTTCTCTTTCCACAGACCAGCAATGTCAGGGCATTCTTTCTCCCATTGACACCAATCCCAGGCCTTTTTTCCTCCCGACTACCAATTCCAGGCATTTCTTTATTCCCTACTGACTATGAACACTGGAAAGTTTTCATTTCTAACTCACTACCAACAGTTAGCATTGTTCCAGCCTCTAATCATGGCCACAGAAGAAGAAATTGCTCTTTCCAGATCTCAAGACTCCAACAATGCCCACTGAATCAATAGAGTCCATGTTTTATCAAAATTATTTTGTGAGTTTTGAAGCATACATGTGACTTGGTCATTTACCATGTTCCAGTTTAACTTAGGTTTCACAATGTCAATTTTTTCCAGTAGTTTTGGGATTGCTACTTTGACAGCTAAGATTAGATGTGTGCCCTTATGCTTGTTTTGTACAATGGAAAGTGATTTATGTATTGTATGTATGCAGATAATAATCAATGATGGGCTCTGAACTCCATCTTGATGTGATGAGAAGGAGTTAAGCGTTTAACCTACCATCCTGTAGGCCTAACTATACTGTGTGACATACACCTGATAACGGGATGTAAATGCATGATACATTTACATAGAGATCTATACACCAGACCAAAAAGAATTTCAACTGTGGAAGATAAAAGTACAGAAGAATTTGGTTGGGGGCTATGTGTAAGTTACAGTACACGTGCTTATATAAAGGTCCATGCACACTAGGCTTACAAAATGCTGCTTCTACAGGAGTTTTGAGTTATTTTTTCTCCTGCCTGTAAAAACAGTTCAATGTTATCCTATGTGTCCAAACACATGGGCTTTTAGAGGCATGAGCGCTGCGTAAACTGTTGACGATATATAAATCCTGTATAATAATAATAATAATTTCAAGAGGAGCGTTCAGAGGTAAAAAAAAGTGCATTTTTGAGAGGAGTTTTCAGCCAGAAAAAACACTAAACGCTGATAAACGCACATAAACTCTGCGTTTAGAAGAGTTTGCCATTTTCCAGTGTACATTGAAAAACGAGCAAAGGGGAATGTTTTAGGAAAAACACATATAAAAGCAAATGCATATAAACTCTCTTAACCACTCACCGACCAGCCGCCGCACTTATACTGCGGCAAGGTGGCTCGATACCGCGAATCGCCGTAGGTGTACATTGGCTCATGCACTTGCTTTTGTGGGCATGCACACGCTCCCATTGGCCAGCCGGAGAGCCAATCAGCAGGTCTGGCGGACTCGATGTCCACCGGCCCAACGCGATCACTCCCCACAGTGACAGAACAGGGATCTGCCTGTGTAAACAAGGCAGATCTCCATTCTGATAGGGGAGATCACAGAGGTCCTGTCTTTCTGCTAAGCAGGAAGACAGATCTGTGTGTTTCCTCAGTCACACAGCCCCCCATACAGTTAGAAAACATAAACAGTGAACACATTTAACCCCATGATTGCCCTGATGTTAACCCATTTCCCTGCCAGTGTCATTAGTACAATAACATTGCATTTTTTTTAGCACCGATCACTGTAATAATGTCGCTGGTTCCCAAAAAAGTGTCATAATTGTCAATTAGGTGTCCGATCTGCTGCCACAATGTCGCACTCCTGCTAAAAATCACCGATCGCTGCCATTACTAGTAAAATATAAATAGCAGAATAAATATCGGCCTAAACTGATCAATAAATTTGTTTATTTTTTCTGTGTTTTTTTTTTTTTTTGGGAAATGTTTTATAGCAGAAATTAAAATGTGTTTTTTTTAAAAAAAATATATATATTTTATTTATTTGTTTATAGTGCAAAAAATAAAAACCGCAGAGGTGATCAAATACCACCAAAAGAAAGCTCTATTTGTGGGAAAAGAGGAAAGCAATTTTGTTTGGGTGCAGTGTCGCACGGCCGCACAATTGTCAGTTAAAGCGACGCAGTGCCATATCGCTAAAAATGGCCTGGTTAGGAAGTGGTAAATTCCTCCAGGGCTGAAGTGGTTAAACTCTTCTAATCTCTTGGCAATAGGAGCTACTATGAGCATTTTTATTCTGCCGCTTTTTCTGCTAGAGGTTCTGGCATTTTTTTCTCCTCCTAGTGTGCATGGACCCTAAAAGAAATTAACATAATGCAAGTAATATTAGCAATTTCATGTTTATCATGATTCTATGTATGATTTGTAACTATATATGCACATGGGGAGCAGCAATATTTTCTCATGACATACTGGGATTGATTTACAAAACCTGGAGAGTGCAAAATCTGGTGCAGCTCTGCATTGGAACCAGTCCGTTTCCAGGTTTTTTCCTTACAGCTTAATTGAACAAGCTGAGGTTAGAAGCTGATTGCGAACGTGCAGAGCTGCACCAGAATTTGCACTCTCCAGTTTTAGTACATCAACTCCACTAAGGCTCTGAGTTCTGCTTTGCAGTGTTACCCTATGGTTGTGTTTTACTGCTCCTTCTCACAATTAATATCTAACACCTGACTAAAGATCATTTGTTTTGGTGACAGACTTTCTAAATATCTGTTGAGCAGTTATGCTGAGTGAGTGAAATAGCTAATCTCTGTCTTTTGTGGTTAGTCTAATTATGTTATCTAACATAATAATAAAAAAACAGCAAGCATCTGAAGATGTAAAAGTCACTCCCAACTTTAATTTAAAGTGAACAAAGTTCATTCAAAATCTGTCCTCACTGAAATACTGTATAGTTTCACTTTAACCCTGAAGTTTCACTGTTGGGTAGATTAGTTCTTTAATGTCAAACAAATATGCCCTTTAATCTAACTATAAAAGAAAACAAACACACTTTCATGTGTACTATGTGTTATAGTAAGGTGCTAAATGTTGATGTCTTGACAGAATTGATTGTTGTGTATACAATTACTGCATAAAACAACAGAGGATCAAAGAGACATTAACCACTTAAGGACTGGAAGGATTTCCCACATTAGGACCGGAGCACTTTTTGTGATCCGGCACTGCGTCGCTTTAACTGACAATTGCGCGGTCATGCGACGTTGTACCCAAACAAAATTTGCGTCCTTTTTTTCCCACAAATAGAGGTTTCTTTTGGTGGTATTTGATCCCCTCTGCGTCATTTCTAATCGCCGCTATAAACAAAAGAAGAGTGACAATTTTGCAAAAAAAAAAACAAATTTCTTACTTTTTGCTAAAATACAAATCCAAAAAAAATATATATAAAAAACATTTTTTCCATCAATTTCGGTTTGCGCAAAAGCTGCCGTGTTTACGGACGATGAGAATTCATTTCTGGGGTTTTTATTTATTTATTTATTTATTTTTCACTAGTAATGGCGGCGATCCGCGATTTTTAGCGGTACTGCGATATTGGGGTGGACATGTCGGACCATTTTGACACTTTTTTGGGACCATTGGCATTTATACAGCAATCAGTGGTATAAAAATGCACTGATTACTGTGTAAATGCCATTGGCAGTGAAGGGGTTAATCTGCAGGGGGCACTCTAAGGGTGTTCCCCGGGCGTGTTCTAACTGTGTGTGGGCTGCCCTGGCTGGGGAAAGGGGATGATCATCATATAGAGAAAGCCTGTGATCATCACCCTTCCCCCTCTATGAGAACGAAGACATACATACATACACGGACCTCCATTTTCTCACTGCGGGGGGGCCATCGCGGGTAGCCGGCGACAATCGAGTCCGCCCTACCCGCTCCCTGGCCCCCCCTGAACACAGTGAGCGCGCCTCCGACGGCGCGCACGCGCTCACAGCACTAGTTATCGCAGCCGCCGTCATATGACGGCGGTTTGCGATAACGAGCCACTTTGTCGCCGTCAGACTGCGGTCGGCGGTTGACAAGTGGTTAAATATCTATTTATATATCTATAGGTGGTTTGTCTTCAGTATTTACCGCATTACATTTTTAAACATAAATGTATAAATAGTTCTTAAAACTAAGTAATGTTTACATTTTGATCATGACAATGTATTATTTTCAAAGAAACAATTGAATCAAATTCAATATTATAACACAATTTTAGAACTGCATTCATTTTATTTTGTTCTCTATGGATTCTTTCTTTTACGTTGTTATACAAAACCCTATAATAATCCATAAAGCATGTGTGCAGAGAGTAACAAACTAAAATTTCTAATGATAAAGTAATTATATGGGACATTAATTGATGCTAAATTTGCATATACATTGGCTTTTTGTATTGCATACTTGCCTGTGTTTACAAATAAGCTATTAGAGCTAATAAATAGTTAATTGTACTTCATTACAATGTCTCAAATAGTTATTCCTCTTTACAAACTGAGTTTATGGGATAGTTTACTTGTTATTTTAACCATTTTTTCATTGAAATTGTTATTAAATTAATGGTGAGAAATTATGGCAGGGGATTTTTTGGCACTTTATGTCAAATCATAAAAGAAAATGTGGATTTTCATTATATTTTACGGCAGTTTAATATTCATGTGCCATGCAAAAAAAAAAAAAGAAAAAAAATATGTACATTATAGTTTATTATTATTTTACTATTAGCATGCTGCCACTGAGAATTTGACAAATTTTTATCACGTGACATCCTGGCTTGTATATTTGGAAATATCATGTGGTCAATTAGGAAAGCAAATGTCAGTCAATATAAGCCATATAATAAACATTTTTTGTATGGTATATGATAATTGAAGTATTATTTTTAGAATTATATGTGATAATTCTATTATTCCTATAGCATTATTATAATTATTATTATTTTCAATGTGTTGCCATATATATTAACAAAACAGACATATACATTAAAATAAAATGAAACAATTCTTAGCAAAACATTTTATATTCATCATTTTATAATATCTAAATGGTAAAAAAAATATTTAAGTGTGATATGCAGATAGAATGCTTTAAATAAGCTAACAAATTTCAGGACTTATATAGCCAAAATGAAAATGCTACCAAACATAAAATGTATATTTCCCCAGTCACTTAAAGAAAAAAGAATAATATAATATAATATATGACTTTTCTTCTTTTACTCAAAATAAATAATTAATATAACAATTCCAAGACCATAATGTGATAAATGTATGTATATGTATCTATATATATATATATATATATATATATATATATTATACTGGTCAATACTTACTGACAAAAGTTCAGTTGCTAGATTACAGTAACATCATAAGAGTATGCTCCCTGTGTATTTTTTATATATTAGTTTCTGTTTATTTGATACTATCAACATATTATTACACCTAAATCATGCATAGTTAGCTTATAAGATTTTGTGCATGTGTTATTAACATGAAAGGACGACTTCACACCTGACAGTTACCTTGCCAGTCTTTGATGATGCGGTCAATGACATGAAAGGTCACAGGTGTAAACATGGAACCTTTTCATCCAACCATATAAAAAATGAGGGAAACCCAAGGACCTCACTTCAGTCTTGTAGATCTTCTGAGGAACATCTCCTGAGACATTACAAATCAAGAAAAGGTGCAGAAGATCTCAGAAGAAATGACCTGGCTGAATGCCATCCTCTACCTCACAACCATCTCCGTGGTACAGGGATTGCCAGCTTTTATGCAAGGAAACCAAAGAAGAATTCCTCTTCAACAATCTAACCATGAATTAGGAACTGCAAGCAGTCTTGATGGACAACCAAACTCTCAAAATATGAAGTACTCACCTTACATAATGCAGCTCTATCAGAGCCTCATTATGGGGAATGACACAGGTCTGTCCAGCCTCGAGCATTCCATTCTTCAAGATTCAGACACCGTTCTAAGCCTTACTGCCAAAAGTAAGTATGAATCTGTTACCAATATATTTTCTCATATAACATGCTGCTTTATGTAGTACCTAAATATAATGATAGTTTCACTCTTGATGGACTCGATCAGTGGTTCTCAACTCCGGTCCTCGGGACCCACCAACAGGCCAGATTTTAAGTATTACCTTGGGGAGATGCAGACTAGAATACTGCAATCACTGAGCAGCAAATGATATCACCTGTGATGTATTTCAGTAATCCTGCAAACCTGGCCTGTTAGTGGCTCCCGGGGACAGAAGTCGAGAACCACTGGACTAGATTATCTTCTAAAGAAAAGGATTAGAACAGTTTCAATGCTTTTTGTGTCAGGCATTTCAATTAAGAGCAATTTAATTTCTTATAGCGGATTGGTTAACAATAATAGAACTCATTTCAAAAGTTAGTGTTTTTTTAGTTTCTTAGTCTTCCCTAAACACATATGCCTCATATATGAAAAATTTGCTTTAGCAGTTTCACATACATTGCCTACTACCTAAAGATTTATTTTAAATGGTAAATATAATTTTAAAGGACATTGTTTTGTATTTTGTATAACAATATAATTATATATTTTCACCACATGTTTATATATTGTAATAACTATGTATTTCTATTTATAATTAGAATGATATTTATGTAGTGTATTTTGTTGTCTTATTTATCCAGGATGCACCAAGATGGACAATCATCGATCACTCTACTTTGACATATCCTCTCTCTCAAGCATTAATGAGATTCGATTGGCAGAGTTAAGGATACAACTTCCTCCTTCAGAGAAAACATAAGATATGATGCTGCATATCTACCACAGCAAACAAAGTTCCAGGAGGCTGTTTCTCAAGTCCTTTTACATTGATTCCTCTGTAGCAATAGGTGGCTCCTGGAAAGTCTTCAACCTCACCAACATTTTGAATACTTATCTCCACCTTCATCAAAGTTCAGATTATGAAGACTTCATGGGGGATGGAGGCTCATCTCAGAAGGATCATGAGAACAGTTGCACAGACATATCTACTGACAGGGTCTTATTGATAGTGTACACCAAGGACAACCCTTCTGCTAATGTCAATGGATATCCCAACCTCATCCAAACAGTGGAGTCTTCTAAACACGTGATGACACCAGAAGTAAGAAATGAACAAGGTATCAAAAGGCACAGGAAGAACAGAAATGCAAAACACAGCAACATAATGGACAACTTTCCATCCAGAACAATGGATGATTCAAATGGAAAACCCTTGTGCAGAAGGGTTGATATGATGGTGGACTTTGAGAAGTTTGGTTGGGGGTATCGGGTTATCTACCCAAAGACATTCAATGCCTACAGATGTGAAGGAGCCTGTCCCATTCCCTTGAATGAGACCTTCAAACCAACCAACCATGCCTACATTATGGTAAGTGTCATTTTTTCACTAATAAATGTCTTTGTCTTTTCCAAGTATTTCTTAATACTGGGTGCCATTCAGTATTTCCTAATAATGGGTGCCATGAGACAGACAGCAGTGCAGGAAAAAATTATCGGTTGGCGACTGAAGAAAATAAATAGTGCTTTCATATTATATAATGCATGCAACTTTTTATTATGGGTTTAGTGGTCTTTTTGGATCCTTACAGCAGTGCTTCCTAACTCCAGTCCTCAAGGTGCCCCAACAGATCATGTTTTCAGGCTTACCATTATGTTGCACAGGTTATTTGACCAGTTTCACTGCCTTAGTAATTACCACAGGCATTTTATCTGAGGGAAAACCTAAAAACATGACCTGTTGGGGCGCCTTGAGAACTGGAGTTGAGAAACATTGCCTTAGAGGAATGTCAACTAGCTTAACTCCTTAGGGCAGGCATGTCAAACTCAAAAACGTGGAGTCCAAATTTGGGTAAACCCTATAAAGGGCAGCATTTAATGGAATTTCTGTTACCGTTTATATTTAGGGATTGGCATGACAATTAAAAATACTTATTTTTTTAAATTAAACATTTTAACATTTAATTCACCTGACTGTAAAATAATGCTATGTTCAATTTAAATACTTGTATGGGTTGAGGACCACAAGAAAGAAGTAGATGGGATGCATCCAGCCCAACCAGTTTTACGTCTACTTTAGAAGAAAGTTAGATATGTCAATTGTTACTATGCTAAATTTGTGGGTTGTTTAATCTGTGTGATTCATCCTTTTCTGGTAGATCTGTAAATAAAATATATATATATTTTTTTTGTTTTACAGAGTTTGGTGACGCTATTCAATTCAGATAAAGTTGATTGTGCTTCCTGTGTCCCAGTAAAGATGAGACCTTTGTCCATACTGATGTATGAGGATGGAGATGTGGATATGAAACACCACGAAGATATGATTGTAGAAGAATGTGGATGTCATTGAGGAACGGCTAAAACATTTGTCACAAGTATTATATTATAAAGATGCAGAATAATCAGAAACTTTAAAGGAATAATGGCACTTTGCAGGGTCTGGTGAAAGGCCTGCTGAACTCTCTGCTTAGAGTTAAAAAGAGTCTGAAAACTGGAGCCAGAGAAGGAAAAGAAACACTTTAATTGCTGGCCTGTACTACTGACCTGGACTGGAGATAAAACTCGGCTGATAAAGGGCAAAGGCGTTTTTTTCAAGAATATTTTTTTTTTATTTTTTAAAATACAGTATATTATATAATTTACAGTACATGTATGATTATTGCAAATTAAAACGTAATGTTTTCATACATCTGTTTCTTTTTGTTCATTTGTTTGTTTGATAGTACTATTTAAGCAATGGGAATATGGAGCTCAAGCTTAAGAGTCTCTAAAAAGTTTTAGATAAGACTTGCAGAAAATGGTGGGTTTTGACTTTGAGGCTGGGTTCCCCCCATTGCAAATTGGATGCGGGTTCTCCGCATCCAATTGGCAATAGCAGGAGATTTTGACCAGCTCTTTATGGAGCCAGTTCACATATCTCCGCAGCAGGTCCGGTGCGATTTGCACAAAAACGCTGTGCGACTTTTGGTCTGTTTCAAGTCTAAAACATTTGTAACAAGTATTATAAAGATGCAGAATAATTAGTGACTTTAAAGGAATAATGGTGCTTTGCAGTGTCTGGTGAAAGGCCTGCTGAACTCTCTGCTTAGAGTTAAAAAAAAGTCTGAAATCTGGAGCCAGAGGAAGAAAAGAAACACTTTAAATGCTGGCCTGTACTACTGACCTGGACTGGAGAGAAGACTCTAAAACTATAATTGAGGGATAAAATGTATTGTTCTTAATACATATGTTTCATTTTGTTTATTGTTTGTTTGATAGTACTAATTAAGCAATGAGAATATGGAGTTCAAGCTTAAGAGCCCCTAAAATGTTTTAGATTAGACTTATGCAGAAAATGGTGAGTTTTGACATTGGGGCTGGGTTTACACCATTGCGAATTGGATGCGGATTCTCCGCATCAAAATTCACAATAGCAGATTTTGACCAGTTCTCTATGGAGCAGGTTCTCGTATCTCGCTGTGCGACTTTTGGTTTGTTTCAGGTCCGAATTCAGCCAAAAATCTGGGGTGAAATCAGACCTGAAACGGTGAGCCAGGATGCACTGGACCCCTGCTGTTAGCCGCATGCGGTTCATATGTGAACCCAGCCTAATTCACAGACTTAGAGAGAATTTGTCACAAACTTAAAAAAGCGCAGGTAACAAAATTCAAAAGAAATCAAATATTTTAAATGCTTACTTGGAGTGTTTTCCATGGGACTGTAGACAGCAACAAGCAATTAAAGACCAAAAACCAGAAGTGGAGCTTAAAATGGCCACAGCCTCTTTATTATTGGTATTCAAAGTTTAAACATAACAATAACAATAAATATAAGCTGTATATAAGCACTAAATAATAAATACTCTCAACACAGAAGACCAGTAAACAACCCAGTCACTACGATTTGGGTTGCAATAATAGCAAAACCACTTATTAACTCTCCCCTTTTCTTAGGAAAGGTGACCACATGGCCGAAACTGGGAAGGGGGGTGCCCGCCCTGGGTGACGCTTCTAGAGAGGCGCAGCCAGGGGTGCCATCCCCACCTGCACTCAGAACCACTGCACTAAGGGTGTCACTGCCACCCGATCAAGTTTAATGGACAGGTAGGTCTCTCTCCCAGTCCTGCTCAGTGTCCAAACAGCCTATGTCTTTTCTGCATGAGGCATCCCAGAGAAGGGGAGGCTTCAAAGAAGGCCCTGGATGGGGGGAGGGTGCAGAGGAGGCCCTGGACTGGGGGGGTGCAGAGGAGGTGCTGGAGTGGGGGGTGCAGAGGAGGCCCTAGACTAGGAGGGGAGTACACCAGAGGCCCTGGACTTAGGAGTGTAGAGGACTTGAAAAGTGGGCTTGATAAAGGACCTGTATTCAGAGATCAGGGTACAGAGGATGCTCTTAATTTGAGGTGCGCTGTAAAGGAGGCCATGGATTAGGAGAGGAGTGCAGAGGAGGCCCTGGACTAGGGGGTGGGTGCAGAGGAGGCCATTGACTAAGAAATAGTTGTTAGTGTGGCAAAGGCCCCTGGATAGAGAGGGTACAAGGGAGATACTGGACTAGATGAGGGGTGCCTGGAGGTCCCAGATTAGGAGAGGGGGTGTCTGGAGGCCCTGGCCAGGGCAGCAGGTGTCTCGAGGCCCTGGACTACGAGAGGGGGATCATGGAGGCCCTCCGGAGTAGGAAAGAGGGTGCCTGAAGGACCTTCAAGCTTCAGGGAGAAAGAGCCTGGATTTAAATCCTGGGCTGAAGAAGAGCCTGCCTGGATACTGGAGGGTGAGTTCACCACATAAATGGGACATTTATCTATTGTCACAAGTAATGCCAAACAGGAGACAGGTCATGTGATAGACTTATTAAAGGAGAAGTACGGCCAAAGCCTGTTTGGTTGTACTTCTGTTGATCACATCAGTGCAGATTGTTTACCCAATTTCAGCTGAGAGCGGGCTTAAACCCGCTCTCGGCTGTTGTCACAGAGTCAGTCCAGGCTGGGGAAAGATCACAACCATATAGTTGGGATTTGCTCACATGCCCGGACCGGGACCCAGCTCAGCCTCTTAGCGAGCAGCTGAGAGACGGAGCCAGCCTCTCTCGTCCCCTCCACAGCCCAGTGGTTCAGTGAGACCTGGCGGGGGGGGGGGGCAAAGCGGAGACAGAGACTGACAGCCACCAGCTCTCTGCTCAGGGAGCACAGAGAACTGTGTGATCGGCTGTTTGATTACTCGGTTCTCAGCCTTAGAGCCGGCGGGGGACAAATGCAGCATCTACCTAGGTATGATTCATAAATAAAATTCCCACACTTCTCTTTTACTTACCTAACATTTCCTCTTACCTGCTATCTGGTCCACATTACAATTAGGCCTCATTCACATGAAGCATATGCGCCCATGCCCAGTGTGATGGCCATGTACCGCGTGGGCATACTTGGTGTTCTGTGCATCCTTGCGCAGGCAGTCCAGTCAAAGTCTTCCTCTAGGTTAGCTCCAGCCATGAAACCAAAAAAAGCCATAATAGTGTAAAATTGTTTTACCTAAATGTGAGCATAATTATTGTCGGGTTTCATAGGGATATTTTATCCTCATTAAAATGATTTTACACTATTATGGCTTTTTTTGGTTTCATGGCTGGAGCTAACCTAGAGGAAGACGCCCAATAGGGTGTGTGGATCAGAGGAATTACACCTAGAGAATTTAGGACCTCATTGTTCATTGAGATTATTGCAGCACGGAGAGATTTCTTTATTGCTGTGTGGCCCCATGGAGGCTAGATATTTCTGGTGAGCATATTGAGTGGCTGTATGTCGGTGGTTCACTGTGCGGGTGGAATAGCCTGTGGACACTAATCCCTCAAGCACTAGTGATGGAATCTATACTTACTAATTTGGGACTTTGCACTTTATATATATATAAAAAAAAAATGTCAAAACACATCTCAAGGAAATGGACTTTATGACTTTATTCTGATAAATATAAATGTATTATTGATTGGGTATAATTCACATATTGGTTTAGTAATATTTCATTTTTTTTTAGATTTTATTTTTTAATTTTTGTTTAAAAAAATGTTGACACATTTTTTGGTATTTAATCACTTTCTTACATATGGTACTTGTCATCTAATTATGACTTATTGGTTCTATTTGAATTTTTATTGATATTTTCTATGTTATGATTTTGATCAAGTAGAAATTGTGCGGATACAAAACATTATTTCTGAATAGGTCAGCGCCCTAAATATTTTCTAAATAAACATAAATCATTGTCAGATACAGTTCAAATTCCTCCTGAAAAATAGATCTTCCATTGAATTCTTCCAAAGATTAAGCCCACACTAATAGATCATTGCGCAACTCTAATGATTCTAATATGAGCAGTGGGTAAATTACAACCTAAAATGTCCAAATAAAAATGTCTAGAAAATATGCGACCTACAGATAAAACTCTAGAAGCAAATGCTAGATGACCAAGGAGTCTTCATTTCATTTAAAATAACTTTCTTGTTTGATAACAATAGATATAATAGATTTTACGTTTTTAATTTGTCAGCTGGTAATTTAAATTCCATAGCAACGGTATCTATGGTAATGCCTAAAAAAACTATGCACGTGGTTGGAAAAAATTGTTTTTTCATGAGCCAAGGTGATATTAAATTCAGCACAAACTTCCACAAATGAATCAAACTCTCCTTCAGTCAAAACTAGAAAATCCAAGTTTAATGAACTGCCTTTAGGAAAAGGCAATTGACGAATAAGCCTGTAAGAATGCTGTCTTTCTTGGAACAATTCCTACAATCCTCGAAACGGGGTGCAGAAAGCCTGGTACTCTACCTTCTTGAATTTCCTTAAAAATGTTGTCTAACCACCTTGAAATCTTTTTCAATGGCACAACCAATAACCTTGAAAAGGAGGGAGTAAGAAACCTTCATTGAAACCCTCATGTAGTAGCAGAGCCGTCTGCCAGTGAACAATTGAAGCCAACCATGGGAGCTGTACAGCGGCCTCAAGTCATGTGACCGGCCTGAAGACAGCTCAACACAGTTAGCGAGATCTTCCACGTTTCCTCTTGTGGGTCGGATCCACCCTCGGATTCGGTCGGATAGCTACAGATTCCTACGAGTATTTGATCTCTGTCATGGAGATCATTTGGGTCTGGTGAGTAGGACCTTTGGCCTTTGCAATGGTGGAGGATCACACAGTCACATTTTATCACCTTTATGGATATATCCACACTGGAATAAACATTCTTCATGAACTTGTTACTTTATGCACTTTAGATGCAGTTATGGATCTCTGATCATTCACCTTGTACTTTATTGGATGGACTATCGATGCACTTCTATGGATAAATTGGCACTCTATGTACTTATTAACATATTACCGATGCACCTTCCATATGTTGCTTGCATAATAACTGTTTGCTAGTTACACAGGATCCTGACCCCTAGTGGTCAGTTGGGTTATGTTGATTTGAGCGCGGTTTTTAATTTAAATAATATACGTATTTTTATTAATTTATTAATAAGAGTATTTTACACAATCTGATCCAGAAGGGGGTATAGCTGGGTGTATTTAGTTTCAGGGAGGCCCAGTCCTTGGTTCCTGAGTGCCCTATTTTTCCCACCTTCCACCAACTCCCCAAAAAACCTTAAGAGTTTGGATCCCTTACAGGGTAGATCAATTGTTACTTGTTCTTTGCCCAGTTATCTGAAGGACACAAATCACTTCTTAAACATAATGAAAGATGTAGTTTGGAGTCAGGATCATGTTTGGGTGACTTGTGACATTGCGAGTTTACCTAGAAACCTTTTTACCTAGAAAATCACATTGAGTTAGCGGTTTTACAACAGCATTTTCTTTTGGAGTTCTTAGAATATTTATTTACACATGAATTATATTTTTTATGGTGTTTTCTATCTCCAGAGGTATGGGGCCGCGATGGGGGCGAATTTTTCACCCTCACTCGCCAACCTATTCATAGGTTGGTGGGAGTGGAATCACATCTATTGAGATAGAAACCCCTTTAGATCGTATATTTATGTGTTTTTCCACTACATAGATGACCTTCTATTAATTTGTGACAGGGGAATGGAGAACCTGGAGTCTTTTGTGTCCTTTTTAAACTCCAATTTCAGCAATTTAATCTTTACAGGACATTTGGAGGAGAAAGATTCATTCTCTGAATGTGCTATTAGTAGCCTCACAGAACCGGGTCTTCACACGGTTATATAGGAAGCCATTGGCTGGGAACAGCCTTCGCCTTCTAATGGCTCAATCTAGTCACCCCAAGCATGTGGTCAGAGGCACAGTTCATTTGTATCCATTGAATTTGTAGTGAGGATATAGATTTTGAACGAGAGGCAGCTTTACTTTAGGACAGATTCATACAACATGGCTACTCCAAACGGGCATTGGAACTTGCCTATGGTATTGCAAGGGCAAAAAACAGGGAAGACCTTCTGAGGAAAATCCACAAACCCTCTTGTAATCTTGGCAGTAAGCGAAGTCAGGAGTTTCACCAGGTTGGCAATATAGTGAGTAGACACCTATCACTCCTATATGAGGATGAATCCCTTTGGGATATTTTGTGTGTTGGCATAAGCATTATATCCAACAGAGCCCGCTCCCTAGCCAGTTCCCTATCTCCCAGTTTCTTTCACCCCACATTCTTGGAGAAGTAGTTTCATCAAACAGCTATAACCAATCTTTAAATTTGAAACACTTGTTTATATTTACAGGGAAATTGTTCCTTTCATTTATGCCTTTATTTGCACATATTGTGTTTTTACATGTAAGACTGGCCGCTTTGCTTGGGACCTGGGCTGTATGGGTTGAGATTACTCGCTGTGGGTGATTACACCTTATTGATTGACCCCACCTGTCAACTTGTGGTTATAAGTGAGCATGCATACTTGGGGCAATCAGTAATGATTAAGCACAGGAGTGTGCAACTAAGACTTGTGTATTGCGTGTCATGTTGCATTTTTAATGGTCATTACATAAAAGAAGGGTTTTTATCCCTGGAAGTGCCGTCACTTTTTTCCTTTCTACGTGCAGATTTGGCCAGGGACCAGGCAGGCACCCAGGATCTTTGTTGGTTGCCTTGGAGTGGTGTGTACACAGCACATCCTCACATAACTGTGTGTAAACCTGTGTCATGCATCTGTAAATATACACATAAAGGCTACATAAGAGGCTTTGTCGTTGAAAATAAAGCTATACTAAACAAGACATAGAACTTCTTTTTTTATATACACATTGCATTTAGGATTCTTTTTTTGTACAATTACATCTGATAGTGATATTTTGAAAAGTAAAATGTTATAGTTTATTAACTACTTAAAGCGGTTGTCTATCCCCAAAGTGATTTTCACCTACAGGTAAGCCTATAATAAGGCTTACCTGTAGCTAAAATTAATATATCCTAAACCTATACGGTTTAGGAGATATTTCACTTGCAATGCAGCCGACGTCACGGTGCATACACGGTGATGGCCCGGCGAAGGCCCGGCGCATAGCGCCGGACCCTGCCGGAAAGTCCGCCGGAAAGACGGGCTCCAGTGTGCATGTGCGGGAGGGACCTCTCACGGCTCCGGCCACTTACAGCGTTGGAGCCGCGGGCCCAGAAGAAGCCAAACAGCGAAGATGTCTGCTCCCTCTGCAGGGACCGGGTAGCCCTGCGGGAGCTTCGTTCTAAGGTGAGTATTTTATAATGAGCTAGTATGCCCTGCATACTAGCTCATTATGCCTTTGCCTTACAGGTTTTTTGTTTTTTTTTTCGTTTGGGTAGACAACCACTTTAAGGGCCGAGCCACTTTTTGAAATTTGTTATTTACAAGTTAAAATCTTTTTTTTTTTTCTAGAAAATTACTTAGAACCCCCAAACAGACGCCCTAGAGAATAAAATGGCGGTCGTTGCAATACTTTGTCACACCATTTGCGTATCCGTATATACTTTTTTGAATGAAATAATAAAAACCAGTAAAGTTAACCCAATTGTTTTCTATATTGTGAAAGATAATGTTACACTGAGTAAATTGATACCCAACATGTCATGCTTCAAAATTGTGCCCGCTCCTGGAATGGCGACAAACTTTAGCACTTAAAAATCTCCATTGACGACGTTTAAAAACTTCTACAGGTTATCAGTTTTGAGTTACAGAGGAGGGCTAGTGCTAGAATTATTGCTCTCAGTCTAACGATAGCGGCGATACCTCACATGTGTGGTTTGAACACTGTTTTCATATGCGGGCGCAACTTGTGTATGCGGTGGCTTTTGCACGCGAGCTTGGTGGGACAGGGTGCTTTAATTTTTTTTTTCCTGATTTATTTTACTATTTATTTTTACACTGTCCTTTAAAAAAAAATTGGGGGACTTTTATTTCTATTACAAGGAATGTAAACATCCCTTGTAATAGAAAAAAAACATGATGGGACCTCTTTAATGTGAGATCAGGGGGCAAAAAGACCTCAGATCTCACATTTACACTTAAGTGCAATAAAAATAAATGTCTTTTTTTTTTAATTCCCCTTTAAGACCATTGGGCGGAAGTGACGTTTGACGTTGCTTCCGTCATCCAATGTTATGGAGCCGAGTGGATGGAGTAAGCGGCAGAGAAGACCGGAGTGCAGCGGGAGGGGGGGGGGGCACCATAATCCTGGTATTTCACGTCAAGGTACCGACGTAAAACTATGGCGGCTGGTTCTCCAGTGGTTAAACAATCCTCAAGGTTATCATGCTATGATGCTGCCACTGTATTGTGAGTCACTAGCCACAATGTGTCCCTGGAAATTATTTTTTAATGTTACAAGCTTTACTATATCGTGACCCTTGCAATGTTGCTTCACTCTTTTAATCTATTGTTATCACCATGTATGTATTGGCAGAGAACCAGGAAAAAGAAAAAAATAGGACTTTTTTCATCATACTTACCTGCAAAAGCCTTTTCTTTGAGTACATTACAGGACACAGAGTTAGACTATTATCAATTACTGGGTTATACGCCATCTCTAGGTGAATGGACACTGGTAGACAAAGTCTTAGACAGGAAGTGATCACCTATATAACCCCTCCCATATAGGAAGTACTTCGGTTTTGTAGCAAGCACAGAATCCTCAAAAGAGAGGAGGGACCTCTGTGTTTAGTGATGTACTCAAAGAAAAGGATTTTATGGGTAAATATGATGAAAAAATCCTATTTTCTTTATCATACATCACGGGACACAGAGTTAGGCTATTATTCGTTACTTACTGGGATGTCCCAGAGCAATAGTCTTGAGGGGAGGGCGACACCCTGCCAAAAATCAAATCAAAATAGGCACCAGACTTTATACGGCAGCCTGTAGTACACTACGGCCAAAAGCCGAATCCTTGGCTGCTCTAACATCTACCTGATAAAATCTTGTGAACGTATGCACAGAAGAACAAGTGGCAGTCTTACAAATCTGAGCCAAATATACCTGATGGCAAAAAGCCCAGGAGGCTCCTACACCTCTGGTAGAATGAGCTCCCACCCTGAAAGGGGGAACCTTACTTTTGAGACCATAGGCCTGAATGACCAACTGGCGGACCCAATTGGCAATAGAAGCTTTGGAAGCTGCCTGCCCAATCTTGGGTCCTTCAGGTAAAACAAAAAAGGAGTCTGATCCTCACATCTGCACAGATCTAGACAAATAAACTGACCGCCCAGACTATGTCCAAGGAATGCAGTCACGTCTCTTCCACTGAACAAGGCTGAGAGAAAAAAAGAAGGCAAAACAATGTCCTGATTCAAATGAAAGGCCGACACCCACCTTTGGCAAGAAGGATGGAATAGGACGCAACACCACCTTGTTGCGGTGAAGGATTAAGTATGGTTCCCTATATGAAAGGGCCGCCAATTTCAACACCCTTCTATCTGAGGTGATGGCCATCAGGAAGGCTAGCTTGCTGATGGCCATCAGGAAGGCCATCAGCAAGACTAATGGAATTACCTCGATAGGCTCAAATGGTTGTTTCTGTAACACAGAGAGCACCAAATTTAAGTCCCAAGGACACATAGGTGACCTGATGGGGGGGAAGCAAACGAGTTGCCCCTGCATAAAAGTTCGGACCGGTGAATGGAAGGCTAAAGGCCTTTGGAAGAATACTGACAAGCATAGGCTTCGGGAGCAGGGAGCTGGAGCCCCGGAGTGGGCCCCCAAAAAATCCCCAGGTCTCGGGCATGCTGAAATATTATTAGCCCCGCGCCAGTGACATCGCCCAGAGCCGCCGCTAGAGGTCCAGGGCCAGCACTGGTGATGATCTCCACCGCCATTTTGCTGAAGATCAGCTCTCCTTGAGCCTGGTCACTCACCAAGGGGAACAAACAAGAGGCGGAATCGGCCGGGTGGCTCCAATAGAATTGGAGCTGCCCCCAACCCCCTTTCCCACAACAGGTCACTGACTGGTAGCAGGTCACAGGAGCAGGGAGGTTGGTGGCAGCTCCATTTCTATTGGCAGCCACCCGGCCGGCTCCGCCTCTTGTTTGTTCCCCTTGGCGAGTGACTTGTTACAGGAGAGCTGGTCTTCTGTAATGGCGGCAGGGACTCTGTTGGGATACCTGTGATGTGAGGCTGGGACACCTGTGATGTGAGGAGGCACTCTGCTGGGACACCTGTGATGTGAGGACGACTCCGCTGGGACACCTGTGATGTGAGGAGGCACTCCGCTGAGAATGCCTGTGATGCGAGGAGACACACCTCTGGGACACCTGTGATGTGAGGACTCCTCCGCTGGGACACCTGTGATGTGAGGGGGACTCTGCTGGGGACACCCGATGGCTTTTGGTGGCAGGCGACATGGCAAGTGACACTCGGGGCTCTGAGTTGAACTATTTAATTTTATATTACAATTTAATAATAGAAATAATGCACGTCAGTCATCCTGACACCATAACAACCATGGTGCTGGGATGATTGACGCACTAACACCAGGTGTTTGGAGTATCTTTATCTGCTGATTGGTAAACTTTCTAGAATACACATATTGGTATTGTGGTGTAAGATCTGGGCCTGCTGTCCCTCCATCCCTCTTTCTTTCCTTCCTTCTCTCTCCTTCCATCCTCATTCCTTTCTTTCTTCCTTCCTCCATCCCTCGTTCATCTCAGACTCGAACCACTTTCCCTTGAGCTATGTCCCCTTTTAGGCCACGGCCGCTATCTAGTTTAAACCACACCCATTTTCGCTGTGAAGCGCGCCGCAATTCTTTGGGCTGCAGCCCCTGGTCTTTTTCCCAACTAGCAACAACCCTGCTGACAAGGCCAAAATCTGGCCCCTGATTGTACTCAAAGCCAATTTAATTTCCACAGCCGACTGTAGAAAAAGAACATTTTCCCAATCATGTATTTCCAAGGATGCCAATTTATGGCTTCACACCAAGCAATACAAGTCTTCCAGACCTTATAATAGATCTTCCAAGTGACTGCTTTCCAGGCATTCACTAGGGTAGACCCCACTGGTCCCGAGATGCCACGATCTTTCAACACCCTGGCTTCAATAGCCATGCTCTCAAATTTAGAGACTCTAAATTGGGGTAGAATATAGGACCTTGAGACAGTAGATCGGGGGGGGGGGGTG
>BLSH010031123.1:402628-414749 GCA_018402905.1 Glandirana rugosa | reverse complement strand
TTTGCTGTACAGACTGGATTATTTCAGACGTGTCCTTAGTTTCATCAGTGGAGCTCAGCTCCAGTGCTTCTAGTTTGTTCTGTACAACTGTCACATTTGCATTTTCATCCTGGAAAACAGGCTCTGGGGAGTGTCCATCAACCTTCATAACTGTCCTGTCTGAGCCATTTTCATCTTCTGTTATTGAGTCAGCACTCTCTGCAATGTCCTCGCTTTCTTTGGTGGCATCAACCTGATCTTTTGGGACTTCATTTTGCTCTTCTATAAGCCCAATTGTATCCCCATAACCAAGCTGACTTTTTGCCCTTGCAATGTTCTTTCTATGAACTCTGATGTGGGTTCTCCATGGAGAATTCAGCTTGCCTTTGGCTTCTTCATTGGGTAAGATCATAGACTTGGAGGTTGGTAGCTGCACAACAGAGTTTTTAGAAGACCTGTTTACTTGCTTCAACTTCTTGCCAAGTAACAGATGGTTTATAACAGGGGAATGATTAACCTGAGATGCCAATATACTGCTCACAGGACCTTTATCTAAAATGAAGGAAAATTAAAGGATGTAAGAATTTTAACCACAGCAACCGTTTCATTTATAAACACTATGCATCACAGTTAACCTGGACATTATCCTTTCACAGAAAATTGAATAGTGAATCAGTAAAGCTGGCCATACACTAGCAGATCATTACAACATTTTTATTTTCACAACAGTTGTTCAATTTTCAAATTATTAAATGGGTCAAATCGACATTGGTTTTCAACTATAGTGATGAAAAAAATAAAATTAAATCAAAGCAGCAAGATTTAAAATGTGTTCAATCAAGAAAAAATTTACAAGTAAATGTGTTTTTTGTTCAGGAAAGTCCATTAAATTCAAAAATCAAATGCTGAAAACAAGTTAAAAGTGAATTTTCCAGTACTTTTAAATGATTTTCATTAAGTCTTCGAATGGACTGATTAGAATTTTTGTATGAATGTTAGTTCAGAAATCCACTAGTGTAGGGCAAGCTTTCAGTGTACCGGACTGAAATGGTTAATGGCTTTTTGGACTGTCAACAAAAATGTGTTAAAGCGGAGCTCCACCCAAAAGAGGAAGCTCCGCTTGTTTGCTCCCTCCCCCCTCCGCTGCCACATTTGTCACCTTTCGAGGGGGAGCGGATACCTGTCAAAACCAGGTATCTGCACTAACTTCTGTGTAAGATCTACAAAACTTCAGGCCCTACCCCCCCCCCCCCGATGCCTTTTGGGAGACACACATGTCCCAGAAGACACCTTTCAGAAAGTGTAGCGCGACTCGCATGAGCAATAGGAAACAGGCTGTGCAGCCACAAGGCTTCACTTCCTGGTTCCCCCTGGTGAAGATGCCTGCGCCTGAAGCCGATGGATGGATCAGCTTGGGGTGCCAACATCGTGGGCTCCCTGGACAGGCAAGTGTCCTTATATTAAAAGTCAGCAGCTGCAGTATTTTTAGCTGCTGACTTAATTTTTCCCCCCAGGCTGGAACTCCTCTTTAAACCCCCCCTCTTGTGGATGCATGGCAAACTGCAGGGATCACTCATCCCACCAACAAATCCAACCTCATTGGAGCACTTTAGGCTGCTCTGCGATTTTCAGCACAACTTCGCTCTGGCTACAGCATGTTAAAAAACAAATAAATAAATTAAAAAAGCTTTTGCCCTCTCAGAGCTTCTCTTCCATTGCCCCAAGCAGCCGTCAGCTGGGGTCTGTATAATGCAAGTCTTCAAATGTTCAGGACCAGCCCAACAGTGGAGGTGTTTTCATATATATAATTTGCTTTTTATTTATTTATTTTGCAGCTGGAAATACTTCTCTACCTTCTCCCATGCATGATCGGTTATTAACAGATGCGAACAATATGCTCTGATTTAAATTATAGTGAAAAGATACTTTATTATTAAACATGTAACAACGTATACAACACCCCTTACCACTATGAATAGGTTATACAGAAATTTATATAGATTATAAACACTTTACCATGTTGAAGAAAAGGAAAGATTTTACAAATATATATATGAGAAAAGATATCCAACATTTAAAGTTTTTGATTTGATTTTTTAAATGAATAAACCATCACCAATCAGTGAAACATTGCTGCAGACAATATTACTTAATCAGACACTGTATTTAACATAAATGAAAGTTGAATCGTGAAATAAGTACGGGGGCTGCCATTGCTGGCCTCCTTAAAATCTGTCTGGTTTCATTAAGTCACAGATTCAACACAAGCATGCTGTAAATGAGTATCAGAATTCCTCATCTCTTGTTTTAGGTCAGTGGCTCAGAAAGAAAAAAAGGCCAGAAATGCCAGCCCTAATTATTCTCTCAAGATAGGTGTAGATTGAGCAACTGAATTTTAAATGTCCACGTAGTACGTTTTGTGAAGGTACATATAAGCAGTAAGATAGTAATTTAGCGTTTTCAAGGGGTGATTTACAATAAAACATGCATGGTAATTCTTAATGGAGCAGAGACACCCTCAGCGTTACAAGTGAACAGCTGTGTAATATTAGCTGGCATGCATACTTTTCTTGCCAATATGTGCAGGTAGATACTGTATCTCTGGAGGCATGAACCAGGAAAGCAGCCAGACATCCCAGTAATGACTATTCATCCTTCCCAATAAATGAAAGAATTATTAGCTGCTTTCTTCACAAAATAGCTGTTCTCTGGCTGAGCCAAAACTGACCACATCAGCCAATGTCTCATGTCTATGGATCACTCAACTTGCATCAAGTCTGATTCCATCACAGATACTTCTGGAATACAGCTACTTTGGCTATATTCTAAGACTGAAATTATTCCTCCCTCTCTTTTGGTCGAAATACAAGTACCTGAATCATGAGAATATCTAAGCATTAGTCAACTAAAAGTAGGACAAGAAGTGGTCCCACAGCCAGATTGATCTGATTATTCAGTTGCTCTGTAGAGACATTATTATCTACAATGTATATGTGCATTCATGTATGGGCTAAACTAAGTTTTCTATTGTAGTTAACAATCACGATGCTTCATTAAAGGATGACCGTGCATGTTAGAAACAGAAAACAAAACCTCCATAAAATAGGAACTTTTTTAAATACCATTATTCAGCTGATCCCTGGGATCAAACAAAATCCCAGGATCCCTTTCTTCTTCGAGTCCTAAGTTTTCAGAAAAAAAAAACAAAATACAATGTGCATTAATGAATATTTAAAAAAAATAGGTGCACTTTGCCGCAGTTTGCTTTTAAGACATCAGCTTAGCAGGTATGGATAAATGCAAACATACAGTATACCATATGTATACATATTAAAAGGAATCTGCCAAGATAGTAATATGGGAGCTGCCATTTACAACTTGTCTTTAAAAGGTGCAAGATTTGGTGCAGTTATGCTTATTCTTGCTGCCCCAGCTATTGAAACTTGGACTTGGAACAAGCATGTGTGTATCAGGTGTCAGAAAACCAGATATGCATATTCTTGTTCTGAGTTAGTAAAGCTCGAATCTGGGTGATAAGCCCTGTATCTTGTACCTTAAAAGAAAAATCAGCAATGGCAGTTCCAATATTGCTATACTGACTGGTTCCTTCTATATGGCTCTTGTGCGTCCATCACAACTATAATAGTGGCAAAACTTAGAAATGAAAATATTAGTGATACTTGGGTAGAATTTAAAACTTTTTTGCACAATATCCTTATTTGTTGTAATTTTGTTTTTACAAAAATATGGTTTACAATTACAAGCAAATATTGAATTCTACATGATATCGAAGACAAAAGTTCATTCCAACTTGCAGTGGGTTTCATTACGAAAATAAGCGGATAATTACCTGGTCACTATTAAAACAATGACATTTGTATTCCTGAGATCTATAAAAATTCTACAAGGTTCTCCACTATAAAAAAATTAACACAGACAAACTAAATATTGTACCTGCTCTTATGTAGACCTGGTGAATTTGCTGCAGCTGCCTCTTCTTAATCCTTGAGTACTGTTGTTTTAGGGCATTGATGTCAGTGGTCATGCGCTCCATCATCATACTATTGAATACAGCATGATATTCTCCACGACACGAGTCAATTGCACCTGGACTGAGCTCTGCAATGTTGCCAAGTTTCTGCTCTTCTTTATGCTCTGGAAAAAAGAGGGACAATGTTAAGGTGTGGCCATTATAACATGACACTTTAATGAGACCCTAGGTGCAGAGATTAGTAAGATGCTATGGGTTATAACCTATACTAGTTAATAATTATTTATCTATAGTACCTTTAGTCTCCACTAAAATTGAGGAAATGTAGTGCATCTCACTAGAAGCAAGTGAATGGAGTGCATCTCACTAGAGCAAACAATGTGTAATACTGCCCTAGGTCATTCCACCCTTATCCGCCCAATTACCAGGTGCTTGTCCAGCTCATTACTGAAGAAATACAATTATTTATACACTCCCACGCAGCTGTGACATAATACCCTCCCCCAAAGCTACTGGCACACACTGAAATTACATTAAAAAAAAAAAAACTATTATTTGTGCCAGATACCAATTTTTTACATTATATATATATCGGGACCAATATGGTAAATATAGAGAAGAGTATCAGTCTGGCTACAAAAAAAAGGGTCTTTCATAAAAAGTGGTATCTGACCTCCTATCATCTATGGGTCTATTAAAAGGATAAGCATATTTCTAAAAGTCTGAGTGAAGGTCTTCGTGTAGATAAAATAATATGAAGGTAGAATAAATATCACAGAAAATTGAAAGTGTGTTAGCGCACGGAGGGAGGTCATATATTGAATTTAGGTGTAGAATTATCATTGAGAGAGAAACTTTTTGAAGAGTTCTCTTCTCATATATTAACATGTGGGACTTTAACCCCTTCCTTACTGGGTACTTAAACCCCCCTCCTGCCCAGACCAATTTTTGGCTTTCAGCGCTGTCGCATTTTGAATGACAATTGCGCGGTCATGCGACGTTGTACCCAAATAAAATTTGCGTCCTTTTTTTCCCACAAATAGAGCTTTCTTTTGGTGGTATTTGATCACCTCTGCGTCATTTCTGATCGCCGCTATAAACAAAAAATGAGCGACAATTTTGCAAAAAAGAACAATATTTTTTACTTTTTGCTAAAGTACAAATCCATTAAAAAAAATTATTCATCAGTTTTGGCCGATATATATTCTTCTACATATTTTTGGTAAAAAAAAAAAATCGCAATCAGCGTATATTGATTGGTTTGCACAAAAGTTATCGCATCTACAAACTGGGAATTGATTTATGGCGTTTTTATTATTTTTTTTTTTTTTACTAGTAATGGCGGCGATCTGCGATTTTTATTGGGACTGCGATATTGCCGCAGAAATGACGGACATTTTTTACACATTTTTGGGACCAATGACATTTATACAGCGATCAGAAATTTAAATGTCCACTGATTACTGTGTAAATGTCATTGGCAGTGAAGGGGTTAACCTGCAGGGGGCAGTGAAGGGGTTAACAAATGTTCCCTGGGTGTGTTCTAACTGTGGGGGGGCAGGGCTGGCCGGGACATAACAGATCTAACTGATCCCAGTGACAGGGATCAGTAGATCTGTCCTGTCCCCTGTCACAGAACGGGAAACCGCCGTGTTTACATCGGCGGTTCCCCGTTCTGAGGCTCCTAAAAGAGATCGGCGGGTCTCGGGCGGACATCGAGTCCGCCCGAGCCACGGGTGCAGCGCGCGCCGCTGCTGCCACTAGGGGGCGCACGAGGAGCGTGCACAGGGGACGACGTCCATGGACGTCGTCCCGGCATTCCAGATCCGCGCTGGAGCCGTACTATGGCAATAGCGCGGATCTGGAGTGGTTAATAAGGACTTTATTCAATAGATATTAGGTGAAAATTGAATGCAGCACAAAGTAAATGTTTATTACTGAAGACTCTATATAAAAGATTAAGGATGACCAGGCTTTGGTAAAAACAACTTTTTTATTACACTATAGCCATAAAATATCATGCAATACAGCAAGAAAAGTGAGACCCCCAACTAGGGTTGCCACCTCATCCCTTTAAAGCCGAACACGTATGAATTACACAGGTTCTGAGACTAATGCAGATAAGGCACCAAGTGAGTTTAATTACCACCTTAATAAGCCACGCAACTTGTGTAATTAATATGTGTTTGGTTTTAAAGGGATGAGGTGCCAAAACATTTCATGCTGTAGAGAGCTTAATTATGGAGTACACGCTATAATTTATGTCATAAAAATATACTGTAGCTGTTGGCCCCTTTCACACTTGTGAAACATGTCCTGCGACTTGGGACTGCAAAGTTGCATGACAATTCGTACCCCATGATTTCCAATGAGTACCATTCATATCTGTGCAACTTCAAAGTAGTCCCTGCAAGTCGCGTTAAAGTTGCGGCATAATCGCGTCAAAGTCGCGCGACTGTCAAATCGTTGGTATGTAATACTATTTATGTATATACACGTCTACTCTTAAACTGGAATTTTAGCTTACCTTTTATTTGTTTCTGGTACCTCTGGAGTTCCGGGGCTAAAAATCCACTAAATGGGCCAAGACAGCCAACAGAATTGGCATTTATGTCTTCATCTTCATCATTTTCTTCATCGCTGTCTCGCATTTTGCTTGGCCGCCTAAAATAAGGAGTAATACATGCTAAATCTGAATTATTCTGTATTTTCTTCACACTTCTATTCTTCCTAAAAATATTTAACAATTATTAAATAAACCTGAACTCTAAAATACAGATTTAAATCTAGCATTTATTAAGCCCCTGATGCTCATTTTTAGTTTAGGCATTACAGGTGCTTAAAATGCGTGTGTGAACATTGTCCATTCACAGGAGCACGTCTAGAAGAGAAAGCCTGCTTGAATGCCTCCATAGCAAGAGGTTTGCTATTGGGGGCACTCGGTATGGGGTAGGAGCCAGGACCACCGACGGGGGACCCAAAAAGAAGAGCATTGGGGCTGCTCTGTGCAAAACCACTGCACAGAACAGATAAATATAACATGATTGTTAATTTTAAAAAAAATTACAACCTTTAGAATAACTTTAATATCACTTTAAGAAGTAACATGTTTTCACAAGTTTTGCCCTTGCTTATTGAAACATCTGAAGGGATCCAGTTTAGATATGTTTTTGCAACTATTTTGCATGACTGGTGGTCTTACTTGCCTTCCACATTTTGCACATATATAGTAACAGTATTTTTACTTTCCTGTACAGATTTATGGGTCACTATTCCAGAGGTCAGCATATTATGTTTAAGAGAGCAAAGGGATTTTGTCTTCCAAGATTCTGTGCATCATGGTTTATTTCTCCACTGCTGTCTATTCAGGAAATCCAGTGACACTTTCAACAACATTGTTCTGAAGATACAGCTTCTCTTGATCACTAAAACCTGATGCTTGCATCACTTAATGAGTGCAACATCAAACATGTCATTAACATAGCCCAAGTCTGCCATTTATCCTGTTAGACTGTGTGTCAGCAACCTGTAGATCGCGATCTACCAGTAGATCACAGACAGGTGACTGATAGATCACGGTCTGGGCTTGCTAACCCACCATTCCAGACCATCAAACAGAGTGCAATGCAGAGGGACTACTTGAAAAGTTGAAGCTGTAGTAGGGTGGAAGAGCGGCATAAGCCGATGACTCCTCTGTAGTGCTGGCTCCTGTCCCATGTGGAGTGATACCAACTGCACGCCACCTCTTATCCCAGCTAGTGCTCTCCAGAGTGGTGCCGGCAGCAGGAAAGAGATCTTCAGGTCAGTGTGAAGCAATACACTGGGCACAATAGTATAGGGCTACTTACACACTGATGCACTGCAGTTTACCCACACCGCGGGTGCAGTGCAGTGTACCTGCAGCTCTCCTGTGGGTTTGCTGTGCTTAGCAATAGACTTTAATTATATCCTGCAGGTTTGGTGCACTTTCTGTATGTAGGAATTTTGGTGCGCTATCAGACAACACACCACACCTCCAGGATAAAATGGAAGTCTATGGCAAAGCGCAGCTAGCCCAGGAAGGTTGCAGACACACTGTGCTGCACCCATGGTACAGGTAAATCGCAGCACATCAGTGTGAAAGCAACCTTATAGGGGGCTCAGAACAGTAAGGGTTCTTTTACATTTGCAATTTAGGGATGGTAAAACCCCATAGTTAAGATGGGTCATGATCACCCCCACCCCAACTGCACCCCTTTAGCTGTAGTGGCCAGGGATGTAAACATGTCACAGCAGGAGTTATGTGCCCTGTCATGGTTGGTGGGTGTAGCACCTGCCACCCATGACCCATTCAAGTGAATGAGGTCACTCTGCAAGTGCCCTGCAACCTTGTGCAGTATGGTAAACATGGAATTAAAGCAGGCAGCATTGTATTACTTTATCACCACCTGCTTTAACCCCTTGGACCCTGCAGAAGCAAGCAGTTGTGGCGCACTTGCAGAGTGGTTGGCCCCATTTAATTGAATGGTCAGCGATTGGCAGGCGGTAGCCCCCACCAAAAGAAACAGGGGGCTTAATTCCTGCTGTGGCATCTGTACATCTTTGGCTGCTTCCTCAGCAGCTAATGGGGGTAGGGATTGGGGGCAGTAAACCCACGAATAAACCGCAGGGTTTTACCACCTCTCACCTGTACGTGAGAATGAGCACCAAGAGTGCTGCTGCCGAATACAACTGCAAGTGCAGCTGGCATTGCTGCTTCCATGAAAAGTGATTGGAGTGCGTTTGACAGGTAGCGAGGAGGCGATAAGTTGCCTCCTCACCTCCTGATTTAAACCCATGATTGCCGTGCAATGCATACAATTGCGACATGGTAGTACAGCAATTAGAGGTTTAAATCATTTGTGAGGAGGCGACACTGGGCCTAATGATCTTTGACTTCTCCCATGCTGTTCATGTAGATCTCCACCTCTTTAAGGTTGCCTTCCCCTGTGTTAGACCATACTAACACGTACATATCCCACATGTAACCTTTCTAAATCTGGCAGTGCTATGATTGGTCTAACATTTATATGGTGTGAAGCACAAAAAAACATAACTACATACCCAGAGAATGAAGCAGACTTAACAGGCGCTGGGAAAGGTGTAATGTTATAGGTGTACTTCTCCCTCAGCTCTGCAAGTTGTGGAAATGGGAAAGGGGCCATGGAGTAAACAGTCTAGAGAAAGCAAAGGCAAATATTACTTAGCTGGCATCTAAAATGAAAATTACACACACGCACATTATATAATTTAAATAAATATATATATATATATATACATATATATACACACACACACACACACACACACACACACATATATACATAGATAGATAGATAGATATACACGCACAAACATATATACACACACGTTGATGTATTTATATAATTTAACTCACACACATATTCGCTCCCATATACCAATAAATGACCAAATGCTGTTTATTTGAAGCCTACTTGTAAAAGCTACATAAACAGAGAGAATGTGCAAGGTGAAGTGGTAAAGGGGAGGCACAGTGGTGTAGTGGATAGCACTTTCGCCTGGCAGCAAAAGGGTCGTTGGTTCGTATCCCAACCACGACACTACCTGCCTGGAGTTTGCATGTTCTCCCTTTGCTTGCATGGGTTTCCTCCGGGTACTCCGGTTTCCTTCCACACTCCAAAGACATGCAGGTAAGTTAAATGGATCCTGTGTAAATTGGCCCTAGTTTGTGTATGAATGAATGTGAGTTAGAGACCTTAGATTGAAAGCTCCTTGATGGTAGGGACTGATGTGAAAGTAAATATATATGTAAAGCGCTAGGTAAATTGACGGCACTATACCATAACATATCAGTATCTGAAATAAATAAATCTGTAAGCACATTTCATGTATTCTAACACATCAAGGACCCCCACCACTAACACACTGTATATACAGATATTTCATAAAGAAACTAATTAATACAGGCTGATACGCAAGTAGTTAAAGTAACATGAAACCGAAACAAGAAGTAGTAGAGTGATTATCCTGGCTGTGCAATGTGGCAGAGATGTGCACGACTTGCTGTATAGAATTAAGGGCTCGTTTACACTTGCTTCAAAACAGGGCATCAGACAGGCGTTGCTAAAGCTCCCTTAATGCCAGTCAAAGCACCTGTCATTAAATAAAATGGTTAGCTTACAGCCTTGTTTACACCTTTAGCTTTGCTTTGTTTTGGAGAAATTGCAGGTGTGAGATATCAACAAACACACAGGGCATCGGCCAAGCTTCTACAAAGCTTCAAAAGTGCATCACTGAAGCCTCTTAGAAGCACCGCCGAAGCCTCAAAAACACATCATAAAAGCTTGTTGAAGCTGCATGAGCTTTAATGAGCATTGAAGCGAAGCAAGTGTAAACTAGCCCTAAGTGTTTATCATTTTGTCTGCCACATGATTTGTATTTTAACTGTTTATTTATTGGTCTGACTGAGATTCCACTAGACAAGAAAAATGTGCCCCGCCAATTCAGGGCAAAGCAACAGGTTTTCATTGATCACCTGGAAAAACAAGAAACAAAGGAAGGCGCACACACCTAGTGCATTACCAAAAATAATTTATTCCAAAAAATGTTAAAAGAGGGTACTCACAAAGGACACATGAAGACAGGATGTAGTAAAATCAAGGCAGGATAGAAGCTGACGCGTTTCGGGGGCGCACCCCCTTCCTTAGAGCTTCGCTACCTTAGACTGTCAGACCAAACAATAAATGTGTAAAAGGAAGGGGGTGCACTCCCGAAACGCATCAGATTCTATCCTGCCTTGATTTTACCACGTCCTGTCTTCATATGTCCTTTGTGAGTACCCTCTTAACATTTTTTGGAATAAATTATTTTTGGTAATGCACTAGGTGCGTACGCCTTCCTTTGTTTCTTGTTTTTCCAGTACCTTTCGGATTTCCCCGTCCGGGAAGGGCAGCACACATCTGGTCATCTATCCTATTCCCACTTGGTTGCTTGCCATCCCGAGGAACCTTTAGCGCTGGAACATAATACTTTCCACTGATCACCTATACATACCTCCCAACTTTTTGAGATGTGAACCGGGGACACCTATTAGCAAAAGTATGTAGGCAAAGGGCACACCCCCTGTCACGCCTTTTTCAACAGAGAAATACAAAAAAAAATAATAATAATGAAACCCCAAATGCCTTTTTTCACCACTACTACTCCTTATATTGGCTTTTGACATTTACAAATGCAGCAATTAAGAAATTAGATAAAAGGTTCAGCACTGGGGAACACTTTTTGTAAGATAAAAAGTGCATTTTATATACAATGATATACAGGGTGGGCCATTTATATGGATACACCTTAATAAAATGGGAATGGTTGGTGATATTAATTTCCTGTTTGTGGCACATTAGTATATGTGAGGGGGGAAACTTTCCAAGATGGGTGGTGACCATGGTGGCCATTTTGAAGTCGGCCATTTTGAATCCAACTTTTGTTTTTTCAATAGGAAGAGGGTCATGTGACACATCAAACGTATTGGGAATTTCACAAGAAAAGCAATGGTGTGCTTGGTTTTAACGTAATTTTATTCTTTGATGAGTTATTTACAAGTTTATCTTTGTTTACAGCCATTGACATGTCGCTGAGGTTAACACGTGCGGAGCGGATAGAAATTGTGTTGATGTCTGGTGAACGCAGTAACCGGGTCATTGCAGCAGATTTCAATGCAAGACAGCCTACGAGACCACCCATCTCCTATGCTACAGTTAGCAAACTGCTAAGTTTCGTGAAACTGGTTCAGTGTTGGATTTGCCAAAATGTGGACGCATGAAATCTGTCACTAATAAAGAAACATCAGTGGCTGTCCTAGCTTCATTCAGCAAGAGCGGTGACTACAAAGAAATAATCACTGTCTAAAGTACGCAGGTGTAAAACCGTTTAGGTTGTGACTTGGTCAAAGTGCTTTGAATCGTCAAACGATTGACATCGTATCCTCTACCCACCAGAGCATCCGACAGAACGTAACTTTAGACGACGTTACTGGGCCAATGACGCAAGTGGTCTGTAGTTGTGTTAAAGATAGGCGAGGCGTGCACAATTGGAGTCGCTGTACAGTTACCGACATTTGTTTCTATTTGAACATTTATTGAGTAGTTTCTTATT